>CAJVRI010000230.1:0-135000 GCA_911649635.1 Poeciliopsis gracilis | reverse complement strand
TAAAGGCACACAGTAAGCGTTTGGGAACTGACAACGGCAACTGTAGAAGCTTTGTGGGTGAAGATCTTCCCATTCCTGCTTGATTTACAAGTTGAGTTGCTGAACAGTCTGGAGTCTCTGTTTGTCGTATGTTGCGCATCATAATGAGTTTCATCTTCAATGGGAGAAGGGTCTGGACTGCAGGCAGACTGGTCTACAACCTGTACTCTTTCACTATGCTGTGCCGCGTGCAGAACGTGGTTTGGTATCGTCTTGTTGGAATCTGGAGCAACGTCCCTAAGAAAGACGTGACTGGATGGCAGCATGTTGCTACAAAACCTTGATGTACCTTTCAGCATTAATGGTAACCCAACAAATCTCCAGGTTGCCCGTCAGGCCATGGATGCAACAGCTGATTAATCTTTAAACTAGTTTTCACCTTGAGCTGAGGCTTCACATTCAGTCTTCAGGGGGCGCTAGCAGCTGTTTCCATTACGTTCTCAGCAGGAAGGAGGCCACAGGGGGGGACGTGACCACAGCTCACACTCGACTTTCTAAACCCTGTTCAAAGATAATCATATGGAAATGTATTCAGCTGCTGGAGGATTAAACCCGGAGCTCCACTTCAGAGGAACGCTGCTTCATCTCGCTCTCCGAAAACTCAGCTGTTGGGTTTCCGTTCACGTCGTCTTCAGTGGAAACGACCGGCTCAGAAATGTTCCTGCTCAGGTCGTCTAAGTGACACATTAACTCTCTCCAGACTGAAACCTCTGACTGATTTATTTGAACGCAGCTTACATTTTACCAGAACATTTAGAAATCCTCAGGTCAGAAGTCCAAACTTGAGAGGAACATCAAGATGGGAACATAAGTTACTATGAGAGGGAAACCGGGTCCCAGTGACCCGATCAGAAACATGGAGCCTCCACCTGCAGGGAGGCTCTTCTACTCAGTAATTACCTTACAGGTGTAACATCCAGTGGTCTGGAGAACTCCAAGAGCCAAAGTTGACTTTCAACCCTGGTCTTCCTTCACCAAGATTTCTGAATCTCTGAGGCCAGGAGAGGCCCAGTTAAAGCCTGGGCCAACCTCTCCCTCTTGGAGGAAAACCTCTTTAAAACCATCATTTGGCTTCAACTTCACAGATAAACTCTTATTTCTTTCATATTCCCATGAAGTTTCTGGTTGGAACATCATCAATACCTTTGAAGGTCCATCGTCCCTCCTGGGAGTCCAGGGAGAGTTCTCTCTATGGAACGACCCTGAAAAGCCTCCTGAACCACGTCAAAGGAAACAACCTGCCTCAAAAGGCTTTTCTCCATGGTCACGTCTCCCTCTGGCCAGTTACTGTCTGGTTTGGTTGGGTGTGTCTCCATTGGCAGTGTGTTCCTCATTATGTGGGCGTGAATATGGGTGGGATTGTGGTATGAGAGGAGCTGTTGTTGATGTTCTGATTATGTCGGTAAGGTTCCCACATACTGGAGTATACCGATTGCCTGGATTTTTATGAGAGATTCCTTCATTTCCCACAATCCAACTGCATGCTAGCCAGTTTGATGAGCTAGTCGGGCGCCTCGCTTGTTTCTTCTCCAGGGTGCATCGGCAGCTTACAGTTCTGAACAGAGAACGGCTGTCACACTTCGCATCCTTACTGTAACTTGCTGTGCCGACTCAACATCATCACGTCAGCGTCGCATACGAAACAGTTTGAGCAGTTTGTGGTCGTAGAACTTTACCTTTGCGTGGACGTCCGGCGGACTTCTGAGGATTGAAGTTCGCCTGAGCATATTGGAGTTGTTGGCATGTATTCCCTTGGGTGACCACTGCTAACTAAAAACCTAGCTGCGCTAACGCTAAAGCCCTAATCTTAAACATTAGTTCCATTAAGTCTGAAGTGTTCGACCTATAAAGCAGAAGCTAATGCTAAAGCACTAAATTCAAACATGTTGACACTCCACAGGGCTGGAAAATTAATTCAGGGGAAGCTAAGGGCACTAAACCTTTCCAAAGTTAGTAGCTGAATGTCACCTCCACTCACCGGTCAATGAATCAACGAATGGATTGTACCTCTGCTGAGAGGTTCTGAAAAACAGAGAGGAACCGGGCAGGATCCGCCAACGGAGACGGGTCTGGCCGGGACGGACCAGGTCAGAACCGGTTAAAGTCACTGGGAAGAGCTCAAGCTAGCCGAACTCTGTAAACATGAAGAAATGTCCGCAGCAGAAACATTTACCTCACAGATGGGTTTATTATGGTTGCAATAAAATGTTTTTCCTGGGAGCTAACTCTGTGATCAAATGTGTAAATCTGTGAGCTTCAGGCTGCAGTCTGAGTTATGTAAGCTGAAATGTTTCTTTCCTTTTATCTCCATCTATTATGGATAAGTTTTCAGGCTTCCTCTCCATCAGGGCTGGTGCCCCCCCTATCCCCCCCGGCTCTCAGTGTGCTGCCAACCGAAGTATGAGAGGAAGAGGAGGAGGAAAAGGGAAACATTAACGGGAGGAGGAAGACGCAGAGGGAGGAGGCGGAGGAGCGTGCGGCCGGGATGAGAGTATTTATAGGAGGAGAGATGAGGCGGCGGCGAAGAGAGCCGGAGGATCCGACACAATAAGAGGAGACAAAGGAGGAAGAGGAGGAGGAGGAACCATGCTGCGGAGGAAGAGGAGCGTGTCCTTCGGCGGCTTTGGATGGTGAGCCTCAGCTTGTTTCATTGTTCCAGACGGAGCAAAAATGATCTAAAATGTTCACACTTTCAGTGCTTTTTCAGGCTGATTGCCTCATCTGCATGGCAGTGACATCACTATGACATCACATGTAAATGAAGCAGCTTAAATCCGTTTTCCTAACTACTTCTTCTCTGGATGGACGCGGTTCTGCTGGCCTGCAGTTAATCAGCAACTTTCTGCTGTCAGGAACCTAAACGGGTTTGTTCCGACACAAAGAGCCCGGCAGAACCGGACCACAGGCGAGCAGAACCAGGACCTGCTAGAAAACATTAATGATAGGATTTAAGATGAAATTAGTTTATATAAATATTAACTCAGATGCTAATGTTTTACAGAGAAATTTAAATATTGATTTAAAGAACCAATGCAGTTAAAGGTAAACAGCCTCAGTCAGAATGTCTCAATGGAAACCAATAATCTCTAATCACTGGTTCCTATTAAGCTTATTTGTTTCACATAATTCACAAAACGCTGTACTTTTAAAAAGAATCTTGTCGCCATCTTGTTTCTTTTTCCACTGGTTTAATCAACAACGAACCACCTGGGAATTAATCTACAGTGGACCTCAGGAATACTTCACACCTCCTCTAAAAACACCTTGAACTGCTTAATTTAACATTTTAAACACCAAATATACCTTCATATTAATACTCTCAGTGGAAACCATCTTACAGAACAAGCTAATGTCTTGTGAGGGCTTCAGCCAATCGGCAACAAGGAAAATAAATGGTGTCCCTGGATTGGCTAATTTGCAAAAGTCAACCTATAATGTCTCTATCAGCTTTGTGTTGAAGTTTAACAGCTTCCCAAGCTGCTTTTTCTTTTGAATATTTAAGAAAAGCTACAAGAAAAAAAAATCCAAGAATTTTTCACAAATTCTTCAAACAAGTTAAAAAATGTATAAACATGTTTCTCCCACAAGTGAAAATATTAAAGTGTAAATAATGCTTTTTAATCGGTACTCAATCATTATTGACATAAGTTTCTACGTCATAAAACCTAAGGCATTTTTTAAAGATATTTACACTAGATCATTTGTACAGATAATAATCAGCCAAATCAGGAAGTAGGGCAAGCTGTCACTTTCAGTTTCATGCATCCAGCATGCCGATGTGAGTGAATCCTCGTCAGTGCGGCGTAGACTAAGATTGTTGTGTTATTTCAGTTCGAATCCTGCAGTGATGGGTTAAATCCATGTATGTTATGTGTTGGCATCTTTCTACCAGATTTTTTATCCACATGTTAATAAAATATTAGCCTAGCATAGCTGTTGATCAAACCATGCAGACATTTGTGTTATTTAAGTGACATCCATGGAGCAAACAGTACATTATAATGCATAAAAATACAACAATTCAGCGCTGGAAGAAACTGAATCTGAACATTTAAACTAACGCTGCAGTACAACCGGCTGCTGCAAAAAGTTAGAAAAGTAGGAGTTTGTAGATTTTGTTGTTACAGTTAATTCAGAAATTTATTAGTGAGCTTAAAGTTGACCAATTTGCACCGAGAAAGGTTCCTTCAGTTACGACTCAGATCCTATTAGAGCTGGATTATAAAGACGGTAAAAAGACAAATCAGAGCCAGAGGATTCCCTGGATAAACATCAGCGCCCGTTTCCCCAGAGCTGATGAGGAGTCCTGATAATAACCTGAGAGATTAAATCGATCCTAAAAGCCGGCCAGGGAAGCTAAGCAGAGAAATTTAATTTAATGTTCACTTCCTGAGGGACAGCAGCTGTTCAACCCAAACTGGATCTGTGAGGAAACGTTTTTGCCCCCTTTAGAGAGACCATTAAGCCCATTGGTGTCCAAAGTGAGTTCAATTGAGCAAACCTCTTAAAAAAAAGAAAGTGTGACTTTGTCGTGTTTCCATCTTGAAGCCAATCAACCAGGCTCTACGCAAAGCGTCACTTCGTCAGATTTTGATTAACAGGAAGTAGATGTTGCTAACTAGCTTGGAGCACATGGAGTTCACTCCGCCATAATGGAGGTTTCTCTGATTCTGGTGCCTCTGGTAAGGCACAGACCCACCACTAGAGGGCGGCGTTTGCTATGGTAGAACTTATTTGGTAAATATTTTCCATCTCCTCTTGAATTCTTTTTCAGATTAAGGATATAATTTCAAATTCCATCAACCGTTTCTAATACGAGGCATCAAAATGCACATAAAAAATGTTGATAGAAACCGGTCTAACGTTCTGCTGAGTCCTGCTAATGATCCACTTGTTGACTCTGGACCTTTGTGATTTAATCGTGTTGATGGAGTGAGGAAAGAAAAGACACATGTTCAGGGAAAACATGTTAACTAAACGCCAGATCTTCTTCTAGGTCCAAATCGAACCGAATTTATCAAACTGTCAGATGTTTAAATGAACAATCTCAGTGTGATTTGTCGTCTGACTGATGACAGAACCAGGGTTCTGTCTCTAGAACCTTCTGGTTCTCCATCTTTAAACAGGGAATCTTCCCTCTGTCTGCCTGAACCTCAGTGTCTCTGCTCTGTCAGCCTGCAGCGTCTGTCGATGCTGCAGCTGCTTCCTCCTCTGTTCGCCGTCACTCTTTGGGTTTCCTGTGAGCCATCAGCAGAGCGATGCGTGTCTGGTTCTGGATCAGAGGAGAGCAGCAGCAGCCGGGAATGTAAATCTTGTTGGTTGAGTCAATCTGTCAGAACTGGGATGAGGACACACATCCCTGAATCCTGCAGCATCATCCACGCTCCCTCACCGTGGGAGGGAGCGTGGATCCACAAAACTTCCTCCCTCATCTTCACCTGAAATCAGCTTGTTTGAGGAATCAGATGTTGATTTCTCTCCGTATATCCTTCCACCCATCCAGCGTTTAGACAGAGCCGACTGATAGTTTCTGTCTTTACTAATGCAGGAGGAGCCTGAGGCGGAGGAGGGAGCTGTTTACGGCCGCCAGCGGCCGCTCGCTCCTTTAGATTCAGCCACAAAGTGTCGACTCAGCGAAGGTTCTTCATCCTCCTGTTCCTGTGCTGTTCACACGGCGACATGTGAAGCCTTTAGAAACTGAAGCCTCTAACTATCAATGCAGGAAGAGACGATGGCAGAAAACTGTGTTTTGGTCCGAGTTCCTAGTTAGGCTCCTTGTTTTTGTGCTGTCACTTTGGTGCGCCCCCTACAGGTCACAGAGCGTCCCACTGTGACCGGTCGTTCGGCCATTTTGGTTGCTTGATATCAAAGGTACGATTATCTCACATTGCGGAAACGTTTTATTCCTAAACTGATTGCAAGTCATGAACAACGTTGGACTTGCTCATCCAGGCCAGGACAGTTAGCGAGTTAGCTAACGCTAGCGCCAAGAATGTCACTGAAAGCTTTTGGATCAGAACAGATAAAAACATTAAAACTGTTAATGTAGTAATAATATTCAAAACATTCAGTACAGGTCTGTCCTAAAAGAGCTAACAGTTAGCACACAGTGCTAACATAAGCAAAAGACACGATGCTACAGCTAGCAAAGCTAACGTCCAGGATGTCACATGAACAACCAATGAATTTATGTCTCAAAGTTTTATTTCAACATTATTTTCAGCTTAGCGCTCTGCTGTGTCCTCGTTTCCATAGAGACGAGAAACTGATTCTCAGACAAAGTCTTTCTGCAAATTCTTCTTGATGCTAGAAGAATCACCAAACAAAACTTTCCCACTAATACAGAAACATTTCCAACAAAAATAAACTTTGAAAAAGGTTCTGATGCGTCATGTTGTTAATTCATGATGCGTCATGCTGTTAATTCACCAGACAGTCGAACGTTTTGCAGCGTCTGCATCCTTGAAAAATAAAAGTTGATTTGGGGTTTGGTGAGTTTAAACTTAGATATGTGTGGATGATAAAACAGAAGAACCGTTTTAAAGACGCCTGTTGTTTGTTTTTTTTTTTACATTTTATGGCCAGAAACCAGCATTGTTCGTTTCCTCGACTCGTGTGTTTTATGGCGGCTTCCTCCTTCAGTCCAGAAGCTGATGTGTGATGCATCGCCATGGCGGCGCTTTAATAAACGGGTGTTTTATTGCTGTGAAGCTCTGGGCTCGCACCTCCCTCTCAGGTTACCAGGGTTAATGGAGAACGCGGCCGTAAATCTCCTCCTCCTCCTTGGAGATGTTGTTCTGCGCCGGCCCGTTATCAGAACCGGACGAGAGCGGCGTCCATTAACGACTGCACCTCTCTGTGTCTCTGCAGGATTGATAAGTCGACGGTCAGCGCGCTGAGAGCCCGGTGAGTACCAGCACACGCCTGATTTAGAACTCCTCTGATCCGGTCCAGCTTCAACACCGTCCACACGCTAACAGGAAGTGACAGTAACTGGACTCCATCAGATCCAGGACAGACCTGGTTGGTCCAGTCATTCAGATCTTCTCCTTTCTATGCTGCTGTTCCCCAAAGCTCTGTGCTGGAGCCTCTATGGCGGACGTTCCCTGTCCTCAGTTCTGCTCAGTTTGATCCCTGGAATAAATCCTCAATCGTAAAGAACTGAAAACACTCAGGGGCCCGACCAACACCAGAACCGTCTGTCCTCAGGAAAGATATGTAGACAGAAATCCTCCTTCAACATGTCCGACTCGGTTCAGGACAGTCCGGTCCAGAGCGGATGATCCAGACCAAACCAGGAGGAGAGTGTTCATGGGTCCATCAGGAGAAAGGGGGCCTAGGGTCACTACATGTCGGAGGTCAGGGGTCAGTCAGTCAATCAATCAGTCAATCCATCCATCCGTCCATCCATCCATGCATCCTCCCTCAGAACAGGAAGCAGTGTCTTTACTGGACCTTCCTTCTTCCTGTCTTCTGGTTCCCGGTTTCATGTTTTCTTCCTGCTTTGAAGCCAACTTTTTTCCTTCAGGATCTTCAGGTTTTGGCGTTTAAGTTGCTGTTGCCGTGGTGACCTTATTATCTGCGCTGTGCGGCTTGTCATGATCCGTATTTTAGTTTTTTTTTTTCCCCAGAAGTGGGAAGCAGGGGGAGGAAGTTCTGGTCGCTGCGTCGCGTGAGAGCAGAGCGACGTGTCTGAGGGGAAGGTCAGTGACCTCCCGCAGCGCTCCGTCCTGCTGGGAGCCGTTCTGGGTCAGACGCCACTGATGAAGATCCTCGTCCTCTTCATCACTGGACCCAGGCAGCAGGACGAAGACGTTCAGCTCGGCCTTAACGTGTCGTTATTACTAACATTTAAATACTGAAAGGGACAAATAAATTAGGTCTTTTTTACGCCTTCTGTCAAAATGACTGACAACCAAAAGTCTAGCGCCACCTCTGGTCTGCAGAGACACAGCACTGCTGGGGAGTTGTTAGCATAAGAGCTAAAAATGCTGCTGATCACCTTAAATCAGATAAATATGGAATAGATTAATCAATAAACCATTAGGAGAGTAAACTGGCTCATTACTAGTATTTGTTGTAAAAAAAAAATGGCAAACTGAATTTTTATTTGTTTAATTTCACAGCACTTTGCTCCGACAATATTTGTGTGTTTTTTCTGTGGAATAAATAAATACATAAATAAATACCAACAGAAAGAAAAGGAAGTGAATGAATGTAAATGAAGAAATAAAAAACGAAGCAAGCTTTACTTTGATAATTAATACATTGTTTCATAAAATGAAATAAAAATAAAATACAATAAAAAAACACATCAAAATTAATAAAATAATAAAATCACAAAATTTTGGTTGATTTCAGAAAGACAATCGTTAATAAATTAGAGAAAAAAAACTACAAACACATTAAACTGATGAAAACGAACATAAATACATATAAATGTTGATATAGAAGCAAACAGAAAATTAATTCAGTTTTTTTTTTTAACAGACCGCCTCTAGCTTTCAGTCGGAGCCGTAACAGAAATTAGTGACAGCTTCATCCTCCTCTTCCTCCTCCTCTCCTGTCAGTTTTCCATTTTTCCTCCATCTGCCTTCTTCTGACTGATTACGGCTCCGTAATCCTGTTGGTCCCTGACATTACGGCAGAGAGGAAGAGGAGGGGGAGGAGGAGGAGGAGCAGTGCTGCTCTGTTAGATCTCAGTGAGATGCTCAGTAACTGACAGCAACGCTGCGATGCCACACCACCAGTGGTGAGTCTCACATTTCCTCCATCTACTCACGTTTGTTTACGTTGTTTCTGCAGAGGATCGGCAGGCTGCAGATCCATTAGTGTGAAGCGTCTGCCTGTGTGTGCATGTGTGTGTGTGTGTGTGTGTCCTCTGAGTGGACGGCTGAGGGCAGATGTGTCCCCTGAAGGGAAACAGAGACAGCAACGTGTTGACAGCTTCACAGGAACCAGAATTTGAAACGAGTCTCTGAATCAGATAAAAACTCATTTCCACCTTACAGAGCAGGAATCTGTTTGTGCTGCTGCTCACTAGTCGGGTCACGTCTCCTTAAATCAGACGCAACCTGCTGATTGGCTCAGAGTTGGTCTTTATGTCAAGTTTTGGGACGGAGGACGTCATGCAAAGTGAGGACATTAGTGGACGGATTGAGACCTGGACCAGACTGTGTGTGTGTTATGTTAGTGTGTGTGTGTGTTATGTTAGTGTGTGTGTGTGTGTGTGTGTGTGTGTGTGTGTGTGTGTGTGTGTGTGTGTGTGTGTGTGTTATGTTGGTGTGTGTTATGTTAGTGTGTGTGTGTTATGTTAGTGTGTGTGTGTTATGTTAGTGTGTGTGTGTTATGTTGGTGTGTGTTTGTAAACAGCAGCGTTCCTTCTCTCCTGCTGCTGTTTACAGTGTTTTTTGTGTGTTTTTCTTCTCTCCAGTAATCATGACAGTGAATCGTTTGAATCGTTTGAATCGTTTGGATCGTTTGAATCTTTCTGCTCTCGGGGAATCCAGTGACAAACTCCAGAAACTAAAACAAATACTTTAAGGTTTGTTGGGATAAGATGCTCTCAGGTGTTCTTTTCTTGTTGGAACATAAAATTTCTTCCTCAGAAAGTTACAATCCAGATTCCAGTTTTGCGTGGCGCCCCCTGTGGTCGCCGTGTGTCCTACACTTGCGTTGTTAGGAGCTGTTCTATAAAAAAACACCAAAGTGGTGGCAGCAAGCGGCTGCGCTGCCATCTGTCTGGTCCGCTCCATGCGGTCTCTGCTGAGTCGTGTTTCTGTGCCGACCGGCACGTCTCCTGCAGCGAGGGCGGCTTCTGCTTCAGATGCTCTCCTTGTTTTCATCAGTGTCGTTCTGTTAGTGACAGCAGCAATAATCTACATATGTTTATGTTTTCTGGAGCTCTGAGGAGTCAAAATGACCTCAGTGTGCAGAGCCAGGAGAAAGGCTCAGGTTGTTCTGTTTCTTGAACTGGTTTCTTCACATGTTGGTGTTTCGCTGAGAGTCAGTACCAGTTTCCACCAGTTTGGGGAACCCAGCATGCGTCGTCAATGCAGAGTGGAAGATGGCAGAGTGTTGTCAGCTGCTACTTTGTTTTTATCTTCCTTGAACATCTGCAGACTTTTCAGCTGGTCATTCACTCTTACTGCCCACAACAGAGAGACTGCAGGCATAAAGCAACATAAAACTTTGCTCTGACCAGTGATAACGGAGACGGAGCGTCTCTGGTTCCAGTCAGACCAGAATAAAATCATCTTCTAGGTTGTTGTTCAGTTGACAGGCCCCATCTGCTCCTACAGACTAGCAGCGGCAGCAGTTGGCGCACAGCTGGTGGAACTTCTTAGTGCAATGTAATGAAGAACTGTTCCCTCTTGTCTGCCGTGTGTCTGGTGTAAACAATGTTGTGGAGGATCATTGTGTTCTGATGACTTCCTGAGGGCGAAGTGTCAGAAAGAGAAGACGCTTCTTAAAATGAAACTAACCACCAACTTAACATTTTTGCTGACAATCTATCCAAATTCAATGTTCTACCTTAAATTCAGCCTTGGGTAGGCTAGCATTAGAATTGGGTATTGTACATTTTAATGAACAGTGTGTTTATTTCTGCCGTATTTTGCCTAAAACCGTCTCCATTCTTCCTTCAGCTGCAGAACAAGTTGCCAAATATAGCAACAAAGTGGATGATTTGGCAACAGGTCTTCTCTCGTCCTCTGGGTCTCTTGGCTCCGCCCACTTTGCTGACCCTTTTCCTCAGGGAGTTGCATCTTAAGGAGACAATTTCAAGGCGTCTGATGTGATATGATGTGAGGTCAAATGTTTGGTATATACAGCATTTTCATAACATCTGAAGCTAACAGTCACTGGATTGTGCTATGAAATGGCACTATGTATAAAAGATAATTAAGAATACTTTCCCTTTAAAGCTGCTGTTCTGCTGTTGGGCGATGAGTCCAGTTGGAGGTGATGTGGTTCTGATGTATCAGTCTCCAGGCAGATCAGAGGCGCGTGTCACAGTCCAGCAGGAATCCTGTTATTTACGGGAGGTTCTGTCTGTCAGAAGGTCGTTTGGGCTGAAATGTTTCCACTCTGATGGGTTTTCTCCTCTAAGCGGGCTGCAGGTTTTCTGATCTGCTGTCGGCGTGTTGCTGCAGTCATGAGGCAGCGCTGCAGGTTCCTCACAGGCGCCGTCGCTTCCCATCCATCACATTTCACCACTTTGGTCTGAAACTGAACAGATTCTGCTTTTAAAACCTTCCTGGAAGATCATATTCTGCTCCATCCTGTCTGAATGTTTCCAATATTTTATTACTGGTTTTCAGGCTTGATGAGTTTAACTTGAACAAACCTCCAGATTCATAATTAATTCCCTGCTTCAGTTTGATCTAAATTAGCTCGTTAAGACAAGTCAAGCCCCCAATTATCTAGAGTAGAACATCATCAGTAGGAATTGGGCCACTTCATTTCTCCAGCTGACCTTTGACCTGCCAACTAGAGTGACTGGAAGCAGGAGGAGCTTCATGATTAAACTTTAATGAGCATCTTTGCCTTTCCTCTGCAGGAAACATTCACTAACAGAAACTAATTCATTCACCTTCAGCCGCTCAGCAACAGGATCAGGTTTCCTCTCAGCCTGGAGGATAAACGTTATCCATTAGCACAGATATGTTAGCTTTAACATTCGATAGGCTAGCATTAGCCTTGGATTGCCTAGCTTTAGCACTGGACAGGCTCTCTTTATTTATTCCAGCTGTTGGACCCAAACCAGACCTCGGTGTTGTTCCCCAGCTGAGATTAAGTCCAAATGCCACGGCGCCTCACTTGGTGACCTTTTCTGTCCCAGCAGGGTCCGTCTGTCCCTCCTGGTGACCTTTGTGTTTGCTGTGCAGAGCTGGAGCCGGTCGAACCTGCAGCCCTCACTCAGACTGCAGGAACGACATGAACACAAACCGTTCAGCCTCAAGAGGCAGAGAGAAGGAAGTGAAGCAGCAGAAGTTTCTGGAAAAGGTCAACAGGAAGGAGGTTCTTCCTGGTTCTGAATGGGTCTAAAGTATCAGTGATCAGATCAGGTCCAGATATTTGAGGATGAGACCACAGTTCTGAGCTGAACAGGCACAGTTACGCTAATCCACTAGTAGCTAAATTTGTAAGTGTTTAGCGTTCCCTAAATGATTCCAGCATCACTGTGGCCAATCAGGCTAAGAGTTAGCAAAACTCAACAACTATAAAACTGAAATCATGAGTGAAAGCTCCAAAGAATCACTTCCTGTGGCCCAAACAGTACAGGAAGGAGGGCAATGGCATTTTTAATCACATAGGGGGCGATATGCTATGTTGAAGTACATGTGTTACTGACAGATGGTTGAAATTACCACTTTAGCTTCTGCTAAGCTCCATGTTGGTTTGGCATGTTAGCGTTAGCAGGGCTAATGTATATGATTAGTCCTATAGGGTTAGCGTAGCTGGCTTCTTAGTTCGCAGTCTCCCAGCCTCCATCTGGAGGCAGAGCATTAAACCATAATGCTGCCTGTTGTTCTGTCTGGGTTCTTCAAGACCAGAATGAGACCTTCAGACGGGTCAGAAGGTCGGACTTTAGCCCCTCCCCAAATCCGCTCTGTAGCAGAGGATGACCTCTGACCCCGAGTCTGTGTTTCACACTGAGAGTTACTGATTCTGCATGGACGTTATGACCTGGAGTCGGCACTGGAACCAGAACCAGCTGGGTCCGGTCTGTCGCCATGAGTCAGAACTGTGGTGAAAACGAGTTCAGCTCTAACTATGACTCATCAAAATCCAGCCTGATCAGAGTCTCAATCATGACTCATCGCTACCAAGGTCAAGCGGTGATTCACTGACGAGTCTCACGAGTCACACCTGAGACAGGCGGCTCCTCAGAGGTCAGGCTGACCTTCATCTCCAGCCAGCTCGTCATCATCCTCAGCTCCTCCCGGCTCTGCTGATGCAGACGCGGCGTCTCTGATGATGGTTTCCTGTGTTGCAGTAAGCAGGACCAGCTGATCCTCGCTAATGTCCCGGTGGAGGACCGCCCCCCGTCACCCCCCCGCACAGCGCCGCCCACCATGAAGGTAACACCTGCTGCTCCCTCCGGACGCCGCTCAGGCTCGGAGTCGGCCTGTTTCTCTGTTAGATCTGTCATTCCAGATGAAACCTCCAGGTCTGGTGGCGTCACAGGAAGCAGCTGATCAGACTCCACATCCATCAATATTTTCCTCTTTATTTGGGTGTTTGGTTCATATTCCTTCATTAGAGGAATAAAAGATCCTGCTTGGATTCCTAGAAACACTTGGAAACGTTTCTGTAAACGGACAGATTTTATCTACAGCCACTTGTTTATATAAAACAAATCAACCAGATAAACTGATAAACTGTATAAATCGGTTAATAAGGGTGCTATCTTTATGTTTCTGAGGAAACTGTGACATTTTAGAGTAAATTTGTATAATTCTGCAACATTAGACTAAGGCTAATGTTGCAGTAGCCACCATTCAATCCACAGGGGTTGAATTTTCCTATTGGTGGCAGCAGTGCAGCTGGGCTGATGTCTCATAACAAATTAAAGCCACTAGATTTGTCACTAGTCACATTTTAACTAAACGTCTCTAACTTGAATTTGCTGCCATTTTGCTAACGGTTTGCTCCATCCAGTATCCATCTTGGGTCAGAGGTCGAGCCTAACATTGACCCTCTTGTATCACCAGAGCTTCACAGTCCCTGTCCAGATCTGTGGACAGTGACGTGTCCGCCATGTTGCTCACCTGCTCAGCCTCTTGTGATGTCATCAGTCCAGGTCCGGTAGAACCAGCAGCTTTATTCTCGTCCTGAAATCATGACGGATGGAAATCCGTCCTTCCTTCCCCAGTTTGTTCTTGTTGACGAGCAACAGAAAGGCGGGGCTGTAAACCCGGTTCTGTTCTGACTCGGTTCAAGTGTTGCTTCCTCCAGTTTCATTCTCAGTGATTCCTAAATACGTTTGCAGTTCAGACATATTGGAGCGTTTTGTCCTGACAGTGAACTGGTGTACCTGTTTCTGTCTGCAGACGGCTCACTTCTTCGACATGATGGACAAGATGGAGGTAAGACTTTAATTCGCATGGATTCCTCTAACGGTTCTGATAGATGAGCCGAGACGCAGGCAGACTTTATAAAACATCAGGAATCATCTGCAGAAGAAGAAATGAGAAGACATTAGGAGGAAGTGGAGCCTTTAAGTTTGGTTTGTTGACTTAATGACATCTGATGGGAGGAGGCAGCATCATGCTGTGGGATCATCGGATCAGCAGCGATCACAGATCAATATCTCCAGGATCAATGTAGCATTTGTCATCAAAACAACAAATTAAAGGAAGAGGAGGGCAGAGATGCTGCACAGCAGAGAGACCGAGGAGCAGAGAGCGACGAGAGACGGAAAACCAGATGAGTCTTCTGGAAAAACGACAGATGTCTCACTCGGACTCACATTCAGAGTTCTGCTGGGTTTTGGTTCCGACTCTGAATAGAATGTTTTTATTGGCTCGTCAGAATAATTTCGTCCTGTTTTCTCTCCCGGCTGCGGAGCAGCAAGTACCAGAAGCTGCTGAGATGAAGACAGTCCCTCTGAGACAGAAGGCACGTCCATCTATCTGTCCTCACATCTGTCCTGATTCCTGTCCTCATGTCCGTCCATCCATTTGTTCTCACGTCCGTCCAGTTCACGTCCCATGTTTCTTTCCATGTTGATGTAAAACCAGATGAGCGTCTGATCAACAGGAAGTCTCTGTTCCTGACAGGAAGTCGCTCCAATCTTCACCATCATCATCATCCTCGGCAACCCACTCTGTTGCTGTTCATGTGGATTTGTTGCTTCCTTCAGTTTAACATCTAATTGTCTTTGGTTTAGTAAAATGAACCTGTGGATTCAGTCAGAAGTTTACAGGAAGTAAAACTGAAGCTGTGATATTCCGGATGCGACGTCGGCCATGTTTGAAACGCCTCTGTCTCTGTTTCAGGACGACTACATTCCTTATCCCAGGATCGAAGAGGTGAGACTCAGACGTCTCTGTCCTCCAGTCCAAAGGTTGTGGGTTTGATTCCTGCCAGCAGCTTGAGGCTGTCGATGCGGTTTCTTATTAACATTCTGATGGTTTCCAAAAATATCTGGGCAGAATTTCTTCGATCAAAGTTAAAGTTACAGTTTGGACATATTTTGTTATTATGGCTGTAAAATCTGAGATTTGGCTCATTTTCCCAGGAGAAATTAAAGTTGACTTTATTTTAAGGTTTTATGAAAAAAATCATGAAGTTGTGAATTGGTATTTTAAATGTCCACAATTTAACAAACACAAAGATAAACACAGTTTGATATTGCACATGAACTATTGCTTAGAATTGTGAATATTTCACATGTGCAAAAACTACGCAAAAGATAACTGCATAAAAAAATAAAAAATTATGCCTCACAAAGGTCTGAAAACAAACATTCTCAAATCACATATTGATATTTCTGTAGGCATGGGAGAAAAGGAGGACATTTCCACAAAACACAGAACTTTTCTAGAAACAAAAAAATTTTGAACTTCAAAAGTTGATAATTTATTAGAAAGAACTCAGAAATTTATCTCAGAATTTTTCTACTTTTTATATTTCTCTGAGTTTCTCATTTCAAGTTCAAAACGTTCTATTTTTTCCACAAAGTTTCTGATGATAATCTGAAAATTTCTGAGATTTTTGGTGGAAACTGACTACAGTTTTTTCGGTCCCCTCAGACTCCAACACACCGTCATATATTTCATCTGAACTTTTGACCTGACACTTAAAATATGATGAAAACAGTTAAAAAGTCAAGAAGTTCATTCTGACCATTCAAAATGTGAAACTGTAACATGACAACAACGCTGTGGTAGTAACAGTAGAGCCGTTGCCATGACGATGCAGCAGCAGGGAAATCAGTGTGACAGAAACATGTCGCCTGCAGGTGTTGGAGAGGGGGCCTCCGTACCCACAGGTCATCCTGCCGCAGTTTGGAGGCTATTGGATAGAGGGTCCAGAGGCTCCGCCCCCTTCAGAGGCCACGCCCCAGTCTGATGCCACTCCTCCCGATGCTCCACCCATTGAGGCTCCGCCCCCTTCCTCCTTGCAGTGCAGCGGTGCGGAGGAGGAGGATGGAGGAATAAAGGAGGCAGGAGCTTCTGCCCCAGGGGATTATGGGTATCACCTGGAGGAGGCAAACGAGGCAGCACGCGCGTACAGGAACCACTTCCTGGGCAGGGTGAGCTGGGGTGTCTTTTGAAATAAATCCGTCTTAAAACATTTTGTGGTTTACAGCAGTTTCAGATTTTGGTCTTGAACGTCTGCCTGCCTTTCAGGAACATCTGAACTTCTTCTGCTCAGTCAGCAGTCTGGGGAACCTGCTGTTGTCTGTGAGACACGAGGAGGAGAAGGAACAGGAATACCTGCATGTCATCATCAGGTAAACACAGGAACCGGGTCGGGTCAGAGCTGAAACGGGCTGGACCCTCTAGGACCTGCTTGTAACTAGTGGTGTGTATTTATTATGTCGTTTATCATAATAGATTCCTTACCTTGATAAAAATGTTGCTTTATCGTCATGACAATTAATTCCAGTTAATGATGTTTCACTGTCAACTTTGATTGTTTTACTATTTTCTCTGCAGTTTGTCCAATGAAAACTTCAATAAATACCAATAAATATGATTAAATACAGTTACTGTCTGCAGCTTAGTGAAACAAATCACACTTCTTCATGTGACTGGTCCCCTAAAGAAACAAACAGAATGTTCTTCAAGAGCACTATTTAAGTTTGTGGGGCTAAAGCTGCTTCAGTGTCACAGTCACCTAAAATGACGCAATAGATAGTTGTTATTGTCACAATTGTATAACAAAATGTCGTGATAAAACTTTAGGTCCACATCGCCCAGCCTGCTGGTGATTCCAGTTAAAGTTTGTAGCGTTTTTGTTTTGGTAGGGGAACTTGGAGCCTCCCATAACTGCTTTGGGTCTAGTTAAAGTTTTAAAAGCAGCATCGTTCCTCTGGATCCAGGTTTGTTTCTTGTGTTTGCTTCAGGTCTCGTCTGAAAAGCGTCTACCACAGATTGTCTCTGGCGGAGCTGCCGGACATCCCCAGCGTTCCGGAGCTGGCTAAGGTGTCCACCCACCTCACTTCCTGTTCTCCTCTGTGCTACTTCCTGTTCCTGTGGTTAAAAAGACAACTGTTTAAATCAATCAATCAATCAGTCAAATTTTTTTTGTATAGCACATTTCAGCAACGAGGCATTTCTGAGTGCTTTTACATCATTAAAAACAAACAGTCTCAAATGTTAAGAGCTGTCCAGAAATTACAGCTCTGCATCGAAGACTATAAAGACAGTCAACTCAGTTAAAGGGCCGGGAGCATATAAAATTAACATTTTACTGTTTTTCCCTCATTAAATCAAAACTGCAGTGTTGCTTTGATTCTTTTATGTTTAAGAAATCCTTTAATCGCCATGGCAACCATTCTGTTAAAACATCTGGGTAGACCTAGCCCCGCCTTCAAGATGCAGCTCCGCCTCACTGAGCTCCTTCAGACTAGCCAGCAGCAATTAGCAAACATCTGCTGAGATCATAAGAGGAACTGTTGTTCAGAGCAACACTGGTAAAAAACATTAAAGGGTTAATAGAGGAGCCATGTTGGGATGACTTCCTGGAGGCAGAGCTTCAGAGAGAGCAGTAGATTCTTAAAGAGACAGAGGCCCAATTGCAAGGTGTTATATTAGGAAGTCAAGTTTGTTTAAATCATATTTGATTTATAGCATTTTATAACAGCTGAAGTTCATATAGTTAGTTGATTTTGCTATAAAATGACAGTAGGACACATGAAACTGCCTCGCTTATGTTTTCTTTGACAGAAATGTAGAAGGTGAATATCTCGTTATGATCCAGGTTAATTTGACTTGAAACATTTCTGAGACTAACTGGCGTTCTGCACGAAGCATTTCACACTGACCTGTGGGAGTTTAATGCTGATGGAAGTTAACGGTGTGACATGTTTGTCCTGAAGCTTGTGTGTGACGAAGCGGCCTCCCTGCGGTTCAGTCCGGTCCTCTACCCCAAGGTGAGCTCGTTTTCCTCGTTTTCCTCATCATGGAGGCTCGTCCGGCTGACGCTGTCCTCTCCGCCTGCAGGCGTCTCAGCTCATCGCCAACTACGACGAACACGAAGTCAACAACACCTTCAAGTTCGGAGTCGTCTACCAGCGCTTTGGGCAGGTCAGAACCGGCCATGCTGCCCTCATTAACGCCCAGAATAACTGGAAAAAACACAATCTGACTCACTCTATATTAACCAAACTCTAGATTCAATGTTTATACAACTGAAAAAACAAATTAGATCATATCATTCATAGGATTAACTTAATGTAGCGTATTTATGAATCTCCAAGCAGAAATATTTTCATCCCGCAGTTTGTGTGTTTGTCCACCCAGACACCAGGAGGCGCTACAGATATAGAGACTCAAATGAATTATGGTTGAACAAATTTACTTTGTTTTTTCTACTGTGTTCAGGTTTGTCGCTCACAACAGTCTTGTTTTTAATTTCCAAAATGAAATGTGTGGGGAAGTGAGTGAAAATGTCCAAATCAAAAATTATGATTTTACATTTAATGCGAAACTGTGATAAAAGTTTTATTTTATCACACAGACAAACGGATCAATAAAGTATTTTATTAGAATTTTATTTGTTTACTTTCATTTTATGAATTTTATTTATTTTAAATATATTTTATTTGCCTATAAATGTTTTTATTTGTGTTTTATATTATTTAGTTACTTGAATTTTATTTTGTATGCTATGCTTTTGTGTTACTATTTTACTTGTGGTTTGTTTTTCTAAAATGAAATATCGTATTTGTGTCTTTGTGGTTTATCATCAGAAATGTAGAAGTTACTACCTAAAAATTGAAAAATAAAATAATTTTGTTTGATTCGTGACCTCTGGCTGAGCCTGAGGTGATCTCTGATTGGTTATGACGGCAGAGGTGATCTCTGATTGGTTATGACGGCAGAGGTGATCTCTGATTGGTTATGACGGCAGAGGTGATCTCTGATTGGTTATGACGGCAGAGGTGATCTCTGATTGGTTATGACGGCAGAGGTGATCTGTGATTGGCTGTGACGGCTGTTACCTGTTCAGGTGTCAGAGGAGGAACTGTTCACCAACAACCAGGAGTCTCCGGCTTTCCTCGAGTTCCTGCAGCTGCTTGGAGAAACGGTGGAGCTGCAGGACTTTAAGGGGTGAGCAGCGCCGCAGACCAAACCATGGACGGCACAAACCGTGGAGTTTCTGTTCAGAGCAGCAAAATCTGATCTCAGGTCAGCGCAGAGTAACAACAATAAAGTTAGTGAAGTAAAACTAAAGAGAAACTATCCAGGTGAAAAGCGCAGATGAACACATTATTTAATGTTTAGAAATGACATCATCAGGCAGGGTAAAATATGCCGTTATGTGGAAATGTTGGTATTTTAAGTACCAAAATGAAAATAATTCACATAATTTATTTACAAGAAGAATTACTTTCAATACAAAGATTATAAAACTTTCTCATAAATTGCAGGTGTCAGTATTTGAGTTTTAGCTTCAGGAATAGAAACCGAAACGTAGCGATGTCATGTCGCGTTCACCAGCTGGTTCTTTTGGTGGAACCGGGCCGGTCCACTCAGCTCTCGCCCTCCTGTCTGCAGGTTCCGGGGAGGGCTGGACGTGTCCCACGGCCAGACGGGGTCCCACTCCGTCTACACCGTCTACAGAGGTCAAGAGGTCATGTTCCACGTCTCCACCAAGCTGCCGTTCACCGAGGGAGACGCGCAGCAGGTAGAACGGAAAACTGCCGGGAGTCCAGGAAAACTCAGGAAATAGACACAGTAGGAAGCATGACAGGAACATGGATCTCTGTGGTTCTGGTTGGTTCTGTTTATTCAGGAAAGGTTTTTGGATCTAAACTTAGAGTTTCTATCAGATTCTTTCTTTTTGTTAATCAAAGTAAAATAAAACAATATTTTTACAGAAACTAAAAATAAATCTTTTAGTTGCTGTCATCTCTGACTAGAGATGTTAATCGATTCCTTTAATTATTGATCATCAGAGCTATAGTTATTGCCTGAATGCTTTTGAGACAGGCAGTTGCCCGGGGCGGCACGAGAAGGGGGAAGCTGAACGTTTCAATCATAAAACTGAACTTTTAAAGTTTATTTTCATGGCACATAAAAACCCCTGAAAATGGACTCAGATTGCTCAGTTTAACTCTGTGTTTTCAATACTGCATTCCCCCCTGCTGGTTGCTAACCTTTCAGCACTAACGCTTTGCACATGTCACTTCCTGTCGCTCAGTTGCAGCGGAAACGCCACATAGGAAATGACATCGTGGCGGTGGTGTTCCAGGAAGAGGCCACGCCCTTCGTCCCCGACATGATCGCCTCCAACTTCCTGCACGCCTTCATCCTGGTGCAGGTGGAGGAGACGTGCTTGGACAGCGCCACCTACAGGGTAGGAGGTCTCGCCCAACCAGACTACCGACTCGACTGAAGTCCATTTGGGTCGACGAGAACCGAACCAGAACTGAACCTGCTTCTCCAACCTCTGGCAGGTTTCTGTCACGGCGCGAGAAGACGTCCCGCCGTTTGGACCGCCGCTGCCAAACCCAGCCGTCTTCAGGAAGGCGAGCTAGGAATCCGGTCCAAACCGGGTCGAGTTCTAACATCTTGACCAGGTCGAGTTCTACCGCCTGAACCGAACTAGTGTCATCTGTGTTTTCTTTTCCAGGGTCCAGAGTTCAGGCAGTTCCTCCTCACCAAGCTCATCAACGCAGAGCTGGCCTCCTACAAGAGCGAACGCTTCGCCCGACTGGAGGTAACCAGCAGGGGGCGCCGTCTCCCTCAGCCTGAAGGGAAATTGACAGTACAGCCTCTGAGCGGGTTTTATGGAGCTAAAACAGGGCCATAAAGTTTGCTCAGAAATTTTTTTTCAGCCAAAAGATTTTTTGAAGATGAAAAAAAGTTACTTTTTTTTTTTTGGCTCAAATCTTTCTTCAGTTTAAAAATGTGTTTTGTTTAAAATTGATTTATACAGTCAAATTGTTTTTTTGTTTGAGTTTAGTTCCAAAATTATCAGTTTCTCATTGTTTTTCTTTGTGTCAAAAAAACATTTTTTTATTACAGTTTTAACCTTTTTTTTTTGTTGTTTAAAAAAAAATTTTTTTAATCATTTTTTTAACTTCAAATCTTTTTTTTTCAGTTTCATGTTTTAACTTTTTGGGCTTCGTTTACCTTCGTTAAATCTGTTTTCCTTTTGTTGAATCATCATTCCTCTTCTGCTGGATGAAAAAGTTTCCTGAATTGTTTTGCAGCGTTTTGGGATTAAATCCTGATTTTCCCGCTGCGTCTGCCAGCAGTCGGGTTTCTCTGGAGTGAATCGGTTCATTTTATTTCCCTCCCTCTCAGGAGCGGACCCGCTCCGCCCTACTGGACGGCCTGCTGGATGAGCTGCACAGACGCTCCCAGTGCATGCTGGGACTGGGGTCCGGGCTGGAGGAAGAGGGTCGGGGTGAGAATGGCCACGCCCACGGAGGGCTGCTGGAGTCCATTAAGGTCAGTCTGAAGGTCACTTCAGCTTTACTCTCACAAACATCCCAGTTTGATCATCTGGCTCTTTGTTGGAAACCAGTTCAGGGTTTTCATGTTTAGCTGGTTGAAATCTTAATTACATGTTTTTGCCGTTTCATTTCAGAGAGCAATGAAGGGGCGGAGTGTATCCATGGAAACCATGTCGCGTGGTGGGGCGGGGCTGCCCACCAGTCTGAGTGGGGGGGGTCTGGCTCACCTGAGTATTGAGGTGAGCAGATCCGGTCCAACACTCCGGTTCCGGCTCAGCAGCATTCTGAAACGATTCTGAAACGTCCTGATCTTCTCCGTTAGCAGCTGGATTGTTTTTGTGTTTCTGTTGCCAGGGCAACGTGAAGTCACCGGTGAAGCGGCGCTCAGGCCTGTTCCCCCGCCTGCTGAGCGTCGACAGCCAGTCAGACAAACACAGCCACAGGAGGTAACCACGACGACGACCTTTCTGATGACCTGGAGGAAGTTTTAAGAAATGCTGTGAAAAACTGAGAGGCTTTTTAAAAATTTATTTATTTAACACAGTTTGGACAGAAAACCGTCACATCATCTGCAAAACGACTGATTTTATAGAACCTGACATTTGAGACACAGAATAAATAAAAACAGAGCCTAGAACAGAACCCTGAGCTGCTAACACGCTAATAGCAGAACTAGCTTTCCATTTAGTGCTCTTTAAAAATTATTTAGCACACTTAGCTTCCCCTAAATTATTTTTCCAGGTAAATACTAAACGGCTAATTGACTTGGCTGCTGATACTTTCAAATTTATGCTCTTATTTTGAAATGATTGAAGAATGTTCACAAGGCAATTTCATTTCCTCTCCTCGCATTCTCTTGTTTTAATCCAATTATTATAACACCAGCTTGATGCTGTTTTGGTGTAGTGCTTTAGCATTAGCTTCTGCTAAATACCATGTTGATTTAGCACCTTAGAGTTAGCTTCAGTGAAGCACTTTAGCATTAGACAACATTTATGATTAGTGCTTTAGGATTATAGCAACTGTTTTAGCTAGGGATGCTCACTTGTGGCCCTGAGGAACTCCATGTTTATATTTGAGGCTAAATCCAGTCTTTCTGTCATTTTCAGTTGTTAGCAGATATGCTTAGCATGAAGCTACCGGCTCAGTTGTTCTTCTGGTTAAACTCTGTTTGCTGTGTCAGCCTCCTCAGTGAGCAGCGCAGCTTCGACTGTTCCCACCCCATGCTGGAGGTGAGGTCTGAGCTGCCGTCCAATCCCAGCTCTCCAGAGGCGGGACAACTGGACAGGTGAGCTTTAATCTGTCTTTTTGCTTTTAATCTGAGCAAAGCAGCAGCAGCAGCAACTTTTCTGTGTTTTCAGGATTCTCCTGAAGAAGGAGAGCAGTAAGATTTCCAGATCCACTTCCAGCACCTGCAGCTTCAGCGTTCCCTCTGACGACGCTCACCTGGTGAGACTAATCAGTGACCTTCAGCTGATTGGTTGTAGCTGAAGGTCACACTCTGACTGGCCTGGTGGGAGTGAAGGACAGAAGCTGTTCTCCCAGGAAAACCTGGTAGAGGTTCAGTCTGTTTTATTTTATTTTTTTAGGTTTATTGGCTGTAGTGGCCTTTATTTGATCGTTAAAAGACAGGAAAGTTGGTAATGAGAGAGGGAGAAAGACGTGTGGCAAAGGTCAGCAGGCCAGGAATCGAACCTGCGACGGCCGCGTCGAGGATTAAGGCCTCCTTACATGGGTTGTGCTAAACCCCTGCATCACCACATCACATCCCTGAATCTGTTTTTACGACTAACCTGGATGGGTTCTGACTCACCTTGTGGTCGTATTTGGGTCCAGCCGGAGTTAGCCTCCGTGGCTGGTCCACAGGTTGGTGTGAAACGAAAGTTCAGAGGTCATTTGTGTCCTGACGATTAAAAATCAGGAATAGTCTCAAATTTTCCTGCTGTGGATCTGATCTCATTCTGAAACGTCCTGATCTTCTCCGTCCGTCTCAGACCGCGCTGTCGGAGGTTTCCTGTCCGCTGATCGTCTGCCGCAGCCCCACAGGTTCAGTACATCCACCTTCATCATGTCCAGGTTTCTGCGCCTCGCCTCACTGACCCCCGTTCATTTTCCGCTTTCAGAACTGAAAAACAAGAACTCTCCCAGATCCAACCTGAAGTTTCGCTTCGATAAGCTGACCCACTCTGCTGCTGTACGTCGGTTTGTCTGAGCCAACCCGTCCTGCGGTCCAGGCTCCTCTGGTGGTCCTGATAGCACTCCATGCTTTCCGAAGGTCTTTCTGAGACTTTGGCCGATTTTGCACCCAGCTTCAGATCTGCTGCTGATCCATCTACACCCAAACCCCATCGATGCTCCAGTAAACCCTGGATAGAAGCAGCCAAACTGTTGGGATGTTCATCTGATCCCTTTGCTGGGTTTGTCTAGTCTGACTCCAGCCGGTTAAAGTCTGGTTTGGTTCTTCTAGCTAAGTTGGGTCGCTCTCCATTGGCTGTGGGTTCTTCACTATGTGGGTGTGGATCTTGGAATGTGGGCAGGCAGTCAACGCTCCATTGATGTCGTTTGGCCGATGGGCGGCCGGTGTCTGGAATCTCTGGCTATATTTGTTAGTTACGGGTTTCCCCGTCCAGTTGATGTTCTCTCTGCCACAAATGAAAAATGTTTTTGGACCTGAAGGTTGGACCATGGAGTTACGGTCTCATCACTGATTAAAAGTCGGGTTGAGATGTTGTTGGGCCAGTCAATGAAACTGTCTGGGTGCAGCACCTTGCACCTTCCTGAGGTCATTACAGAAAGTGGGGAGGAACCGTACAGGATCTGTACTTGAAGATGAAGAACCGATCAGATCTGTTTGAAAAGGGCTTTAAAAACTCCAGAACTCTACTTGTGATAAGTCAGACAGGAAATGTGATTTTTATCTCCAGCAAGGAGATTCCTACAGAGTTCAGACTTGTCTTAGTGGACGATCTGCTGAGGAATGACGGACCTTTCCGGTCCTGAACCAGGTCTTGGATTGGGGAGATGATGACTCTTATTCTCCTGTCCTGAAACTTTCCCAGACCTTTCCAGTTGAAGCTGACTGGACTGGACTGGTGAGGGAAGCCTACAGAAAGCGTGGAGACATTCAGATCCAGACCAGCCAAACAGGAAAACTGGATCACAGGAAGGAAAACAGGAAGAGAACTCTGAACAATCTGAAACTCCTCTGATTTTTCTCTCTTCTCTATCAGCAGGGAAACTGAACTCAGGAGGTTGTGGGAGGTACGTATGATTCTCAGAGCCACTTCAGGTTAAGTGTTTAACTTTCCACTATAGAAATCCTGAGTCTGGACTCGGGAAGCTGCGGGTTACCTCCAGGTTAGCTGCAGGCTAGTGGAAGCTAGCTTCAGGCAGGTTAGCTTCAGGCTAGCTGCAGGTCTTCAGGTGTTTCATGAGGACTTCACCTGGCTCTCCTGTCTATTCTCCAGAGAAACCATGTGGAGGTGGAGCCTTCACACCACCAGAACCAGGAGGACGGATTGAACCGGACCAAACCGCATCATCACCAACGCCTTCCTGGTTCCTGAGGCGCCCTGGTTCTGCCCGATGTCACTAAAACCTGTGGATCCACCGTGGAGACCCAGTACCAACTACAGACAAGTTCTGTTGTTTCAGCCAGTGAACGCTTCGTCGTTGTTTTAGTTTTCTTTGTTTCCTTCTGGATGAAGACGTGAGTCATGGACAGTTTTCCTTTTCAGGGAATGTTGAGGGAGTTTTCCTCACACATCAGTGAAATGGTTCTGAGTCGTTCGGCGATCGGATCCAGCTCTGTCCTTAAAGCTGGTTGACCTTCTCCACGCTCCTCTTCCTCAGAGTAGCTCTGCCCTGCAGCAGGTTCTGATTGAGTCCAGTGGGCCGGGTGAGACCAGTGTGGCTGACTGAGGACCTCTAGAGGCCAGAAACAGGAACCCTCCAAATCAATCCCAATTGGAGAGACGGTCCAATCAAATAGAAACTGTAATTATGTCTGATCCTGAAATCTATTTTTAATTTAATTCAGTTTATTTATTCAGCACCAGAGTACCGGTTCTGTCACAGAAAAAAACAAACAAAAAACACAGTTGTTCAGATTCCAGTTAATCTGAACCAGATTCAGTTCGGATCAATCCGGTTCAGGTCCACACACAGTCAGAACCAGGACTCATCACAACTGATCAATCAAAGCCAACTGGTGAGAAGCCATCAGCTGATTGGACCAAACCATCGCAGTGATCCCGCCTCCTCGGTGAGCTTGTGGCGACAGTGGAGAGGAACAGGAAGGAGTCGTCCAGCTGGAACGACGGGACAGAGCGGCTCGTCACAGGGCCTGGTGTACTTTCTATGTTCAGCAAAAATAATCAATAATCTACATACTAGCCTTCAGAGGCTAATATATAGTCAGCAAGCTAACCTACAGTTGCTAGCTAAATATTTACCTACAACCTATTATTTAGCTTGCTAAATATTTGGAGCGAAATGTTAGCAAGCTAAATATTTAGATTGATAACTCACTTTTGGAAAACTAAGCTACAGTTGCTCACTAAGTTTACCTTGGATCTATTTATTTAGCTTGCTAACCCAAATGTTTAGTTTTTCCTGGAAGGTTTGTTTGCTGAAACGCCTGCCGCTGTGATTGGTGCTCTGTGGAGACGTTCTGATCCAGAGGGAAGAGGTCAGAGTTCAGCCCTGCAGTGAGACCGTCAGGCTGTTTTCTTTGTTCCTCCAACCAGAGGCCGGCTGAACGTTTGCTGTGACGTCACTGTGAGTCTCTGAAACCCGAAGAGAAAAACTAGAGATGGTCTCTGTTCATCAACGCGTCGTTTCTCTGATCACCATCAGGAAACGTGAGAAATCCGTGACAGCAGCTTTTCCTTCAGACATTCCATTTCTCTTGACCCTGAATGCACCGTGTTGAGTTTAAGGTCCCAGCAGGAATCAGTGGCTTCTCTCCACGTCTCTCAGTGGGTGTTGTCTCCTGAATCTGACGATAACTTCACTGCCGTTTGACTCAACATCCCTGCCGTCCCTCTGCCCTCTGGTCCTTGTTCTCTGTATGAAGACTCAAAATATCCCGTCAAAAACTAAAACCAGTATTTGCACTAAAGCCGTTTCCTCGTCGTTTCAAGTCTTGTTCCAAGTTTTCAGATGAAAGTCAAACTTTTATTTTGTCAGGGACCAACTGATGCTGCAGAAACACAACGATGTCAGTCAGCTGTATGTTTCGTCTCGAAGGAAAACTGTGACATGAGAACCTGAAGCTATAAAGTTTCTGAATTGTTTGCACTTTGATTCCAGCGTGTTTGACTTGTTTTGTGTGATTTTTTTATTTTTTTTCTGGTTTTTAAGGTTTGAATCTGCTCCCAGTAATATGTGTGTGTTTGGGGTCAGAGGTTGTATGCTGGTCTAAAGACTTCATCACTTCTCATTTAAAGCTCAATTTTACTGGGTCAGATAAACTTCTTAGTTAATTCACCAAAGTTCTCTGAGACGTCAGGCTGTAAGTGAAAGCTAAAGGACAGAAAGGGTCCAGTTTTTATATTCATTTGCAGCTATTTCTGCACATTAACAGTGAAGAGGTCACTTATTTTTCTGCAATTTATCCCAAATAGAGCCAATATAAAGAAGCAAAGATGGGACAGAGAACACAACCCTGTGGGACGCCACAGGATGTCATCCTAACAGACAGGAAACACCTGGCAGGCGGTTCACCCTCCAGGATTTCTCAACATCTTTTTGTCAGATTTATTTTATTTTTGTGTGTTTTGGTATAATGTTCATTTTTCAGTGGTTTTTCTTTCAATTTTTTCATAAAGCCTTTAACCTAACACGTTGCTTTCTGCATTTTTATGTGATTAACTCCCATTTCAAAAAGCATTTTTAAATTAGGAGGGGCTGATCTGCGCCTCTAACTATCAAATTGTGGGCAAGAATATTTGTTCATAAACTGGTTTGTGAATGAAAACGTTGGTCTGACGTTAGAAAAACTGTTTCTATTTATATTTTCATAAATGTCCTGTAATAGCGGGACAAAACCCGCTTCGGCCTTCAACACAGAAAAGCTTCGGCTTTAACTTCTGACTTTAACTTCATCATCCTGCTTTTAGCCCACCCGGTACCACCTGGTACCGCCTGGTACCACCTGACTGTTCGCTCTGCTTCTCCTGAACTTCACTTCCAGACGGGTTAAAGCCGCTGCTGAAGGGATCTGGTGTGGAGGTGAGCGGCTGTAAATAGAAGTTTCTGCAGAGCCTCAAGTGTTAAAGGAAGATTCGGCCCAATTAGAGGTCACACACTAAACATCAGAGAAAATACTGGAGCAATAATTAGAACCGCAGCATAAAGCCAAACATGCCACGATTAAATGAATCAAAATGTCCACAAAGCATCAAGGGACTGACATAGGAGCCGCCGGGGGATTCAGGTAGATTCCAGGTAGATTCCAGAGATGTGCGTCGCAACTGCTGTTAATACAGGGCCATTCCAAGGTAATATGGAGCCTTGGACAGAACCCCCCACTAAGAAACTCTTCCTACTAAGAACCTCAGCATCACTAACATGTTTAGCCAGTGTGTCTTTGAGTCCCTTTTTATTTGTTAATGGATCTGAAACACACCCTAACCCCTTAACAATAATTACTGACAATATTAATTTGAACACATTTTGTTGATTTTATTAGTATTATTATTATTGGGACCAATGGAGTCGACGAAGGAGCCCTGGAACCACCATCTTTTTTTTTTTTTGCCTTTATTGTTGTTTTTTTCTTCTAATATCTATTCTATAATCTAATAGAAAAATATATACTGTTTTTCACAACAGTATATATGTGAATATATTTTTGACACTTTATGAAAACCTAACTGAAAAAGTACACGTCATTTTATTTTACCAAAGTTCTATATATTTATTTAACTTTTGTCTTTCTAGACTTTAACATCAACTCCCTCAATATCTGTAACTATTCTTTATTTGTTATTGTTATATTTGTCTTTGAGTAAACATCTGTATGTATGTTAATGTTGTTTGAAATAAAGTTTAAAAATAAATGAAAAAGAACTGATTTGATCATTTCCATGACAACGATCAGAAGGAAGACCTTGCCCCAGAAGTCCAGTGAGCTCACTGATGAGGTCATAGATCACATCATCTACATCACAATAGACCAAAGATGTTCTAAAGCTTGCATGTCTTGCACGCCAACATTGAGCCCACAAAGTTCTCATAGAGACCAGAATCCACAGCAGCAACCACGAAGACTTATTAAAACAAAATATCTTTTCGGTGCCTCGAATCGCGCGACATATTGGTCACAGAATCCACCGATGACGAAGTGACTTTAAAGCCCTTTTCGCCAAGAGAGCAGTTCCTCCTCTTACCATCGGTTTGGAGATTACTTTGAAGACTTGCATTTCCAACCACAAGAAGGACCACAATGAGGACCCCCAAGAGGACCACTGGAGTCTAGAAGGGAACCCTAGGAACCCTATGAGAACCACAAGAAGGACCCCCATACCATCAGGAGGATCGCCTTGGAGCGACGAGTCGACGAGGGAAGCACTAGGACCACAAGATGGACCATTAGGAGGACAACAAGAAGGACCACAAGAGGACCAATGGAGTCGACAGGGAGCACTAGGACCACAAGATGGACCATTAGGAGGACAACAAGAAGGACCATCCGGAGGACCCCTTTGAGGACCACAAGATGGACCATTAGGAGGACAACAAGAAGGACCATCGGGAGGACCCTATGAGGACACAGAAGGACAGGACCACAAGAGGACCAATGGAGTCGACGAGGGAGCACTAGGACCACAAGATGGACCATTAGGAGGACAACAAGAAGGACCATCGGGAGGACCCCTATGAGGACCAGAAGAAGGACCACTAGAGGACCAATGGAGTCGACGAGGGAGCACTAGGACCACAAGATGGACCATTAGGAGGACAACAAGAAGGACCATCGGGAGGCCAATGGAGGAGAGGGAGCACTAGGACCCAAAGACCCCTAGGAGGATAACAAGAAGGACCACAAGAGGACCAAACGAGTCGACGAGGGAGCACTAGGACCACAAGATGGACCATTAGGAGGACAACAAGAAGGACCATCAGGAGGACCCCTATGATGACCACAAGAAGGACCACAAGAAGGACAACAAGAGGACCAATGGAGTCGACGAGGGAGCACTAGGACCACAAGATGGACCATTAGGAGGACAACAAGAAGGACCATCGGGAGGATCCTTATGAGGACCAGGGAGCACTAGGACCACAAGATGGACCATTAGGAGGACAACAAGAAGGACAATCCGGAGGACCCCTTTGAGGACCACAAGAAGGACCATCAGGAGGATCCCTATGAGGCCAGAAGAAGGACAACAAGAGGACCAATGGAGTCGACGAGGGAGCACTAGGACGACAAGATGGACCATTAGGAGGACAACAAGAAGGACCATCGGGAGGACCCCTTTGAGGGCCACAAGAGGACCAATGGAGTCGACGAGGGAGCACTAGGACCACAAGATGGACCATTAGGGAGGACAACAAGAAGGACCATCGGGAGGACCCCTTTGAGGACCACAAGAAGGACCATCAGGAGGATCCCTATGAGGACCAGAAGAGGACCAATGGAGTCGACGAGGAGCACTAGGACCACAAGATGGACCATTAGGGAGGACAACAAGAAGGACCATCCGGAGGACCCCTTAGGACCACAAGAAGGACCATCAGGAGGATCCCCTATGAGGACCAGAAGAAGGACCAGGGAGCACTAGGACCACAAGAAGGACCATCAGGAGGACCACAAGAAGGACCATCAGGAGGATCCCTATGAGGCACAAGAGGACCAATGGAGTCGACGAGGGAGCACTAGGACCACAAGATGGACCATTAGGGAGGACAACAAGAAGGACCATCCGGGAGGACCCCCTTTTGAGGACCACAAGAAGGACTATCAGGAGGATCCCTATGAGGACCACAAGAGGACCAATGGAGTCGACGAGGGAGCACTAGGACCACAAGGTGGACCATTAGGAGGACAACAAGAAGGACCATCAGAGGACCCCTTTGAGGACCACAAGATGGACCATCAGGAGGATCCCTATGAGGACCACAAGAAGGACCACAAGAGGACCAATGGAGTCGACGAGGGAGCAGTAGGACCACAAGATGGACCATTAGGAGGACAACAAGAAGGAGCATCGGGAGGACCCCTTTGAGGACCACAAGATGGACCAGTAGGAGGACAAGAAGAAGGACCATCGGGAGGACCCCTTTGAGGACCACAAGAAGGACCATCAGGAGGATCCCTATGAGGACCAGAAGAGGACCAATGGAGTCGACGAGGGAGCACTAGGACCACAAGATGGACCATTAGGGAGGACAACAAGAAGGACGATATGAGGACCAGAAAAAGAACAAGAGGACCAATGGAGTCTACGAGGAAGCACTAGGACCACAAGATGGACCATTAGGAGGACAACAAGAAGGACCATCGGGAGGACCCCTTTGAGGACCACAAGATGGACCATTAGGAGGATCCCTATGAGGACCACAAGAAGGACCACAAGAGGACCAATGGAGTTGACGAGGGAGCACGACCACAAGAAGGACCAGAAGAGGACCAGAGTACACTGGAGTTGACGAGGGAGCACTAGGACCACAAGAAGGACCTCCAGGGGTCCCCTATAAGGACCACTGGAGTCGACGAGGGAGCAGTGGATGACCACTAGTGGACCACCACTAGTTGTCCACTAGTGCTCCCTCATCGACTCCAGTGGTCCTCCAATGGTCCTCCAATGGTCCTTCTTGTAGTTCTCATGGTCGTGTCATTCATGCCTTGTCGTCTCCAGTGGTCCTCATGCTGGTCCTAACGTTCCCTTGTAGCCTCCAGTTGTACTCCTGCGGGTCCTCTTGGTGATCTTCTTGGGGTACTTCCTGGGGTCCTTCTTGTGGTCCTAAGGCTCCTTCATTTCTTGTGATGGTCCCGGGGCTCTCTTTTAGCCTTGTGGTTCTTCTTGTGGTGCTCATTGTGGTCTTAGTGCTCCCTCGTCGGCTCCAGTGATCCTCATGGGGGTCCTTATGGCGGTCCATCTTGTGGTCCTCATGGTGGTCCTTCTTGTGGTCCTCATGGTGGTCCTTCTTGTGGTCCTCATTGTGGTCCTAGTGATCCCTCGTCAACTCCAGTGGTCCTCGTGGTGGTCCTCCTGGTAGTCCTTCTTGTGGTCCTCATGGTCTTGCCAGTCCTGCCTCGTCGACTCCAATGGTCCTCATGGTGGTCTTAGTGCTCCCTCATCGACTCCAGTGGTCCTCTTGGTGGTCCTAAGGCTCCTTCGTTTCTTCTGATGGTCCCGGGGCTCCCTGGTAGACTCCAGTCGTCCTAAGGCTCCTTCGTTTCTTCTGATGGTCCCGGGGCTCCTGCATGCTTGAAAAGATCGTCCATTCCAGAGTTTGAGGAACTGTTAGAATTCAGAATAATCTAAATTACAAGAAATAAACTCTTGAAATTTTTCAAATTTAGAAATCTGTGTGCAGATTTACTCTATATGACCGGATTATCACGGATTGCATTGCTAAAATACAATATATTTTTGTTTAAATCAATATTTGAGATTAGTCTGTATGAGGATTACGTCCATGAAATTTAGATAAATAATTAAACACTAGGGGCGACATTCTCCGTTTCTACCAGCATAACTCCACAGAAGAAGAACAGGGAAAGCATTACCGGGTTACGGCTCGCTCTGCTTGTTGTCCGCAGCAGTGAGCTTCATGGCGGCGGTGCGCAGCTTGCGGGTCTCGGTGAAATCCGACAGCGGCTCGGAGCGCTCGGAGTCGGACTCTGACTCCGAGTCGGACAGAGATGGCCGGGAGGCCGAACCGATGGAGGTGGAGGAGGGAGAGCTGGAGGTGGAGGACGTTACGGTTAGCCGCTCCCTGAAGGAGCTGTTGCCGGTGAGTGTCTGAGGGCCGCAGGCAGACCTGGGGCTGGAGTTAATTGGGGCCGGCGGAGCTGTGAGGGGAGGCGGCATGCGGCGCCACGGAGTCCCCGCCTCGGTCTGGGAGTCGGTGAGACGTTAACCTGGCGGTTGATTGAGTTTAACGGCAGGAGAGGCGTTTGTCTTTCACCTTCTTTCTGTCCAGTTTCTAATCTAACAGATCTTAATGAGGACAGGGGGCGTTTGTTTTGGGAAATCTGCTCCCCTTTCCTCAGCTGCTGCCCCTGCACAGTTCTTCCATCAGTTCACTTTGATGCTTTAAAGCCCTGTTGTTGTCCAGGCGTGAGGCAGATGTTCTTCTACAGGTGGAGCCCAAACCCAAGGCCTCCAGCTGAACCACCTGACCCCCCATGTTAACCCCCTGCTGTGTCTTCTCTCTGCTCCAGGACACCAGCCGCAGGTACGAGAACAAGGCCGGAGCCTTCATCACAGGGATCGACGTCAACTCCAAGGTAAGAACACACCTGGATCCAAGATAACAACATCCTGGATCCAGGTGAGCATGTAAGCCAGTATCTTCTTATATCAACATATTAAATCTGATATTTGTCTGGTTTTTTTTGTGCTGTGGGATAAATGAAACCCGGCCACTCTCAGGTTGATGGGATCCACTTGAAGCGGCTCTGATCTGACTCTTGTTTGCTTTGCAGGAAGCCATTGAGAGGAAGGAGAAGCGGGCGAGACGTTTTCACTTCCGCTGCGAGGAAAATGTGGGCCAGAGGAACGTCTTCCTGGATAAAGACGCCATGAAGAAAGGTGAGGCGGTGTTCTGTTTGCTGCTGGTCACCAGGAATTCTGTAAACCGCCGCTTTCTTCTTATGTGATGCCAGCCATCCCCAGGCTGCGGATGGAGGCCATCCATGTGACCGGCGTGGACGACATGAGCACCCAGGACGTCTTCGGCTACTTTAAGGAGTATCCGCCAGCACACATCGAGTGGATCAACGACACGGCATGTGAGTCCAGAACCGGGAACGAAGCGGGCGTGTTTGGGTCAGAACCGCAAAAATGTACATGTCTGACTTTTGATCCTTTATGTTTTCTTTGTCAAATGACAAAGAAAACTGTTTGCTGAAATATCAGCAAATAGTGCAATTTAGAGCTTTAGCCTTAGCTTCTGCTAAATGCCACATTGGTACAGCCTTTAAAGGTAAAGCTATTTTTATTGATATACTTCATTTTCAGCAACAAGGCAATACAAAGTGCTTTATAGGAATTAAAAGGAAATACAAACAAAATAACAAACCAAAGGAAAGAGCAAAAGAAGAATAAGAATCTAATAATGTTGGTCCAAAGTAGATAAACTAGATACTCCTGTTCTGGGTTGGTAGATGAGTATAAGTATTAATTCCTTTTCTGGGTTGGAAGAAAAGGAACCTGAGAAGCAGTTGCTAGGGTAGTTTTTTTTCTGGGTTCTAGGTTCTAATCCCTGTTCTGCGTTGTTAGATAAGTGTAGTAAGTAAGTATTCTCTGGACTTTCTGAGTGTGTGCTGAATATGTAAAAGTAGTGAGTACTCCACAGTTTGTAAAAACTAAGTGTTCCTGTTCTGGAAGAATTTTTTTTTTCTGGATTCTAAGTTCATTCTAATTCCTTTAATGGGCTGCAATGATAGGAGTCTCTCTGCATAATGATGTAAAAAAATAATCTAATATTGATCTAAATAGTGAGTACTCTATTGTTTCTAAAACATAAGCTAAAGACTGGAGTCTGGATTCTGAGTTTGCTCTGATTCCTCTTCTGGGTTAAAAGTGAGAACTTTCTAACAAATTAAAATAAGAAAGAGGGAAGGACACATTAGGGCACATGGTAACTTTCAGACTAAACAAAAGGCAAAACAATGATATGAGTGAAGGCGATGACGTCACAGGGCCATGAAATCACATTTTGCAGCCTCCCGGCAGAAGTCCGATGAGATGAAGGAACGCCATTGGGAGCGCTCAGCTCCACGGATAACAGGAGGGGTATGGTGGGATGGAGCGTTATGTTTACATGCATTCAAGGGGATTGGAAATACGCAGCCATTCCAAGGCAACACGGGGAAAGCCCATTCAGATACAGAATGTCTTCGGTCGGGTAGATAATAAATTTCGGTCTTCCCTAAAGTCTCTCCGATACATGTCAGTTCCCAATAATCCAATTTAGTTTGGTTGTTTCACTGAGCCGAAACTAGCAACTTCTCCCAGATCAATTCCATCCCGTTAGTGAGTTTTAGAGACCTCAGCTGGGCTGCGAGTCTCAGCAAGACTGGCATCTTGCTGAGATGTGAGTCTCGTGTCTCTGTCCACACCAACAGTCTGAGTGTTCGCTAGTTTGGCCAAGTGTGTCACAAATTTGTCAATAAGCCAGGCAGAAAAGCTCCAAACAGCAGAAATCCTGTTATCATGAATAAATCCAGGGTGTGTCCCTGCAGGACGACAGAGCTCTCCTGTGCCTCCTGTGAAAAGAAAATTTGATCAATTGTATTGAGAGACCGGTTGACCTGATTACCTGTGCCTTCCCGTTTCCTAGGTAACGTTGTTTGGCTGGACGATGACACATGCATCAGAGCTCTGATCAACAGCAGCCGGATGCCTGAAGCAGAGGCTGTTGCCACGGAGACGGAGTCCAGATCCCAGCCTGACGACCTGAGCAAAGGTCAGTGTGGATCAGAACCTGAGTCGGTGCTTCCTGACACTGCAGTGCATTCTGGGTAAATAGGCCTGTCCGAATGCTGCAGCTCGTCAGGATCGGGGATCTGAGGACGAGGATGATGAAGAGGAGGAAGGTGAGGTGGATGAAGAGGAGGAGGAAGAGGTGAAGAAGAGCAGAGACGATGAGAGCAAGACGGCTGGACAGGTAAAGCTTCACCTGGGAGGACAGGAAGTCGTCGTCTGACTGATGAGTGACTCAGCTGTGTGTGTGTGTGTGTGTGTGTGTGTGTGTGTGTGTGTGTGTGTGTGTGTGTGTGTGTGTGTGTCAGGTGGGCGACCTGTCGCAAGCGGAGAGAGAGTCTCTGCTGAGGAATGAACTAAGACCTGCCATCAAACCGTTCAAAGGAAACAAGCTGCTGCTGCGCTTCGCCTTGCAGGGTAACACACACACACACACACACACACACACACACACACACACACACACACACACACACACCTTCCTTCTGAGGAATTTCATTGACTGAAGATGAGTAGATGTTCTGCATAGATGTACTTTTTAAATTCAGCTTTTTGTCTGTAAACACACATTAACATGAGTCCAACATGTTCTGACCCGTTTCCTCTCTGTCCCGGTTCAGATGACAGGAAGGAGCTGGGAGCGGCGCGCCGCAGCAGATACTACATGAAGTACGGAAATCCAAACTACGGAGGCATGAAGGGAATCCTCAGCAACTCCTGGTGAGTCTCGGCCCTCTGGTCGCCATGGCAACTGCAACACTGTATTGACCAGGCCTCGTCCTGCAGGAAGCGGCGGTACCACAACAGGCGCATCCAGAGGGACGTGATCAAGAGCAAGAAGCCTCTGATTGGAGACAGCATGGGACACACTCCGCCGTACACACACCGACACTCCGGTAACAGCTCCGCCGACACCCTGTCGTCACCACCTGTGCTGTTACCCACAATCCTCTGCTTCCACCCTCAGCTGACCTGGTCAACCTCCCTGAGGAGCCCATAAAGGAGGAAGAAGAGGAGGAGGACGAAGAGCAGGAGGACGAGGCCGACGAGGACATGGACTCTGACGACAGGGTGGTGGAGTACAAAGAGAGGGGCGGAGCTCCGCGGCCGCTGGGGGCTGGGCTTCGCAGCCGGGCGGAGCGCTCTCCCTCGCCGTGGTCCGAGTCGGACGAGATGGACTATGACCTGGAGCTGAAGATGATCTCCACGCCGTCGCCCAAGAAGAGCAAGAAGATGACCATGTACGCCGATGAACTGGAGGGCCACCTGAAGAACATCAGGTGAGAACCATTTCCTGCCTCCACATCCCGCTTCCACTTCCTGTCGCCTAGCCTGGTGACGGGGAGCTGAGCAGAACCGGGTCACAGGTTTTTTTCATCCAAAACTTGTTCCATGCGAAACAGGAACCGAATCGGGTCGTCAGGCTCTCAGAACCGGCCCAAGGCCTCGTCGCCCCCCAAGGTGACGGATGTCCGGCAGCTGCTGGAGGAGAAGCGTCATGGCGGCTCTGGCAGCTCTGGCGGTTCTGGCAGCAGGCAGCGCTCCCCAGTGGCCAGCAGCAGGAAGACAGGTGAGGCGTAGCACCAGGTGTTCCAGATGCTGCTGCGGCTAGGTGGGACTGACCTTTGCTGACCTTTACTGACCCCGCAGACGTGAGGCAGCGTCTTGGGAAGAGGCGCTACTCACCCGACAGGCGGCGCTCAGCCTCGCCCCCGTCCCCCAGGGACACACCCCCGCCTCGGGAGCCAATCAGCAGCGTGCACCGCAGGCTGGGCGTGGCCAGCCAGGACAGCAGAGGACCAAAGGCTTCCATAGACAGGAAGACGAGTACGAGTATGACCCGCCACTTCCTGTTTTTATTCCACTTTCTGTTTAGACCTTCTTGCCGTTAATATTAAAACTCAGTCAGAATGGTTCGGAGCAGATTATAATAGCTCAGTTTTAATGTCTGAGCGTCCTGATCTGTTTGTTAAAGTTCACTTTCTGTCTGATCCTCCGACTTCCTGTCTGTCTGTAGGCGCTCTGTGGAGCAGGCTGGGTTCCGCCGCTGGCGACGACGGCAGCACCAATGCCGGGCGTCACGAACGCAGGCAGAGCAGCCGCCCAGAGCGGCAGGACGCCAGCCGGAGGAGGCAGGGCGACGGGGAGGAGGAAGAAGAGGAGGGAGAGGAGGAAGACGACTCTACGCTGCAGAGGGTCTGGGGCGCCATGATCAAACAGAAGCAGGAACGCCGCAGCCACAAGATGAAGAAGAGCCGACTGGACAACCTGCCGTCGCTGCAGATCGAGATCAGCCGCGACAGCAGCGACGACTCGGACGCTTGAACCCAGGGGGCGGAGCCTAGCACCTCCACCTGCTGGGGACGGAGCCTAACACCCCTTCACCTGCTGGGGGCAGGGCAGAGCGCCGTCACTAACCATTCCTGTTACTGAGGAGGAGCTGAACTTCCTGTTTGCTGGGAACATGATGAGACTTGGGGCAGATCTGAGAACGCAGGACCCGGTTGGGACTGCGCCCCTCTGCCTGAACCCTTCCTGCTTCTGTTTGTAGATTTTTATTTCCTTCCTGTGTGACGCCATCAGCTTCCTCTTCCTCTGTGGGACGGGATCCAGGAACCGGGTCAGGTTGCCAGGTCACCAGGTCCACAGCAGCTATTGAACCCATGGAGCCGCTCTTCCTCTCACGATTATGATGATGATGATGATGATCCGGGTCAGAGTTAAAACAGTCGGACAGAAAAGCAGCCAATCAGCTTTTAGCCTGTTGCTGATTGGCTGCTCAATAAACTCTGTTTTGCCTGACTTTTGACCTCTACATTCTGTCCACTCTAACCACAAAGCAGAGCAGAACTGTGAAGTGGGAGGAATATGATTCATTGTTTGACTTTTCTTAATAAAAATCTGGAAAGCAAGGATGTGTCTTTGTATTCAAATAATTTGCTTTAATATTTAAAAATGTCATCAGACAAATGTATAAAGTTATTTCCAAATTCTGATATTTTAAAAACTAAAATAGCTTATTTGTCTACAGATATTTGTCACCTAATATTTTCATTTTGTGTACTTGAGCGACTCCATCCTTAAATTATTGAAATATATATTATTTTACTTATTTATTGTTATACAAAAATATTTAAAGTTTTCAGTTATTTTCTGTCTTCTTGCTTTTTATTTAGTAATTTATTATTTTTTTTAAGATATTTACGTTTCAATATATCTTTAGAGGAAGTAGCATTAATTTATTGATTTTATGTTCCGGTTTTGTGTAATCTTTTAAAATTCATTAGAGCTTTTTTTGTTATTATTATTATTTTAATGACTGTATTACTATACTTACTGTTACGCTCATATTGAACATATTTAATGTTTAATGAGGCCTCTACCTATCAGGGTCCACGCGCTGGTCGCATGCGCTTACGACGGCCAATCGTCTCAGGCGGCCGTTTCTTACACAACTGTTAAGCTCCTTCACTCCGATTGGATCCTTTGTCTGTTTGTTATTCTTTTGAACCAATAGAAATCCAAAGCCCGGGAAGCACTGCGTGTTCCCAGCCAATGAGGCGCCCTGACGTCACTGTAACTACAAGTGAATTTCATGTGACGTCTGAGGCCTGTAGCTCAAGTCGCCATTTTCTTGCCATCGAAAACCAACCGAGGAGACCAACTGACGGCGGCGGAAAAATACCGTCGAGTTGGGCCGTAGTTCTTCATGGTTGTCGGCCCAACCGTTATCTCGATGAATTAATGGACTGTCTGCTGCTACGTGGTAATGCTATTGGTCCGGCTGCTGTAGCTTGGTTCGGGTGTCGGAGCAGGAAGATGGAGGACCAGGCGGCCCGGGAAGACGCCTGCAGGGAGTACCAGTCCTCGCTGGAGGACCTGACGTTCAACAGCAAGCCGCACATCAACATGCTCACCATCCTGGCCGAAGAGAACATCCAGTTCGCCAAGGATATCGTGGCTATTATTGAAGCTCAAATCAGCAAGGTTTTTATGATCATAGCATACTTTATTATCAGTTTGTGTATGTGGGTCAAACATGGCGGTGTTGTGGTTAGCGGCGCTCTTTGGAGGCCCAGCAGAACCTCCGGCTTCTTTGTACGGAAGCAGCTCAGTCAGGCTGTCTGAATAAACCTCTGGTCCTCCGGCTAGCTGGATGTGGTCCTGGCTTCAACAGAAAGCCGCTTTATTTATTTTTTAATAACATTTTACGGTTACAGAAGCTTCTTAAACAAAAACAGACGTTAGTAGGAAGTGGTTCTAACCGGTTCCAGGTCCATTCTGACTTCAAAGTTCGGTTTCAACCATCTACTTTCTAAGTTGTTTGAAACAGGAAGTGATTAATTTCCATGTGGCAACACCAAGAAACTAAGAGGTCAGAGGTAACAGGAAGTGGCGATGAAGGCCTTCATCGGCTGACTGTCATCTTAGAGACATGAGAGAAAAAGGTCAGATAGACTTTATCATTATTATACACTATGGTCATTTATGAACACAGCTGGATATTGTTCTTAAACAGTATTATCAAAGACATTACTAAATGTTAGATGTTAAATGTTTTTGGTAAACAGATGATTTTATTCCTGAGTTACATATTAAAACTTCTGCTTTAATATTTAAAATGATGTAATCAGACAGACAAATAAAGACTTAATAAAAGTTTCTAAATGACCTTTTTTGATATTAAACTAATACAATAGCTAATGTTTATATATTGGAGCAGGGTTCAGTAGTTATATATAAATATAATATAAATGTTTACTGTATGTTTAAATGATTTCCATCAGAATGAGCAGATAGAAAATAGCAAAGCTGGTTTAGAAACAAGAGGTCTCACTCTGAGTCTGTCTGGTGTATTCTGGGTAAAACATGCTTGTTTTGCTATACTTTAATATTAACGAGGCTCGGATACAAACCTGACTGACGAGGCAGATTATTGACAACCTTAATTCTTTATAAACCAACAATGAACAAAGTTGGGATCCTGTTGGACCCTGAAATCTGAAACCAATCTAAAGTAAACGGGTCAGACTCGGATGAGGTTCTGGTCCGAATGGGTTTAACGGAGCAGAAGCTGATCCGTTAAACCAACAGCTTAGGTTCACTAATGATTAATTCAACAGAGAAAAAATCTTAGCTCTGCCAGCAGTAAACTGCTTAAAAGCATAAAATATATTAGCAAAAGCTAAACAAAAACAATTTGTGGGAGCTATTACTACACCCACAAACATAAACAAAAATGAAGCTAATCCTAAACTGTTGAACATAAAAATATTGCAGAAATGGCTAAATGCATTCAAAATGATCAGAAGCTACCGCTACACACAGATACTAACTTTTTACCGCTAACTACAGAAAATATATTAGCAGAAGCTAACGCTAACCAAAAACTAATGGAAATGCGAAACACATATAAAAGTTAGACAGGTTGGATGTCTTCAGTGTCTGGTTGCCTAGCAACGAGTTCTGCTGCTCAGTCCTCAGGTCCAACATCGCGGTTCTGTTCTGGTTAAAGTAACATTACAAAATAGACGGATCCAGATCCGAGTAAAAACTGAAATCGATGCGTTTGCTGATTGGCCCCGGGGCCTCGCTGGTTTGAGCCTCTACTGGGACCAGTTTGGTTCTGGGGTTGTTTACTGGTTTTCTGTTTGCTGTATATTTTTTATAAATATTGTGAAATATGCTCCAGAATGTGGATGATGTAAATATTTCCGAGCAGACCTTGGTTCTGAGTGTCGGTGATAGTGACAGGTTAGAACCCTGGCGGTGGTTCTGATTGAGCCGGACCACATCCTGCCCCCTCCCCCCAGTGTTTGATTCGTCTGCATGAATGAATGAATTCACTCGTTCATCTGGATTTTCTCTATTTTCCTGGAATGTGACTGCTGGTTAAACATGTTGATAATAAAATCTGTGAAATGTGCTTTTTGTCATTTTTTCTTTGTGGGTTTGACTCTGGTCTGTGTGGCTCTGAGCGCTGCAGAGCTTAAATCTGGGTTCATAACTGAAAGTTGAAAGTTCAAAACCCGAAAGGGTAAAAACAAACCAAGCAGAGCGCGCCATCGCCTGGGTAACGTACAAAGAGGGCCAGCGCCAGCAGGGGCCCTCTTTGGAGGTAAACGCTGTCCCTGGACCGACGCCCCAGATCGCTATGACGACGGATTACCACCTCAACACTTGCAATCAGAACCGACTGAAGATCGTGGTCTTGAATCTTTTTGGACTTTTTGTTCCTGAAAGAAGAACCAAACCGTGGAGGGAGTTTTTTTTTAAAAAACATTTTTTTATTTTTTGTCTTGTGTTTTTAATTAAGATTTTTTAAAGTGGATTTTGCTTGGGAACTTTGTGGTTTTTTATTTATTTTTTTTAAATATTTTTTTTGTTCGTTTGGTTTTTTTTTTGTTTTTTTTTCAATTAATTTGTTCTGAAATGTTATGTAACCCCTGCTGTTGTCTAAACTTGTTGAGTTCTCTTATCGCTCCAGGCGCCGGCCGCTGAGAAGCTCCCAGTTTTGTACTTAGTGGACTCCATAGTGAAGAACGTTGGAGGAGAGTACCTTGCAGTGTTTGCTAAAAACCTAATCGCTTCATTTATTTGTGTCTTTGAAAAGGTAAAGTCCCACTAGCTGCCGTGTCTTTAAGCTCCGCCCACATGGCGTCCTGCTGTTGCTTGTTGGTTGTGGGCTGAGGCGGGCTGTGGCCAAGGCACCCAGCGCTCTGTGCTCTGTGTGTAGGTGGATGAGAACACCAGGAAGAGCCTGTTCAAGCTCCGCTCCACCTGGGACGACGTCTTCCCGCTCAAGAAGCTGTACGCCCTGGACGTCCGGGTCAACTCCCTGGACCCGGCCTGGCCTATCAAGCTGCTGCCGCACAACTTCAACTCCACCTCCAGCATCCATGTCAATCCCAGGTTCCTCAAGCAGGTGGGTGTGATGCTGGGGCAACGTAGGTTTCCGCTGCAGGAACCAGCAGACCTCTGCTCTGATCTCTGCTGGTTCTGGACCGAGAACATTAAATAAGTCCTGACTGTCTTCAAAGACACAATCCTAAATATGTCAAAATCAGACCAAACTAACCTAATGTAACTTCATAACAAGTTATAGGAGCTTGTTTGGAGTCAATAACTACTGGCAGATTTTATTTTTTTTTACACTATTTGCACTATTTGTTTCTCAGTGGGAAACGATTAAGAACAAAACAGTTTGGATCAGGAAATGTTTTGTCTTCCTGCCCTGATGACGGAGTTTAGATCTGATGGTTCTTCTGGGCCTGAAATGTTTTATTCCAGCTTTAACCTCCTGGTTTAGTAACATCTGATCTTCGTCTTCCTGCCTGCAGCCTGAAGAGAAGGCCCAAACGCAGCCGGTCCCGGCCAAGCCGGCGCCGGTGGCCCCAGCACCCCCGCCCCCTCCCCCGGCGGTCCCCCAGACACCGCCGGCCGGGCTGACCCAAGAGCAGCTGATCCGGCAGCAGCTGCTGGCCAAACAAAAGCAGCTGCTGGAGCTGCAGCAGAAGAAGATCGAACTGGAGCTGGAGCAGACGAAGGCCCAGCTGGCAGGACAGGTCCGCTTATGGTTCTGAACCTCAGACTGGACCAGAGACTGGATCCCAGTTCTGGTTTTGATGTCTGTAAGCCAAGTTTGGTGTGTAAAAGCTAACTGAGTGTTTGTGTGTCTGCAGGGTGGCTTGGTGATGCCACCACCTATCGGGTCGGTCCCGGCCGAGTCAAGCCCGTCTCAGAGACCGGGTCAGCAAGTTCCTCCCCCCATCCGGCCCTGGATCCCCCCACAGCCTCCTGCCGACCCCAAGCTGTCCACCAGAGACCCCCGTCTGAACCGCGGCGGACCTCCTGCCGCACCTCAGCCAGCCGCGAAGCGACAGAGCCCTCACCCACCCGGGGGGTCGGCGGCCCCCACAGAGAAGAGGGCACCAGAGAAACCCCCCCGGCAGGACAAAGGCCGGACCCCCAGGAAGGACCCGCCAGAGGAGAAGCTCAAGTCCAAGTCTCCGTCTCCGCTGGCCAGAGGCCCGCAGAGCAGGAGCAAAGAGGCAGAGATAGAGACGCCCAAACCCGCCGAGGCCCCGAGGAAGGACCCCCGGCTCAAGAAGCGTCTGCCGGAGAAGCCGGCCGAGGCGAAGGACGACGAGCTGAAGGAGAAGAAGCGCTGCATGGACAAGAAGGAGCGGGACGATGCGCCGCGGAGAACCGAGCCACCCAGGTCCAACAAGACCAAGCCTCTGAATGGCGTGGCGCCCAAACACGATCACGCGGAACCTGCCGACAAGCCTGACCCAAAAGCCGGCGCAGCCACCGCCCGGAGGAAGCGCACACACTCCCGGTCCCGCTCACGATCCCCCACCACCTCCCCCAAGAGGAAGGACCGCCGCTCGCCCAAGAGCCATGCCCACAGCGGCTCCCTGTCGCCGTCCCACAAGGCCGGGAAACCTCGGAGGGCCCGTGGTGACGACGCCACCCACGGCAAGCCGGGCCGAGATGACCGGCCAGGCGCCAAGAAGGCCCAGTCGGACAGCAGGAGGTCCAAAAGGGTGCAGGAGGAGCGCCGCTCCGAATCCAGGGACTCCCACTCCCCACGAGGTCACGATGGGGCCAAGGAGGCCAAGGAGTCGTTGCATCGCTGGAGGAGTGGCTGGGAGGAGAATAAACAGTGAGTCCGGCTCAGAAAGCCCACACGTTTACTTCTTCTGGCATCACTTGTGTTGTTTCTGAAACATGCGCCCTCCACTGGGAAGGAGAAGCAGTGAGTAAATGTGTACTGTCTGGTTTCACAGCACGAAGCAACCTGAGGACTCCCACACCAAGTCTGGGCCCCCCCGACACAAAACCCATGGCACCCCGACCCGGCCCGGCACCCCCAGGAACCAGAAGATACGCCTCAGTGTGGACGCCAACCTGCAGATTCCCGAAGTCCTCAACTCTGCCTCCAAGAAGGACCTGCTGAGGAGGGTGCGTTCAGGAACATGTGGGCCTCCCAGCTTCCTGTCTCCGTCTGTTGTTGTTATAGTAACAGTGGTGTGTGTGTGTGTGTGTCTGCAGGCCAGCAAGCGTCTGGAGAGCGGGGAGATTTCCCAGGAGGACTTCCTGAACATGGCACATCAGATCAAACACTTCTTCCAGTACCAGGAGGAGAAGCAGCAGCAGCGCTCGGAGAGCTGGGACGAGTCCGCAGACTTCTCCATGAAGAAGTCATCCATTCCCCGCCCCCATGACGCAATGGACGCAGCTGAGCTGTCCTACTACGAGCACAAGTCCAAGCTGAGGAAGACTCAGGTGAACCACAGAGTCACAGGCGACGAAGGTCACGAGACGCCAGATGACGTTGGGGAGCAGAGACCGGGAGAGAAAGTGGGAGGAAGGAGCGGTGGACATCCGTACGGACGGCCAGGTGAGCTGAGGAACACCTGGGAAAACCGGGACATGCTGCTGTCCTATTGCACAGTAGCTGATGCTTCTGCTAACCTGCAGGTGAACGGAGGAGCAAGGAGCGTGAGGAGGTGCGGACCCCACAGGCCCCCATGGTTGAGGAATATAACCACGGGAAGGAGTTCCCTAAGCTGAAGGGGCTCCGCTTCCGCAGGAGGGACCGTCCTGGAGATTCCAGTAAGTCCAGGCCAGAGGTCAAAGTTAGGGACCAGATCAGACTGGATTTCAGGGGTTTGTGTGTAGAGCAGCACCTGTGGGTGAGATGGTGATGGTGGTGGTGGTGGGGGGGGGGGGGGGTGCGTGTTGTGTTCAGGGTGTGCAGAAATCCTCAGCATCCTGTTCTGTCCTGCAGGTGAGCGGGAGTGGACGTCGCCACTGACGGAGCGCCAGCTCTACGACGACGAGCATAAGAGCGGCTACGACGCCCCGCGGCGGTACGGCCCCACTGACGCCCGTCGGCAGGACGGGCCCTCACCCGTCACTGGGGGCCGCAGGAACTCCCCAGGGCCCGCCAGTCTGGAGGCTCCTCCCCCTCGATTTGAGCGGGAGCGCCTGTCGCCTCTGCATCAGAAAGACTCGGCGGACATGAGTCCGGTCCCTCGCTTTGAAAGTCCCAATAGTGAGCATTCTGACGAGGGGCCCCTGGACGCCCCCATTCCTCACCTCACCAGCCTGAAGGGGCCACACCGCGGAGGGCCTCCGTCCGGGGTCCGACATAGCGACTCCCCAGGACACACGCCGCCCCATGAAGGAGGACATGCCTCCTCGCGCTACAGTGGCCCTGGGCACATGGGCCCTTCCAGACCACACCGGCCTGGCTGGTATGAAGGCAGTGGCCCCGGCCGCTTTGAGGAGCCACCATTTGAGGGCCCCCACCACCCAGGACCCAGCAGATTCGAGGGCCCAGCGCACCATAATATGGCAGAGAGGACTGAGGGCTCTGGGCCCTGTGAGGGGCCCCGCATGGTCATGAGAGGAGGAGGAGATGGGCCGTTCGATGGGGCCCCACAAGGCCCCAGCAGGTTTGGAGGCCCTGTGGGCCAGCAGCAGCCCGTCAGGTTTGAGGGTCAGATGGGGGGGCCCGGTCACTTGGAGGGCCCCATGCAGCGTTTCGATGGGCCGGGGCCCTTCAACAACATGGGTCCTGGCCCAATGGGCTTCCAGCAGCAGCGGCCCCTCCACTTTGAGGGCCCCACTAACCAAATGGGTCCAATGAGATTTGACAGCCCCAGTCGCTTCGAGGGCCCCGGACCAGGCCCCAGGTTTGATCTGCCTGCGGGCCCCCACCAGGCAGGACCTCATCAACCTGGGCCCCCACGCTTTGATTATGCTCCTGGTCAGCAGGGTCCGCCCAGGTTCCCCCCCCAGCACAACATCCAGCTGCCCATGCAGCCCATGGCCCCGCCCCTCTACGACAGCCCCATGGGCCCCCAGCAGAGCTTCGGGATGGCCCCCCAGCGGTTCCCAGAACCCATGAACCCTCAGTTCAACCCCGGCCCCAACATGATGCCGGCAGCAAACTTCAACATGCAGCCGGTCCCCTTCAGCCAGCCAGGCCCCGGGCCCTTCTACAACCCTGCAGCTCCTGCCATCAGCATGCAGCAGCCGGTGAGTCTGCTTCCTGTTCCCCTCTGCTTCCTGTTCCCCTCTGCTTCCTGTTCCCCTCTGCTTCCTGTTCCCCTCGATTTCCTTTTCCCCTCGGCTTCCTGTTTCAATCTGCTTCCTTTTCCCCTCGATTTCCTGTTCCCTTCTGCTTCCTGTTCCCCTCTGCTTTCTGTTTCCCTCTGCTTCCTGTTCCTATCAGTATTCTTTACTCTCTGTCTGCTGGGCTAATCCTGCTGGTTCTGACCCGGTTCTCCTCCCTCCAGGTCTCCATGATGGGGAACCTGAACCAGCCCTTCCTGCCTCAGAACCCAGTGCCTTTCGGACAGCAGGGTGAGTATTCAAAGCTCGGCGTATTCAAAGCTCGGCGTATTCAAAGCTCGGCGTATTCAAAGCTCGGCGTATTCAAAGCTCGGCGTATTCAAAGCTCGGCGTATTCAAAGCTCGGCGTATTCAAAGCTCGGCGTATTCAAAGCTCGGCGTATTCAAAGCTCTCTGTGAGGACAGAAAGTGATGTCGGGTCTAACAGATGTTGTGTCTGCAGCTGCGCAGGCGGCTCCTACAGAGAACCACTTCGGTCAGCTGGACGTCAACGACCTTCTGTCCAAACTCATCTTCAACGGCATCATCAAGCCACCGTCGCAGGCAGAGTCCTCGCAGACCGCCAGCGGTCAGTAACCCAATCACACGTTGCTGCCGCCACTGCCCCACCCCAACGCCTCACACCGTCTATGGTTTGTTTCCTTTCAGAGGCGTCGTCCACGACAACCGCCCCAACGATTGCTGGGGCAGTGGAGGAGGAGGAAGAGGAGGAGCCAGAAGTGGAAGAGGAGGAAGACCTGCCAGACCTGACCGGCTTCAGCATCGACAGCATGAAGCAGTGAGTCACAGATGTTACACTGACCCATCTTTGGGGTTCCTATGGTTCCTGAACTCAGCACAAATGAACCAGGATCTGGTTCAGTTTGCTCCCCTATTCTGACCTCTGACCCCATCCTGCAGGCGCTATGAGAGCGTGGTGACCAAGCTGTACTCAGGGAACCAGTGCTGCCTGTGCAGCATGCGCTTCACAGCGGCGCAGACCGACCTGTACGCCGACCACCTGGACTGGCACTTCAGGCAGAACCATGCCGGCAAGGTCGCCAGCAAGAAGGTCACACACCGCCGCTGGTACTACAGCCTGACGGTGAGCGAGCACACACACACACACACACACACACACACACACACAGAGCCAACAGCACAGTTCTGACCCGGCTGTCCGCCTCCTCCAGGACTGGATCGAGTTTGAGGAGATCGCCGACCTGGAGGAGCGCGCAAAGAGCCAGTTCTTTGAGAAGGAGAACGAGGAGGAGGTCCAGAAGAACCAGGCGGCCGCCAAGGAGAAGGAGTTCCAGAGCGTCCGCGCCACCAAGGACCAAGTGGGAGAGGTGAGCCAGGCACCTGGGGCAGCACTGAAACACCAGCCTTCTCCTGCTGCTGGGTTGGGTCAGGGCTGCGGCCGGGTTCTGGTCCAGAACCAGGAGGTCTGTGGTGTGGAACCGGTTCTGATGATTTGTTCTTCTTTGCAGTTGTGTGAAATTTGCCAGGAGCCATTTGAGACATACTGGGTGGAGGAAGAGGAGGACTGGTTCCTGAAGAACGCTGTCAGAGTGGACGACAAGGTCAGGCTCCACCCACTTTATGAGCCCCTTTAACAGGCTCCGCCCACTTTATGAGCCCCTTTAACAGGCTCCGCCCACTTCAGTCATAAACTTTCAGGGTTTCATTCTAACGTCTAACATGTCTCAACAGAACTTCCACCCGGCCTGCTTCGAGGACTATAAGAACGTGAGTCCAGTCCGTCCGAGTCCAGCTCTTCCTCTTCCTCGTTCTCTTTATCATGCTCTCTCTCTCTCCCTCTCTCTCGCCCCTCAGACGTCGTCCTACCTGGACGCAACGCCATCCCCCAGTCGGCTGCTGGCCGAACACCCGCTGGGCGCCTTCGTCAAGACCGAGGAAGAGGAGGGCGAGACTTCCTGTCAGGTCACTTCCTGTCAGATCAAACAGGAAGTGGAGGCTGACGTCACCGTTTCTGGTCAGGAGGAACCGGGCTCTGAGGCGCCGGCGGACTCGGCCCAGTCCGAGGACACGGCTTGACGTGGCGCCGCTCCTCTTCGTCCCGCCGGGCCGAAGATTTTTACCTCTTGAATACATTTTGGTATTTGGATAGTTGCGGCCGTTTCTGGGCCGCAGTTCTGTTTGCTGCGGTTCTGTTTGCCGCGGTTCTGATCGGTTCTGTTCGCCACGGCTGTAAATGATTTAATTTATACATTAAAGTATTTTTTGGTAACTCTGGTCTGCAGCTGCTGTCTGTTGCCTAGTTACACAGTTTCTGATTTTTGATTGGCTGCTCTGTTGATGAATCATCACAGGTGTTGAAGGTAAGCATCATCTGATCGGACGACGTCTTGTTTGAGGATCTTTTAATTTTGGTTTTTCTTCAATAAACAAGTCTGAAACGTTTTTCTGTCTGAATTTTGGTTCTGATCCGACTTGGTTCTGCTGTCATTTAGGTTCAGTCATTAAAATAAAGCTTCAGTGGACTCAAACTTTCTGATTTCTTGTTTTCATTCTCATCCTGGACTGTGGAACATATTGAACTCCAACATATCATGCAAATGATATTTTCTTAAATGGTCAATGCAAATGATGGTCAGTGTAATTTTCAAGTCATGAACTATTACAGTGTAAATCAGATTTTACTGAACAAAGCTCCCCATGAGGACAGTATTTTTTTTCAAAAATGAAAAAAACTCAAAATGCACCGGTCCAAGTTATTATGCACAGCAGATTTTCTAAACATTTTATGGATTATAAAGAACTGCAAACGGTCATTCTTTGAATGTGCAGCTTTAAGTGGTCACATGTACTAAAATCAAAAGCTATTTCAATCAAAAACATCTTAACAGAGTTACATGTTAACGCTGAACCCTTTCTTTGATATCACTGCACAATTCCTGCATCCATTGAACTTGTGAGTTTGTGGAAAGTTTCTGCTTGAATTTCTCTGCAGGATGTCAGAAAACTTTCCCAGAGCTGCAGTTTGATATGAAACAGCATCCCGACCTCAGATCTTCTGCTTGAGGATCCAAAGGTTCTCAATAGGGTCAGAGGTCAGAGGAGGATGGTGACCACACCATGAGTTTCTCCCCTTTTATACCCATAGCTGCAAATGACACAGTGAGATGGCGCATCATCATGCATTATTTATAAAGTTAATTCATTAAAGTTCTTTTCTGATTCATGGAAATCTTTAAAACATTCCTCCAGCCTGCGATGGACTGGCGATCTGTCCAGGGTGACCCCTCCAAACCCAGTAGGGGCAAGAGTGGAAGAAAATGACTGGCATTCATTTAACTTTGTCTGGATGGTTCTGGTTCTGGTTCAAAGCAGAACCGCACCTTTCTGGATTGCTCAGCATCAAAAAACAAGCAGCAGCACAGAAAATAAGTGAAATCAGCTTTTTATTCCACGACCAGAGAAGTGCAGCGTGCCGCCACCAGGGCGGCGACATCCCAACATCACTTCAACACGACCGACTTCTTCTCTGCATCAGGCTGCAGGAACAACGTAAATAGGCTGAAGATCCGGGTCGTAGCACAGTGAGGAAGTGCCAGCTGGTTCTCTGAAACCAGACCTGGTTCTGGTTCTGGTTCTGGTTCTGATCCGTCACCTCCAGAACCGGTAGACTCCCAGAGCGATGGCAAGGCAGGCAAAGATGGTCGCTGTGAAGGAAACGCAGAACATAAATGTAAAGCAGCACCGTCTCCCGAACCGGAACCAGAACCAGAACCGGACCCACCTGCCATGTACCGGATCGTCTCCAGCTTCAGAGACTCCAGCACCATCTTCAGCGACGCCACCTGTAGGTCCATCTTCTTGTTGATCTCCATGTTGTCGTTTTCCAGGTCGGCTTTCTGGAGACACAATGTGATGACGTCAGGAAACAGCCAATGAGGAGCCAGACGGGCGGACCCGCCTACTCCCAGGAGGAACCAATCAGACCTGCCGGCAAGTTACCTTGTGGTAGAACTCTGAGGTCGCCTCCATCAGCTTCTTCTCCTGGTCTGTGAACTGAGGAAGAGAGCAACGAGTCTGAGTATCAAAACAAGTCTCATGTCCGAGTGCGTGACCTCAGACTGTGACCTCTGACCAAGTGTGTGTAACATTAAACCGAGTGTGTGTGACGTGAGTCAAGTCTTTCCAGAGTCCGGAGGAATGACTCGGTTCTCCTGCTGATTTCTGGACTTGTAGACCTGCTGACTCCAGAATCTCTCCTGACCCACCATGTCAGACGTCCTGCTCCTCTCCAGGTTGATGTCCAGTTTGGTTTCTGCTCGGACTTTCTCGCTCTCCTCCTGAAACCAGACAACCTGTCAGCATCTCCACGCAGTCGAGTCGTCAGCGTTGAACGAGTCCTCCTCACCTTCAGTCTGTTCTGCAGCTGCTCCAACTCTCGCTTCATTTTCTGCAGGAGCAAAAATGGGAGTTTCTGAACCGCTAACTTCTGTTTAGCAGAACCTTCTAACTTCACTGCAATCTTTCATTAGTAGTATGTAAACAATAAAGCAGCACAGAATCAATAAATTCTGCTTTTTTATGACACTATTCCAGAACCAGCACCAAGTTGCCACTAGGGCGGCGGCATGTCGTCATGACAAACACCAGCATCTGCGTTACCGTGTTCTCGTCCCGCAGGTTGGCGAACTCGCTCTTCTCCAGGATCACCATGTCCTTCCTGATGGAGTCCAGGTGAGCCATGATCTGCTGCACTGCAATCTCCTGCCGAACCACGACGTTATTAAACAACATAATGTCATATTTGTCCTGTTCATCTGTAAGCTGATGTGACAAACAACATGGGGTTCTAACCGTGTGATGATCTAGAAAGAGAATGAAAAGACTTTCTCTTTACACAAACACTTTAAAGTAGTTCAAATGATTTCATTTTTAACCAAGCAACAAAAACATCTCCTCCTACTGCCGCTGTAATAATGTTACAAATGAGGATATTGTGAAATATTGTGAAAGAAAAGTCTTGCATTTAAGGTTTGAGGTAAGTTTCAATTTACAGTTGCATAAAATATGCTTTTCTATAGAATTATAACAACATGGCTCCAGCTAGCTGGTGTTAGCAGGTCAGTTAGCCGGTTAGCTACCCATGCAGCTGTCCCTCACTGAGAGCAGTTAGAAAAGAATGTAGTTTCCATCTTTCAGTTTGGTGACCAGCAGTCAACAAACGTGAAAGGAGCTCAGCTTTTCGGAAAGAACGCGATGAAGGAAACTTTCCTCAACTTTGAAAGGGCAACTTCTTAAGCCTTGCTAACCGTGGCAGCTCTGCGTACCTGCAGCTCGCGACTCATTCTGAAAACTCTGAGGTTTGATGTGGTACCTGGTGGGACTTGGTCACCATGTCCTTGTAGACGATGTCCATGTTGGCTGTGGTCAGCGTGACCAGAGCTGAGACGATCAGCTCGGCCTGCCGCTTCTCAAACCCTGCACAAAAACAAACAAACAAACAAAAAGCTAAAACTGAAAAACTGATTCAAACTAAACCCACAACCAGACTAAAAAAAAAAACATAATAAAAACAAGAGAAAATGAGGAATCCGTACGTCCTCATACACAGAGCCAATAAAAACATGATTTTGCTTCCCGGAAAACCATAAATCCCCACAAAGTTCGGCTTCAAACTCATGGACATTTTTCTATTCAATAATAAATTAATTATACTACGCTAGAACATCATAAAACATTGTTAGTATGTCAGATAACAGCAGTATTGTTTAAATCTAAAGTCAAGCTAGTGTTTGTAGTTTAAGCTAGCTTTACCAGTGGCTAACTGATTGCTAACACTTAACAGATAACTTTAATTGTTTCTGAAATATGATGAATTTATTCCAAAGTTAAGATACAATTTCATTCACCATAACATGAGTAATGGAGAACTAAGACTGAGATAAAAGGAAAATAATATTGTTTCGGTACAAGCTAACTAGCTTAGCACAGCAAAGGAGGAAGAATGCACAGTTAAAGCCATTTAAATTATTACAATTGGCAATTTGTTTACATTATTGACAAACTGATAATGAAATGATCTTTGTGTTAGTGCTACCACAGAAGCTAGCAGCCGCTGCCCATTTTGAGCTTCAGCCAATCAGCACCAAGGAAAATGAATATGATTAGAATGAAAATGTGGAATTTGGTAAAAACTGGAACGGATTTCACGGGACTGGCAGCTCACCGCTCTTCTCCAGCTCCATCACCATGGAGTGGGAGTCAAAGGTCAGCTTCCTCTGCTCCAGGGGCGTCAGCTCAACCTTCCTCAGGTCAAAGGTCGCAAACGGAGTTCCCACATGGAAACCTAAAACACACACAGCAAATCTGAAGTCCTGACACGGAAAAGGAACTGGATGGAAGTGGCCATGTTCTGGTTCTTGGCCTGAACCCGGGCCGTGTTCTGGTTCTTGGACCGGACCCGGGCCATGTTCTGGTCCAGGCTTTGTTCTAGTTCCAACCAAAACCATTAAAACCATCAGATTTCTGAGCTTTTTACTGGAAATGTTGTTGGTTCTGCTCCCAGATCAGGAGATGTTCTGGTGTTTTCAACATCCAAACTCTAAGACTGGAAAGTTCTTATCGTTTGATTTTTGGATGTGACGTTGTCAGCATTAATTACTTTATTGAGCCTTTTATTATTTATGATTTTACTGACACTTTTGGCAGGATCAGTCCTCCGAGGAACAAAGGCCCTTCAGCAAACTGTCCGCCATGAAAGAACGATTCCTGGCGGCGAATCGTTCATTATTTCAGTTCAGTAGTTTAACTTCATTGTTTATGTTGATGCCGAGGCAACAGTCTATTTTTTATGAAGTCATCAAATCAGAGCTGCATAACCCGACGTCAAAACTCACATTTTCGGAACAAAACTGACTTTCGCTAACTTTTCACTCCTGAAAAAACCTTGAGAGAGTGAAAACTGGACATGTTGGACAGAGGAGCTGCCCTGAGGAAGAGGAGGATGAGGAAGGGAAACCCCGGGTACACCTGGACGCACCAAACTCTCAGCGACCAATCAGAGATCGTGTAACGTCATCCAGAAACTCTGCGCTGAGCAGTTTGACCCCCTGACTTGTATCCCAGATTGGCCCCCCGTACTCCACCCTACGCCACGGCGCTCACCTCTCCACGCGCCCAGCCGCCGCGCGACGAGACGCCCCAGCAGGGAGTTCATCCCGGAAGTGACCTCGGTCACCTGAACGAGGTGAACGAGGTGGACCAGCCGAACTTCAGCCGAACTTTACCAAAGCAACGTGCTCTCAGCGGAAAGACAGCTGACCGGACAGGATCAGTGGTGCTTTCACGGACCGTCGGATCTCCAACAGTCATGTTGCCGTCATGGACATGGAGCCCTCTGGTGGTGAAAACCAGTGTAGATAAACTACGTTTATTGTTCCAGACTTACCCAAGTGACAAAATAGGTCAAATAAAACAATAAAAAGATAACTAAAATCCAGAACTTCAGTTCACCTCAGATCCTTCTCCAACAACCTCATTCTACTCAGGATTTTTAATATTTCCTGTTTTATAACATGTTTTAATAAGCTGTAGATATTTTTTCCCTTTATTATCATTACCTAAAATAATTTTCCTGAAGTTATTTTATGGAGAACTTTTAATATCGAAAGTTTAAGTTTATTTGTAATGTATCAATAAAAATAAACAGTGTAAATATCTTACATATTAATGCAGAATGATGCACTTCTTCAAAACTCCATAAATTAAATTTCTTGTAAAACTTTCGCTCCATGTTTATTATGACTGAATGACAAATAAGTCAGACAGGTCAAGTCAATATCATATCGTAATATGATATTAAAAAACATAAAACATAGTTGATTAAATGGAAAACGTTTAATCAAAATAAGAAACTTAAACTTTGCTAATAAATAATTTTTATTCTAAAGTTCATATCACCCATTGAATCTGCAGAAATTTTTCACAATCCGTCAACTTGATGGTTTTATTTGACTATAAAAGCTACTTGGTGACATTGAAGGGGTTTCATTGCATCTAAAGTGGCGAAAACGTTGAAAGAGATGAAGAGAGCTGTGTTACAAAGCGTTGAAGTAGCAACAAAGACAGCTGATGTATTTATTAGACCGGAAGCAGGCCGAACCTCGGTGCTGTTATGTCCGAATGTTTGTTGTCAATAAAGTTTCCGCCTTCAACCCGTCCCGCCCCCTGGCTGGCTGTCATGGCGGCGCTCGCGGAGGGCTGGGGCTGGTTTACGGCTTTAGCTGTGGGAGTTTCTCTGTTCAAATGTCTCTTCATCAACGCTTAGTGAGTGGAAACAATCCGGCGTGGGCTGCGGCCTTCCCGCGGTTCTAATCCGCGCCTGCGGGTTTGATTTTAGCATCAGGCTAACCGGCTCCTAGTAGCGAGCAACCTGCTTCTAAATGTTTAAAATTAAATATCAATGTTTAAAATGATAAATGTGAAGTTTGTTCGAGTTGGTCTGTTGGTATAAAATATTACATGATGACTTGTTGATTTAAAAATGATAAAAGTTTATTCTGGGTTTAAGTTGACGTGTTTTTACCTGAAGCAAGAGTCGCTGGTCAGCCGGAAGATGGCGCTGTTTGACTGAAAGAGTCTGAAACCAGTTTAATGTTCGGGAAAAGTTTATTTATTGCTTTAATTCGGGTCGGAACGTTTTAAACAGTCTTAGATGTTATGAATAATAGTTTGTGTTGATAACTGGGTTGGACTGAGCCAGAACTATTCTGGACTGACGTTAGTAGAAAAGAAAACTCTAAAATCGTAATAAGTAGCGTTTTAAAGTTGATTAAAATAACCCAGTCCCAGTTTGATGGTTCTGTTGTGTCCAGTCACTCCACAGACTTTGAGGTCCACAGGAACTGGCTGGCCATCACTCACAGCCTGCCGCTGTCCCGGTGGTACCATGAGGTCAGTCCGTGTTCGGGACCCGGACCGGGCAGAACCCGGACCTCGCCGCTGTCTAACTGCCGCCGCTCTGCCTCCAGAACTCGTCGGAGTGGACGCTGGACTACCCGCCGCTGTTCGCCTGGATGGAGCGGGGCCTCGCGCTGGCGGCGCGCCGCTGGGACGGCGACATGCTGCGGCTGGACAACCTGAACTACGCCAGCCCGGCCACGGTTCTGTTCCAGAGGCTGTCGGTGATCTGCACCGACCTGCTGTTCATCTACGCGGCCAGAGAGTGAGTCCAGAAGCCCGTAACCATGGCGACTGAATGTTTGCGTGCAGGATGAAGCTCTGGAAATGACGTCACTACAGGACAGGATTAGAGTTTACTCAGTTCTTGGTTTGGTTCTTTTCTTTGTTTCTACATATTTACTGTCTAAATCCAGGAACAGGACAGAGGCTCAGTGTGATTTTAACTGCTTTCCATATTAATCAGTTCAGAAACTGAGGAAAGGTTTCTCCATGTTTATAGTTTTGATTATTACAGAAACCTGCTTCATAAATGAGAAATAATTAGTTATAGTTAAAGTTTTCAACGTAATTTTCAGATTTTGTCGCCTTGTAGATGAAAATAGTCTGTCTGCATCCAGAGTTTCTGACTGCAGGCTGGTTCTGATCCAGTTTAGAAGCAGAATCTTACATCATTCAGAGGGCCCAAGGACCCCACTTACCTCTGACCACTTATTTGGCTACAGTGGAGAGGAAAAACTCCCCTTGAACAGGAAGAAACCAGCAGAACCTACTTCCTGGTTCTGAACAGTCTCCGCTTCCTGCTCTCTCTTGGCTCTCATTGGTCGGTTTCTGACTTGTCCCGACTTTCCCAGATCTGATTTTTCTGGAAGTCCCGTCGATGTCGGTTGTGAAGGTTCTGGTTCGGGTTCTGCTCCTGAATCGGGTTGGATCTGTCCTCCAGGTGCTGCCGGTGCGTTCCGGTGCAGAAGGCTCCACAGGACATTCTGAGCCGGCCGTCCTTCGTCCTTGCTGTGCTGCTGCTCTGGAACTTCGGCCTCCTCATCGTCGACCGTATCCTTCCTCTGCTGGGGGTCCGGAAGGTTCTGCTCCCTAGAACCCAGGGAGCCAGAACCTGGCGTCCAGATGATGACATCATCAGACGTGTTTTCTTTCATGCTTCCTGTCAGACATCCACTTCCAGTACAACGGCTTCCTGTTCGGCTTCCTGCTGCTGTCTGTGGCCAGACACCTGCAGGTAGACTTTTATTTTGAAGGGCTGGCCGTCAAGAGGAAGTGCTAATGGATGTTGTATGCTCAGTCTCGCCACCTGCAGGGGGCGCTGCTGTTCGCCATACTGCTGAACCTGAAGCACATCTTCCTGTACGTGGCGCCAGCTTATGGGATCTTTCTGCTGAGGAACTACTGCTTCACCCTGGACCGGCCAGGTCTGGTTCTGGTTCTGGTTCTGGTTCTGGTTCTTGTCCTGGTTCGGACTCCTCATGCTCCCCGTTCTTCTGCAGATGGCTCCATCAAGTGGACCAGCTTTGCTCCGTTGCGGCTGCTGGCGCTGGGCGGCATCGTCGTCTCCGTCTTTGCTCTGTCCTTCGGCCCCTTCGTTGCCATGGTGAGTCCCGTCTCATCTTTACGTCGGCGATGAGTTCAGACAAGCTTCAAACTGCAGAACGAGCTGTTCACACCTGATGATGATGATGATGATGCTGGTGGTGCATTCAGGGCCAGCTGCCCCAGGTGGTGTCGCGGCTCTTCCCCTTCAGGCGGGGCCTCTGCCACGCCTACTGGGCCCCCAATGCCTGGGCGCTCTACAGCGGCGCTGACAAGGCGCTGGCGGTGCTTGGTGAGGAAACCGCTCCGCAGACGGTTCCGTGATCCGTCCGACCTGGTCAGAACCGCTCTTTGCTCTCTTCCAGGTGTCCGTCTGAAGCTGCTGCAGGGGGCGGAGCTTCCCCAGGCTGCTATGACAGGGGGGCTGGTCCAGGAGGTCCAGCACGCCGTCCTGCCGTCCGTCCCTCCGGCCGCCACGCTGCTCTGCACGCTGCTAGCCGTCCTGGTGAGTCGGAACCGACCCGGCCCGCCTGCAGCCACCAGAACTATCCGCTGAAAACCTTTTTCCTCTGTGCAGCCGGCACTGGTCTCCATCTGGCGCCGTCGCCGTGGCAACCGGGCCTTCCTGCGCTGCCTGCTGCTCTGCGCTCTGGCCTCCTTCCTCTTCGGCTGGCACGTTCACGAGAAAGCCATCCTGCTGGCCGTTCTGCCGCTCAGGTCAGACGTCACTGCGGGGGGCGGAGTCAGCTGGTGGAATGACACTAATCTAGTTATTTTATTTTGAAATGTCTAGAATTTATTATGTCATGACATTTGGGTTTGTGGAGTTCTGTTTTTGTGCTGGAATCTGTCAGCCTGACCTGGCTACCCCAGCAGGAGGCGCTGTTGCCCTGTATTAACCCCCCTGCGTGCCTCACCCTGCAGCATCCTTGCGGTGGAGAGCAGAGAGGATGCTGGGATCTTCCTGGTCCTATCCACCACCGGACATTATTCCCTGTTCCCGCTGCTCTTCACCCCTGCAGGTAAACAGGAAGCTCTCATCACAAAACTTTATTTTGAAAGGTTTTGATCAGTTTTTCAATTATGAAATATGAAGAGAATAAGTCGGCAGCCAGACATTCTCAAAGTGTGATGACGTCACTTCCTGTAGGCCAGCTCATGTTTCCTGGACATTTGAATGTTTTGGTGCAGCAGGTGGAGACCTTTCAGACCGGAGCCCTGCAGAGAGTTAAAAGCTCACTGACCTGTCAATACTTGCAGTATTAAACCAGTAATCATATCGATCAATAAAATACTCATCAGCTAATTTACTGATCAATAAACGGGAGAGCCTTATTTAGCCTCATTTTATCCGACTTTTCTATCATTAACCTGAGACGTGAGTCATAATTCAGCAGGATTATTATTATTATTTACATCTGAGTGTTAATAATAGTTAATAATAAGAATGGAGGCCATCTGAGTTTCTCCTGCATGTTTTCCAGAGATGATCATCAAGGTGTGTCTGATGCTGATGTTCACCATCTACTCCTTCACTGCCCTGGGAAACCTGCACAGGTAAACACACACCTGGTCTCTCCAGGTGAACACACACACCTGCTGGCAGACATCAGAATGTAATCAGATTACCCTCTTCTCAGGTCTCAGGGTTCTCTGCTCCGTCCCGTGGAGGTCGCCTACCTGCTGGGGCTGGCTGCCGTGGCGATCGCCTGCGAGTTCGTCTTCCCATTGTCGCCGTGGCGACAGAAGCTTCCGTTCCTCCCCCTGCTGGCGACCTCTGTGTACTGCGCCGTGGGAGTCAGCTACTCCTTCCTGCGGCTCTACGCCACTCTGCTGCGCAGCAACAACAAACGCAAACAGCTCTGAGGTCACAAGGTCATCAGGGTGTGGGGCTACCTCCCTCCCTCACACACACACACACACACACACACACACATACAGAACTGCTGGGGACCAGAGATCGGACTTACCTGGTTCTGGTTGGTGTTGAGCTGAGACATTAATAATCACCATGACAACAGCCTGAATGGGAAAGGAGGAGGATGAAGACCTGCAGCAGAACAGACGACTTGTTAAAGACTTGGACTGATCAGCTGCTGGAAAATTGATTTGAATAAACGGTTCGTCTCCCTTCAGTGTCTGTTTGACTTCAGTCTAAAGACGAGCGTCAACTCGGACTCACGGTTCGAAACTTGAGTCTTATTGCAGTTCTCTGACCTCCGACCTCTCACTGCTAAGCTATCTGCTACAAGGGACCTTCCTGCTGAGAGTATCAAAATAAAAGCACTTCCTGTTCTGCTCATTGAGAAATTTAACGCGGTTGTTTACTTCCTCCATTTTGATTGGTTCATTGTGATCTCAGCAGCTAGTCAGATGTCTGGCTTTTTTCTGTTATGTCTGGAAATCAGACCATCGTCTGCATAAAGTTTTCCAGTTATAGGTTCACTGATCTGTTTCCTTTACAGTTTAATTAATCAGTTTCAGCGAAAGTGATTAGAAATGTAGTGACATAAGCAACTGATGTTCTACACCCAGTTTGTTTAAAAACTTTATTAATAAGGCAACAAAAACACAAAACAGTCAGTTTTCATTCAGAATAAAAAATGAGTTTTGTTACTGAAACTGAATGAAGATCAGCTGTAACCTTCCTCACCTCATCATCATCAATATCAGCACTACATGCTGAGGAATAAAATCAGGTGATTTTATCAGAGTTCCTCCTGCTGCTGCACTTCAACTATAAATATACTGCAGGGCTAAACGAAGAGGAAATGACAGAATAAACTCTTCAAACTAAAGGCCACAGTTTGGGTTTTTCTATAAACTTCACAGAAAAAGGAACAAACAAATTGTTGCAATTTCCACGTTTTATCACCAGTAGCTGTTACGGTCATGTGTTTATATCTAAAGTCTTCCGAGTTTTCCTACGATACAGCAGCGTACTACAGCCAATGTAGATAAAAAAAAATATATATATATATTGAAAAAGAGCCCAAGAGTCCAAATTTAAAAAATATTTCCAGCAGAACAAGGAAATTACTGAATTTTAAAAATGTAACATTTCTGCCAAAAACTCTGAAATTTTGAGATTAACCTAAAATGTTTCAGGGAAAAAAGACAATTTTTCACAAGTTGAAAAATTTTAAACTCAGCTTTTTCCCCTAGAACATTTCTGAACATTTTTTGGTGCAAATGTGCTTTTCTTTTTCTGTCTACAACAGCCCAATACGCTGTTTTACTCCGAGGGCCTGGTTCTGCTCTGACCTGGTTCTGCTCTGAACTCCATGGATTGGTTCAGAGCAGCAGATATCAAGATGTCCTGCGTCTTTAAATGTTTGAATTAAGACTCTGGCTGTTTTTTGGTGACATTTTTAATATTTCGATCTTTAAGGGGGAGCAGCAGAAGCAAAGGAGGTGGATTATCTGACCTGGACAGACGTGTTGTTCTGCATGAGGCAAAACAACACGTCTGTTTCACTTTGAATTGCCTAAAGATCACTGATGTATAACCTGAATATGTGAAACCCACTAAAAACAGATATTAATAGATAACGGTCTACAATCCATTTAGAAAGAGCAATTTAGAGATCAAGCCACATTTCTGCTCATGTTTGACAGTAAATGTGACTCTTTGTTTCTCGCTGTATCGATCATAAATTATAGCATCAAGTCAGGCTGAGGCAGCACAGAAGTAGAAGGATGAAACACTGCCACCTAAAGGTGGGAGTTAGCATCATTTAAATACCATGTTTTTAAGCATTCTTGTGGAAAATTTGCAGTAAACTCATAACTCTGTGTTAGCATGAAAACATTTGGGAATCTGTTGATTATACAGGAGTTTCCATGACAGCGGATAAAAAAAATATGGAATATCTGGCGGTTAACTGATAAAACTACTTTGATTAAATGAGACTATTTCAGCTAACAACTGTTACCCTGAATATCCGTACACGTGTCCCTCAGAAAAAGCTCCGGTGAGCCAGATGTGGCCCCCGGGCCTTGACTTTGACACCTGCTTGATGCACCATTCACTAGTGACCCTGCTGAGGCTCCAGTTTGAGTTTGGACTTCGCTCCGCTCTCCTCCCAGTCGCCAACATTCACGTACCAAATCAGATGATGTCGTTTGCTAATAACTCGTTAGCCTTTTAAATGAGCCGTCATAATTCATGGCGAGTTCATAATTCCACGAGTTCAAGTGAACTCGACATTTTGTCCAGAAACACGACTTCATGTTTGTGACCTTGAGTGGGAAACGTCAATCAGGTGTGGGAAAGCCACAGCAGTTAGCTTCTGATGGTGAGCTAACAAACTGATTCCAGACCGGCCGATGAACTTTGATGAAGTTGGACTCTGAGAAGAATTTATCCTCTGATTAGTTTGAACATGAATATGGTTTGACTTAATATTTATGGTTGTAGAGTTAATGTTTTCTTTTTCTTTACAGCAGATGTGTATATTTGATTTGTGGTTGTTGATAAATGTTTTCATTATTTAAGAAATATTGTAAAAACATCTTTAATTGTGGGCCTTCAGATATTGAACATCTGGAATGTGAAAGTATTTCATGGTATTTTTTTTTAAAATAAATATCAAACTGTTCAGAGATGAGTGCAGAAATGTTTTTGTGAAGGGTAAAACATTCGACCGTATAAAATCCATCATGGCGGAAAGTCCGATCCACAGCAGCAGCTTCCGAAAACCCAGACATATTCCTGAGTCGGGTCAGAACTGGACGGCTGCTGGGCTCCCTTTAAAGTTCTGTAGGTTTGATCGGTGTGGATGGGTTGATTTTAGGCGTCCTCCCAGAGTCTGGCGTGTGATTGGTCGATTTGGAGCAGCCACAGCTATTGGTCAGTTCTCAACAGCGGCCTGGCGGCCGTTGACGATGATCTCCAGAACCGGCGTCAGGTCCATCAAGTTCCGCAGCATGTCCATGATGTCCGGGTGCTCCTTGGCTCCGTCGATGAACTCCTCCAGCGTCAGCTCACCTGGGAGGGGTCAGAGGTCAGGTGCCATACTGGTCCAGTTCTGGACGGGAAGCGGAGCTCCGTTCTTACCTTCACCCTTCACGTCGATCTTCTCATAGATGAGTGACACGATCTCCTCCGGGTCGATGTCCCTATTCCGGGTGATGTCCTGGATGGCCTGCAGGGGGAGACAAACACATTGTTCAAACAGAGACTGGTTCTGGTTCTGATTCTGACCCGTCATCAAACTAATCAGAATGAAGGAACCTCCTGCTGGTCCGTCTGACGGCACCAAACATCTGCTGGTATCCCAGGCTAACCCGCTAATAGCAGAGTTAATTGTTTGTTTGACGCTCTTAGCTTAGCCAAATAAAGTTTGGATAGAGATATAATCTCTGATGTGACATCGACACATTGTTTCAAAATGGTTGAATTAGCACTTCAGCATTTGTTTCCTGCTCATTATCATGTTGGCGAAGCACTTTAGCGTTATCAGAACTAATGTTTATGAGTTGTGCTGTAGGGTTAGCACAGCTAACATTTTAGCTAACAGAACCCACTGATGGAATCTGTGATTAAATCAGATAATAAAAGATCAAAACTGACGATAAATAACAGCAAAGCCTTCCAGGTGGTTTCATTGGACCCAATGGTGTTCTATTGTTCTGGTGAACCAGACGACTCTCTGAGAACAGAGAGTGCATTCAGCAGATTAGCATCAGGCTAATTTCAGAGATAATCTCTGTTGGCTGCTGACTCGGATTTCCTTAAACCTTCAGGAACTTTCTCTCCTTTCTCTTTGGACTCGATTCGTATTTTTAGCCTTCAGCTGTGAGGAAGATGAGGAGCAGGCAGATGTTCGCCCCACTCATCAGAACCAGACCAGAAGACAAATCTCCAAAACGGAAGCTGCTTGTTCCTGAGTGTTTGAAGCGTTCAAATGTATGATCGATCAGAACCGTCCAGAACCGCTGGACTCTGGACTATATTTAGCTTCAAAGTAAATATTGAGTTATCAAGCTAGTTATTTAGTTAGTGAGCTAAATATTCACCTTCAAACTAGTTAGCAAGAAACTGTCTTCAAAATAAATATGTTGCTTGCTAACTATTTAGCTTCAAATTAAGTACTTATCAAGCTAAGTACTTAGCTTCATACTCATTAGCAGAGCAATCATTTATCTTCAAAATAAATAGCTGTTAAGTTTCAAATTCAAAAGAAATCTAAATATTTAGCTTCAAACTAAATATTACAGATTAATGAATTATGTGGCTAAAATGTGACTTAATGAAGCCACATTGATTTCTTTGATAACATAAGCCAAATTATTGTCGTTTTCCTAAACTTCGCAAACAGCAGCGGGAAACCCAGAGTGGAGCTTCTGAAGCGGAACTGACCAGCAGAAGCTGAAGTCCAGAGTTAATCTGAATAAATTCTTTGTGCCATTTCTACCCGATAGATTAGGATTAATCTGCTGTTCAGGTCTTTAAGGTGATTTTTAAGGAGCTCAGACGGTTTTACTTTTCTACTTTTTTCAGCTCCTGAACAAAGAACAAGCAGCTTAGAGAACAGAGCGGCCAGAAATGAATGTTTCAGGATGACCTCTGACCTCCCGAGTCATCTCAAGGCTCTGGACGGTTTTCTCTTAATGCTGTAATGTCCCTGGATTTCAGGTTCCTGCTGGCTGCAGGTGGTTACTGTATTCTGCCAGTAAGTGGCAGACTTTTACGGTTTAGGTAGACTTAATCTGATGGTTTGACACATTAATTAAATGAGTAATGGAGCTGCTACGGAAGCCTGGGGGTTCCAACATTGCTTTGGGTTTTTAAATGCAGAAGAAGCAAGCGTTACCGTGAAGATGGTCTCCAGCTCGTCCTTGTCGATCTTCCCATTCCCGTCCTGATCGAACAGCTTGAAGTACCACTTCAGCTTCTGGTTGATCTCTCCTTTCAGCAGCAGGCTGATGGCTGCGATGTACTCCACAAAGTCAATGTAGCCATCCTGCAGACACAACCCAGGGCATTAAAACCCATAAAACACAGACCCGGTTCCTGCAGACAGAACCATAACCCTGGAGGAAATGACCCAGGACCAGGAGGAACCTAACTGAGCAGGTTTTGGTGGTTTGGTTTGGACCTGGACATCCTCTAATTTCACTCAGAGATGCTGATTGGGTCCAAATCGACAGAGCTCTGAGCTGGAGGTCAGAGGTCATTTCGTTCTGTTGGACCGTAGTGATTAGTCAGTGTCAGTGACCCGGTTCTGTTCAGGTCGGGAACCCAGTCAGAACTCTGTATTACGAAGAACCGGTCCAGTCCGGTCCACCTCTAATGAAAGAGTCCAGGACCAGAGCTGACCCAGTTACTACAGTTACCAAACCGAAACACAGCACATCAGTGGTTCTGGTTTCTGGTGCTGATTATACAACAGAGAATCTGAGGGATTTTATGTTAATATGACCAAAGAATAAAAATCCATCCATCCACATCAGAATCCAATCACCTTCTGGTTGACCTGGTTCTGATCTCAACACTGAGGAACTTCTCTCATCAACTCTGAGGAACCCCAACCATCAACCCTGAGGAACCCCAACCATCAACCCTGAGGAACCCCAACCTAGTAATTGTGCTGATGGTTAGGGTTCCTTAGAGCTGATGGTTGGGTTTCCTCAGGGTTGATGCACTCATCAACCTGACCATCAGCCCTAAGGACCCCACCCATCAGTTCTAAGGAACCCCACCCATCAGCCCTAAAGAATCCCACCCATCAACCCTAAAGAATCCCACCCATCAACCCTAAGAACCTGTCAGTTCTAAGGAACCCCAAACATCAGCCATATGTTTCAGTTAAAGTTCAATATCTAGACTCTGCAACATCAGAACAGTTAAAGACAGACTTACAGTAAACTAGCGCCCCCCAGTTTTACCACCTCTTCAACAAATCTGTTCCTAACAGACATTCATAAAAAAACATATCTCATTTTCATCAGGAACCCCTCTCATCAACCCTGAGGAACCCCAATCACCAGCCCTGAGGAACCCCTGTCTCTCCCCGAGCCTGCGCACGCACCCCGTCCATGTCGAAGGTGAAGAAGACCTGCTCCACGTAGCTGTTGGCGTTCTCCGTGATGCCCTTCAGGTTGAGGATGGCTTTGAGCTCGAACAGCGTGATGAGTCCGGACGGAGACTCCTTCATGAACTTGTTGTACCAGTGGTGCATGTCCTCGGCCAGGATGTCGTCCAGGTTGGAGCCATGGTTCCCCATGGCTGCAGCTCCGGTACCGCGGACCCAGAGAGCGGCAGAACCGGGCTGCCGTGACCGCAGAGCAGAAGTCACAGCTCTGTGTGTAACCCGCTTAGATCCTGGAGAATCAGCGGCGCTCCGAAAATAACCCGCTAATGGGATGAGCCGCAGCGCTGCCAGCGGTTCTGGACACAGAGATCTGGGTCTGGAACCACGAGGCTTACGTAACCTGCTGGCCCGGTTCGAACCGCAAGGATGAAACAAAAAAACTTTCCCGACCCTGTTCCATTCTGGAACAGGGTCGGGAAAGTTTCATCCCAAGTTCTGTTCGGTTCTGTTACAGAATAAACTCCTGATTCTCCCGTCAACGTCAGCTGATCCGGTTCCGTTGGCCCAGAAGGAGGTCCAGTAATGGGCTCAAACCAGTAAAATCAGTTTAAACTCATGAAGCCTCGCTCACAGAAACACCTTCAGCTAAAGTAAGTACACCCTCTTTCATCTGGGGTGTACTTACTTTATCCTCTTTCATCTGGCTTAAAATACATCCTGGATTCCTGGATGAAACAATGTGTATTTACTTTAACATAGACGAAAGAGGTCAAAGTAAGTACACCCTATTCTATGTTAGTAAGTACACCTGCTTCATTTTAGGCAATTTAACCTGAATTGAAGCAGGTGCACTTAGTCCAACCATTAAAGTAAGTACACCTTTCCACGAGTGATTATTGAATTGTGAATAAAACATTTTAATAGTTAAAACTTCTTTACATCAGGGGTGTACAAACTTTTTGCATCCTCGGCCAGAATCCCACGGCTGAAATAATTATTGATTTTCAAACTCAAAACCCCCAAAATAATGAGTGTTAATGTAAAATTGGGATTTTTGTTATGCTTAACAATAAATTACATATTTTAATGAAACAAAGTGGCGACATTCTGTCTTGAGTTTTCTAACTGTCCGCCTTTTTTTTTTACTTACTATTCTCAGTAACAAAAAAGAAAACTTTCTTCAAAAAAAGTTTCTTTTTACCAATCAAGTTTAATAAAATAATGTGCAACAACGTTTTTTTTAAGTAAAATGTTGCTGGATGTTTACAACCCTACTCACTATGAAATTAAATACAGCTATTAAAAGAAAAACATGTTTTTCATAAAATAATACATTTTTGCCCTGAAAATCTCATGCTAAAAAAATGATAAAAGTGTCCACTAGAGGGACAAATTAGTACCATTCTTGAATTGCAGTTGGGGGCCGTATGAAATTGTGGGGCACTTTGACACCCAGCTCTACATGTTTGGTCCTTGGTTGCAGAGGTTGGTGCTATTTTGTTCTTAATGGTTTCACCGCCAGCCAGACTCTTCTTCTCTCTGATCGGTTCCTCCAGCTGCAAAGCCTCCTGGGCCATGCTTTCCAGGTGTTTGGTTGACCTTAGGCCTTGGCAGCAGGAGCCGTCCGTCACGGCGAGGTGTTGTGGTAACTTGGGTGGTTCTTGGCAGCCAGGCGGCCGTTTCCACTCCTGCTGCTGCTGGGTTTTATTTCGGGCTGCAGTGCCTCAATCTGAGGATCAAACAGCTTAGCAGAATCAGATTGAGGCGCCGCCAGCAGCAGACAGCCAGCTAGCGCTTCAGCATCAAATCTTGCTTTTCCAGGAAGGAGTCGCCGCAGATTACGACTCCTCGGCCAGCCGAGGGAAATCCTCACTGAGCATGCTCAGTACAGGACACTTTATTTTCATAAAATCCAAAGATTCATGTGACATTTATCATTTATCTGCTCACTTAAACTAATACGTGTAAAATTTTATTGAGCCAAACAAAATAGATTATTCTAAGAAGGAGTTTTGTAAATCAGTTAAGATTAAAAACAAAATCAGTCACAGTTTATGGATTTTAGCTTATGTAAGAGTGACTGATGATGAAAAGGGCAATAATTTAAAAATGTGTTTTTACAGAACATTTTTTAAAATTTTTTTTTTTTTTTTTTTGGAAAATTGATCATCCTAAAAGCTATTTAAGCAAGGGTCCACAAATTTGGGCACCCCTAGTTTAAAGGTTAAAGATTTCACTTTGACAGATTTCTTCCTTAAATGGTTTCTGATTATCTGAGTGAATAATTTTTGTTTCTAGTTTTTTGTGCTATTTTATTTATTTATTTATTTATTCTTTGCCAATCCACAATATTTACCACTGTAGGTTATTTTCTGTTCTTTTTTTTCTGATCATTAGATTGACCGTTAACTTGATTTAAGTTAGTGTGGTTTAGCTTCTTTAGGGTTAGCTTGGTTTAATAAGCTGAAATAGTTAAACAGTCTTATTTTACTAAACTAAACTAATCTGAGATAGATTAAAATAAACAACTAAGGAACGCTACTCTGCCATAGCTCATCTAAGATAAATTCATCTTAAACTAGACCATTCTAAATTAAATTCAGGGTAAAGTGAGGAAAAGTAGCACACTAAAAGAAATTGATCTCAAAACTGATATTATTGTAGATTATTTTAGCTGGGTCAGTTTATTGGAGTATGCCAATCTAAGGCTAAGATAGGCTAATTTTAATCATAGCTAACCGAATGGCTAACCGATATCTAACATCATCCTAACTTAGCTTAGCTTAAGGCAAGCCAAGCAAAAGTAATGTCAACTTGTTTTAGAATATCTTAGGTCAGAGTGGGTTGGTTTGTTTTAGCTTATTAGGTATTATTACTAGGGTAACCCAGCCAACCACAGCATGACTTTTTATCAGCATTTTTTTGCAGTTAAAACAACAAAACAAAAAGAAATTCAGTTTATATTTGTAAAAAGTTATTTTTTATTATTTACCACAGAATATGGCATTGTGTGTTTTTTTTTCTCACAGCTCTGAACATTGATAAAACTTTGATTTTGATTCTTTACACTCTACAAATTAGCATCAAAATTTCAAAGACACCAAACACCAAGAAACAATTACAAAACACATTCACACATTGTTCTTAAAAAAATTATGAAATGCAGCGCCGCAGTGTGGAAAAGCTTATATTAGTAAAAACTGCTTTTGGAGCTTCACTAAAGCTTCGGGAAGAGCTTCCTATCTGAGTTTCTAACGGTAGCTCAGAGTTTTCCGACGTTTCTCTCTCCGGCATCGGCGGCCATTTTCCCCAAAGTGTTTGTGCCGCAGGGTTTCCCGCTCAGCACTCCAGGGGCTCAAAGTGACAGGGGCCTCGCTCCGTCCGATTCCTCATCGGGAAGAACTCTGTCGAAGAAACGCGAAAATAGGTCAGAGAAAATTCTGGTTTCACTCCCGGGTTCTGGCTCAGAAACGGCCCAGTTTGGCTCGTTGTGGGTTATTTGGACCTTTAATGTCTGAGTGCTTCACTGAGTCTTTTAGCCACATCTTTTTCTGACTCAAACAACCAGTTAGCATGGCGATAGCATCCAATGACAGGACGTGATTGCTAATTAAAGATAACTTAAGAAAATAATTTATTATAAAATACTTAATCTATGTTCACACTGTAGGTACTTGCGTCCTTATTTCAAAATAAAAGCATCATAATAACAAGATGAAGATCAAATTCTTTCTGACAAAGGCCTATTAGTGTAGATGAAACTATAAGCATTCATATGCGGTTCTGCTGGATCAGAACTAAAGTAGAACCGGACCAACAGAGGAAGCTCCAATTTAAACGCCGGCTTCCAGTTTTTCAAACTTAATCTGTTTTCAGTCCTTTTCCTGGTTCTGATCCAGGCCCTGGGGAATGAATACTTATGGTTTCTCCCTCAGTCTACAGAAGGAACCGTTCAAACGATCAGAAATCAAACCTCCATCTTTTCTTCCTCCTTCCTTCTTCCATCAGTCGATTCATTTTGTGCTTCCTCTTTTTCTTCCTCTCCCTGATCCTTTTTCTCATCTTCTTCCTTTTTTTCCTCCCCCTCCTTTTTTTCCTCCTCTTCCTCCTTTTTCTCCTCTTCCTTTCCCCTCAGCTGTGATGAAGACGTCCCATCCTCTTCCTCTGTCTCAACCACACTGTTTCTCTTCGTCTCTTCTTCTTCATGGGTTTCCTTCATCTCTGATGGAGATGTGGTTTCCTTTTTGAACACCTCCCTCTCCTCCTCCTCCCCTCCAAGTGCTCCCTGCTCCTCCTCCGTGGCGTCCCCCTGACTCCCCCCAGTCCGGGACTCCGGGTGTGTCTCCGCCCCTTCCTGTCCCAGTCCTGCGTCGTCCCCGCTGCTGGACTTCCTGTGACGGCGGGACGGAGGACGCCGCCTGATGGAGCCCCGTGGTCTGCCCTGGAGACGGACCAATCACAGGAGAGGTCAGCAGTGACGTCATTAGTGATGTAACAGAGGTAATGAGTAGTTTCTTGCTCACCTTGTTGATGCTTGGCAGGATGTTTCCCTCTGCGGCCGAGGGTGGAGCCTCAAAGGAGGTGGGGCTTTCTGTGGGGGCGGGGCTGGTGGGGGTTAGCATGGAAACCGGGGGTACGGAGCCCGGGGAGGGCGGGGTGAAGCCAGCAGGAAGCGTCTTCAATCTGGGGCTCTTCAGCGGCGGGGCGGTGGGCGAGCCCAGTGTCAGGTTGGCCTGAGCACACAGAAAATGACATCACAGTAATGTCATAGTAACGTCACAGTGACGTCAGAGCTCCTGGACTCACCTGGAGCTTCTCGATCAGACCCGAGTTCCTCTTGGGTTTGGGTGGAGACGAGGCGCCTGATGTGGGCTGAAACAGACAGAACCGTTCCCCAGAAATCAAACCAGTTCCAGTAAAACATCAACTTCCTGTTTCCTGGTTCATCCGCAGTTCAAATAAAAACTTTAATGAAAAAACATCTTCTAACATGTTGAAAATGTCACCATGACAGTTTGGTACCATCTCCTTTGCCTTCTCCCAATGCTAGCTAGCATAGCCTGTTGTGAATACTAAGGCTAGTTAGCATAGCTACTGATAAACAGTTATCCAGCAACGGTCTGTTGTTTCTCCACCATTAGAACATTTAGCAGCATGTACGCATGATTGACAGCGCTAGGAAAATGATATTGTTTATAAAAGTTAAATATTAATAACTTAGTTTTTTGTTTTCAGGACAAAAAAAAATCTCATTTATTTTTTGTTTTGAGTAATTTTGCTGTTTTAATTTCCTGTATTTGTCTTATTTATATGTAATCGTTTGGTCTTTTATTGTCTTTCAGATGATGTTTTTTTTTTCTTATAATTTACAATTATTTAAATGATTTTTTTCTTAGAATTCTAAAAGTTTCAGAATGAAATCTTTGAAATGTTTTCATTCCTAATCTATTAAAACGTGGATAAACTCCATTGATCTCTGTGAGGCTGTGATTGGCTGATGGCGTCTCACCTGGTTCTGCTCTGGGTTCGGCAGCTGAAGGGTCCGAGGCGGCCGCCGCCTCACAGGTTTATCCTGGTGAACAGCAACATGACGTTTAAACAGTTATATTCTCCATATTTCCTGTGTATGTGCAGGTAACGCTCACCTGGTTCCCCGCGGTGCCGCTTGGGTCGGGAGCCTGACCTTTGAACCTTCCTGCCAGTTCGGCCACGGAGCGGCGGGGCGGAGCCTCGTTCTGCAGGTAAAACACAGCAGGTCAACTTCCTGTCCATCCATCCATCCATCCATCCATCCATCCATCCATCCACCCACCCACCCACCCACCCATCCATCCATCCATCCATCCATCCATCCATCCATCCATCCATCCATCCACCCATCCATCCATCCATCCATCCATCCATCCATCCATCCATCCATCCATCCATCCATTGCACTTTGAGATTTCCATGTAAAATTAGTCATAAATAAAAATGCATTTTTCCATCCTTGTCCTCCAAACAGCATTGACCTCTGACCTCCTCAAACCCATAGACAATCCTACACAATGTGTAAAGAAACATCAACTTTTACAACTTTTTTTTATTCACTATTCAATAAACATTGAATTCATTTTGCATAAAAGCTGCGTCACACCGTCTGACTTCAGCGAGCCATGAGTTCTGTGATGGAAAGTTTTATCACCAGATACATTTTTTCATCTCAGTTCTCTCTTGGTTCTATTATGAATCACATCAGATTTGATTTTATTCCCAGTTTTGATGTTTTTTTTCATTCAGCAGCATTGGTTCCTTTGGTCTTTTTCTGGTCAGAAACTAGCTTTTTTAGCCTCAGGTGAATTTGACTGGCAGTCAGTAAGAAATAACATTTAAATCATTTATTTAAATTTATGTTTTATATAAAAATGATTAAAAACATTAGATCAAAGATATGATGAAAAATTTAAGATTAAAAAGTTTTTGAATCTTTTCTCCTCATCTTCTCTCCAGCGTTTTCAGGCCCCACAGCGCCTCCTGGTGGCCTCCACGCTTCTCTGAGCCACTGCAGCAAACTAATCTGCTGCATAGGTTTCATACTTAAATGTTTTTGCTGTTCATGTTTTACCCAGGGTTCATTGGAATCTTAAACTGCGGCGCCTTTAGATCAAAATGTCATTTTAGTTCAATAAGTGGAAAAACATCCAGACTGCAGAATCATTTTGGAGAAAAACAGCAAAAGTCCAGAGGAAACGGTTCTGACTCTGGTTCTGTGTCCATCTGGACCTGACCCCACAGTGGGCGGGTGTTTGCTTTCTGGCCCAGCTGTTGCCGTGGCGACGGTCGGTGTCGGGCTCGGCTGAAGGCTCCACATTGCTGACATTCAGCAGATAATGAACTCGGCTTCACTCGGTGTTTCCTCAGAGCAGGAAAGTGACGAAAGAGAGTGGCCGTTAGCCCACTTCCTGCTGCTGCTGCTGCTGCTGCTGCTGCTGCTGCTGTTTGTTCGAAGGAGGTTCTGGTTGTCAGGGTCGGTGCTGGAGAGGAACGGACCGGTCCGGATCTGGACTTCTACCGCTCTATCATCTTACCTACAGCCGTTCACCAATAAACTGGAGGATTTATTTAAACTGGGGCAACGCAAATACACACCGCATCTGATTCAGAGACACGCAAAGTACAATAAATAACCAAAAAGCTTATAAATAAATAAAAACCATAAAACACAAATAATTTATTAAAAGGTAAATAACCATAAAACCACTATAAAGCCAGAAAACATTAAAGCTATTTATGCAACCAAAACATTAAATACAATCTTAAAGCCTAAGAGAAGACTAATGGATCACTTCTAGAAAATACAGGTAATGCATAACAAAAAACTATTATGGCCATAAAATCAATAAACCCAGTTAATGTATATTTAAGAGCAATAAATGAGACAACATTTAAACCAAGAAATACACTCACAAAGCTATAAACAACCTTTCAACCAATAATAAACAGATTAGTTTATATTAGCTGAATATCACCTACCTTAGCTTAGCTTGCTTTAGCTTATATCAATTTATCTTTTTCGAGATTAGTCTATTTTACCTTATTTAGCTTGTTTTAGCTGAGAGTTGTATTAGCTGTTAGCTTTCCAAGCTGCATTTCCTTTTGAATATTTTAGATAAGCGCCACAAATAAATGTGCTAATGCTCTGGAAATATGTGTGTTTTCTGCAATCGATCAGTGATAAACTGCAGCTTCCTCACCGAGTTTCGAGCTTCTTTATGTTTTGTTCTTTATGCCTCAGACTCGTTGCTGATCTCTGTCATAACTTTTCAAGCCTCTGCAGACATCCTGAGTGTTTTTATCTATAGATTCCAGATGAGTAAACAACCGCCATCTTTTAATCAGTAATCTACTTCCTGTCAGCTCTAATAACTACCATGAGGGAACCTCTAACTGGTTGCTACTGAGCTTTTTTAAAATAAAATCTCCATTACAGCCTGAGGATCATAAAAATGATCTTTGACCTACCATGTCCTGAGAGATATTTATTGTGAAAATTAATTTGTTTTACATTTTTCTGATTTGTGTGGCTGATGTCTTGATTAGGTCTCTTCTTGTTGAAGAGATTTTTGTTTTTATCTCAGTTGGACTTTCTGGTTAATTAAGCATTTAATACATGTTTCTGTTCAACTTTAGCAGTCTGAAAAACACAATTCAAAGCAGCAGCTATGATTGTGTTGCTTCTACTTTACTCATTTAATTCAGCTAAACTTACCTTAGCATTTTAAACCTTGCTGTTTTTAGCTAAGCTTAGTTGGTTTTAGCTAAGTATGACCAACACCAGCAAAGGTTTTCTTAGTTTACCTTAACTTACCATACACCTTAGCTTAGTCTAGCTAATTTTAGCTAAACATAGCCTACCTTAGCTTTCTCTAGATTAGCCTATTTTAGCATAGTTTAACTTGTTGAAGCTGGGTATGGTCTCCCCTGATATTATCCTAGGTTATCTTAGCTTACCGAAGCTTACATAAACTTAATTTAGCTTTGTTTTGTATAGTCCTACGTATCTTAGTTCAGCTAAAATAAGCTAAACTAAGATACACTGTGCTAAATATACTAAGATAAGGTAGCTGAATTTTAAGGCATATCTTACCTTAGCCTAGCTTTAGCTCACTTTAGCCTCATTAGTTTTATCCTAAATTAGTTCATGTTATCTTTACTTGTCTTAGCGTAACCTGTTGGAATGTACATTAGAATATCTTAGCTTATTTTTGTTGTCTTCTGCTCTTTATGGCCTACTTAAACCAATAACATCTTGGCTTATCTTAGCTTGTTTTAGCTCTCCCAACCTTTGTAAAGGAAAATCTACCATTAGTTAATTGAAATCGTCTCAGTTTAGATTGAAGTTAGCTTAGCTTTTTATAAAAAACAGTGACTCTGACACACATACACATCTGATCCCGTTTTTATATCTGTTTTTCTCTTTATGAAGTCTTTGTTGTTGTGTTAGCCAGCTGCTAGCTCCTATTCACAGTGCTCTGAGAGAGCAGATTGTAAGTCGGTATAATTCACTGTTTCTCATCCACTTTTGGATCTTGTGTATGTTTTGCATGGATAAGCAAAGCGTCTCTATGTTCCGTAGATCTAGGTTTTTAGTTGGTGTTGATTGATTCAGACATGAAAGGCTGATAAACATGTGGCAGACAACTTAACAACGAACCAGTTTTAAACCAGATCTTCAGCCTCTCCCACCATCTTGTCTGAAATAACTGGTTTGTTTCTATTCATTCGATTGGATCAGCGGAAACTTCCAAAGAGACGTTCGACAAACAGAAAAACAGCTTTAGGTAGAAATCATGACTCATCATGTCTCATGTCCTGACAGGTGGATTTTTTTCCTCTGGTTTCAAAACACTTCAGATATTTTCTGAAGAGAAACTTCAGTCTGGATCCAGACTGGTGAACTGGACAGAACAGCAGAGAGTCAGGAGTTTAACAATAGAGAGCATCTAAGGAAATTATGAAAAAGGCAGCTTAAAAACATCTGATCAGAGGCCTTTTCATTGTTCCTCATTTAGTTTTCAGATCTCCTTTCTTCTCTCTGTGTCTCAATATTCCCACTAACTTCTCCAGAGCAGCAGCATCAAACTTTGATAAAACAGTAACCTGATGATCAGCCAACCTCAGAGAAACAACATGAACAAACATCGACAGGGGAAAAATGCACTATAGTCAGTTTAAGGTCTGAACTTTGACTAGGCCACTGCAGCACCTGCATTGTGTTGATGTAGTCGTTCTGCTGCTGTGTTTGAGATCCTGATGCTGTTTGTGACCCAGACGGACTCACAGTGACTCCTTGAAGGCATCATGGTCCAGTCCAGGTTCGCCACCTCAATCTCCTTCTCACGAAGTGGGAACAGAAAAAGTGGGCGTGGTTTTTCAGATTTAACTCTCGTGTTTATGAAACGTTGAGCTGCAGTAGCGTATCGTTTGCTGTTGTTTGAGCATCGTGTGGTTTAACTTTACACTGAAAGGTTGGAATTCGGTCTTTTAAGATCTCTGACTTCTGTTCTCTCTAGAGTATGCAGAACGTCACCACTGAGCATGTGCATCGCTAACATGTGGGCCCTGTTCACATCTGAGACAGATGGTGGCGGAGGCAAAGAGAAGGGCTGATAAAAGTCCATGTTTGGTCTGAAAGGTTCGTGTTTCTGCTTGACACGTTGCAGGTTTGGGTTTGTCAACCAGATGGTTGATCAATGCAGAGCAGCAGAGGACTGAGGACGAAGCCCTGAGGTACTCCAGAACTGAGGAGCCGAAACTGCAGAGGAAAGCTACCAGACGCTCGTTTGACCCGTTTCAAAGATGCATCAAGCAAACTTAGAAAATTATGAGAAGTTTTGTGATTTTTGTGCCCAGATTTACGCCTTCGCTACCTGACTGAAGGAGATAAACGTGTCAAATAATCTGACGACACCTTAGAATCCACAGCTGTAATGTCGACGAAACCTGATGCACGCTTTGGTTTCCTGTTAGCGCGCGCTCACGCTTCACCACCCAGTCTACCCGTGCAGGTCCTGAAGAACGAACAGTCATTTTCAGGACTCTGTTTCGTCTGATTCACGGGACGCTGCCGGGATTTCTGGGCTATTTCCACGAACGGCCAGCAGAACACAGCAAACCCGGCAGCAACAGCAGCTGCAACAGAAAGTTTGAGAGCTTTACCTCCATCCTGCCGGTCGTCTCTCAGCCGCCTCAATATGTCGAGTATGTGTGAAAGAGGGTGGGAGGGGTTAGGGTTAAATATAGCCGGGGTTACGTCTGGAGAGAGACCTCCGCTCTCTACTGGCAGAGAGAGAGAGAGAGAGAGGCAGATCATGTTCTGTCACATGGTGGCCATGTTTGTGTTGATAAACTCATTGATATCTGCTGCTGGACAGAGCTGATCTCAGCTCAGAATGAGAACAGCTGACCAAAAAAAATGATCTTTTTCATGAAGCTTTTGGACAGTTTCTGTTCCAGAGAAACCAGGAAGGATTCAAAAAGGCAAAAGGATTTCAAAAGCACGGTAGAGGAGGAGTGGTGCAGCGGGTTATAATTGAATGAATACATTCACATGAAAACTCATTTGTATAGAACAAAAAATGATTATTTATGAAAACAGAGATGTTAGAAACTCTGTATTTGTGTTTGTGTTTGTACAGGAAAGCAGTTTTAGGATCCAGTTTGTGATAATAATAATAATAATAAAAAAAAGTACCAATATTCACACAGACTCAACTAAAGTTATGAAAGCTGAAACTGGCCATCTGGGTTGATTTAATGTAAATGATCAGGAAGTGATGTCATCAAAGGGGTGGTTGTCTCCACCTGCTGCTGTTTGACTTTTGTTCTTTTAACTTTTACACTAAATTGATCAGTAGTTGTGTTTCAGTCGGCCAATTTCCTCTGACCTTTAACCTCCAGTGGCTCACTAGATGTGAGCTATCATCCGTCTCTTTCAGTCTATCCTCTGTTGACCTGTGACGGTTTTGAGTTCTGACCCACCTGGGCCTGTCTGGTACCAACAATCTGCTGTGATGCTCAGCTCGAACTGACAAAGAGGAAGCTGCTGCTGCCAACTGTAACCCTCTGCAGGAGGAAGTTACTCCCTCCTCAGCTCTCGGTTCTCTCTGTTACTGTCATCATGGCTGTCTGAACCCGGCTGGAGGTTCTGTTGGGTCTCAGAGTGGAACCCTGAGGAACGAGCATGGTTCTGCTCGCTCGTTCATGCATGATTGGTCCATGCGTGAACTGCATGGACCAATCAGACGTGGCGGTTTCGCGGCGCAGCAGGAAGACAGGAAGTGGTTGGAGGGGCGGAGTTAGCAGACAGGAAGAGACGACGATGATGATAGAGGAAACCTTATAAGGTGATAAAATTAGTCGCTCCCAGAAACAGGATGGAGATGTTACTCAACTCCAGCAGCTGACTGACAGAACCCGTCCAGAACCTCCAGAACACCCTCATTCTACCAGCAACCGAAAACATCTACAGAAACAGGCTGCAGATGAATCACCATGGTTACACGTAGAAACAGACTGAAGGTTGGATGAGTCGGTTTCTTCTGCCTGAAGTTATTTAGACTGAGAAACTGAGATGGTGGATGGAGAGATGGAGCGATAAACTTTAAACGTCACACTGTCCTGAATCTGGACCTGACTCAGTCCTGCATGGATGCATGGAGGATGGATGACATGAAGTTACTCAGGTGGCCACTAGAGGCGCTGTTCCAGGATCAGGAGAATCTTCAGCGGTTAAATATCAAATCTGAAACATTTCTCAATAAAATCCTGTTTTCTTTCTATGGACGTGTTGCACTTTCACTTCTTCATTCTGTGACGCCAGAAAAGAATCCATGTTCCCACCTCTGGCTCCAGAACCTGCTGGCTTAACTCCCAGTCCAGATACTGGTCTCCACTGGTTTCTGCAGTGGTCAGTGTGTGGCTCAGTGATGCCACCTGCTGGCAGCGGAAGCTCAGTGCTGAGGCAGGGGAGGACATCCTCATCACCTGCTCTCACCATCATGCACTCAATCTGTTTAAACTGGGATTAATGGCTCAGAGTCGAGTTTAGTGAATAAACGTTTAATCTATATCCATCATCTGGAGCAGCTGCATGTTTTCCATCTGAAACCAGAAAAAGTGCAAGAAACTGAAGAAATATTTACAGAAATAATAATAAAAAAACAAAACAGGTTGGGAATCTAAATCTGCAGGGAATAAATAATTTTATTCTTTCAAATATGTTTCTACAAAGAAATGAGGAAAAAAAAAGAAGAAGAAAAACTAGTTCAATTATTTATTGTCTTAATTTTTCCAAGAGCAGAAAAGGATTTTCACAGATTGAGTTTTTTGGTGGAGCTGCAGACGTAAGTGAAGCTCCTCGCTGGCGTTCGACTCCTCCTCCTCTTCGCTGGGTGACGAAGACGATGCTCCATCCTGACCCGGGAGCCTTCATCTCTGGCTCACAGCGTCCGGACTGTCCCTCCGTTTCCTGAAGATGGTGTAGAAAGCTTTCTTCCTGCGGCTAACAGACGCCTCCAGACCGTCTGCTCTGTCCTTCCTCAGGTTGGATGGATGGACACCGGCTCCCTGTCCGATGCCGGATGAGCTGGACGAGGCGGACGAGGACAGGAAGGTGGCGCCGTCGTCCGCGGCCATGCAGAGGGAATGGGTGGAGCAGGAAGAGGTGAGGGTGGAGGGAGAGGGGCCTCTCAGCTCCACCAGGCTGGAGCTCTTCTCCAGGCCTCCACCTCCTCTTCCTCTGTGGGCAGAGTTTTGATCCTGCAGGAGGTGAGGCCTGGAGTCCAGAAGACGGGGCCTAGAGTCCAGAGGGGCCGGAGGATGCAGGGGTGATTCGCTGAGAACAGAGCAAGGGCGGAGTAGGTCTGAGCGGCTCATCCCAAAAGAAAGAGGAGATGATCAGAAATGGACCAGAGCCTTCAACACACCCCAGGTTCTCTGAGAAATGAGGGGTCAATCGTTGACCCTAGTGATCATTTAGAAACCCTAGAGGTCAACTGGAGACTCAATCAGTCAATCATGTTTATTTGGACTGGATATTTCAACAAACCAATTCAAAATGCTTTGCATCACAAAAATAAAAAGTCATAAAAACAACATAAAGTCAACAAGTCAGAAATCAGTGACAAATATTACATTTTGACCAAAGCCATCATCATCATCGCCATCATCATCATCATCATCATCATCATCATCAATACACGTTTAATTTGTTGGTGAATGTCTCATTCACCAACAAATACTGAATTGGACCATTTGTCATTTGGACTGCCAGGGATCGATGGTAGACCTTGGGGAGTCATAGGGAGACCCTAGTGGTCCATGGCAGACCTTAGAGATCACTACAGGGATCAATGGAAGTCCCTAGCGACCAGTGGGAGACGCTGGGGGTCATTTGGAGAGCTTAGGGATCCAGGAAGACTCTTGGATTCATTCCATTAAGCCTCTAATAACTTCCCAAATAAAGAGACAGATGGAACAGAACAGGAAGTGCTTTTATCCTGAAGTGTTTTTTCACATTTTTTGCCTGTTTTTATTACATTAGTGATAAAGACAGATGAAGAAGAAGAATACCCCAAGCTGCCGGAGCGACACCGCTGCCTCTGGCTGGCCACAGCGCCCCCTGGAGTCTGGAGGTCTGGCGCAGTATCCAGAGGGAGAAAGTGAGAAGATTGGGAGAGCAGAGCAGAAAAATGAGCGGAGCCTTCAGCACAGGAGGAAGACGAAGAGTTTGGCTGAGGAGGACAGGAAGTGAGGTTGATGGAAGGGCGGGGCAGGGAGGAGGAGGAGAGAGGCGGGGCAAGCACAGGAAGGAACTCTATGTGGCCAATGGAGAGGCTGCGATTCTGCCGAGGGCGTCCACTTGGCGGACAGGACTCTGTGGACGAGCCACGCCCACCCTGAGATAAGCCACACCCCTCAACTAACCTCTGAGAGCCAAACATCAACCCGGGGTCTCCTGCCCTCTGCCGCAGGGGCATCAGACTCTGAGCTGCAGGAGACAGGAAGAGTGTTACACTGAGTCTGTGCCTCTATTTATTTAGTTAAGAACCATTCAGCGATGGCTGTCAACCTGACTGTTTCCATGGTAACTGCGTGTCTGCGATGCCACTCAGAGGCCAAAGGTCGCTCACACGCCGATCCATCTGCCAGGCTGCGTCTAATCAGGAGAGAGAAGCAGAGGTCAGCTGACTTCCTGTTTAGCAGCAGGGGGCGCCGTTGCTCAGCCTGACACAGACTGAGAGAAGAAGAATCTGTCAGGCTTACACTGCAACGTCCCCGGAGACAGGATGTCCTCGTCCATGTCGTCCAGGTCGTCTGACAGGAGCAGGTTCTGGGGGGTCGGAGGTCGCAGGCCCAGGAAGGACGGGTCAAGGTTCAGGGCGGCGGCCAGGGCTCCCAGACCCGGATTGTTGACCACGCAGAACCCGGTCAGAGACTCGATCTGCTGCCAGCGGTGGAGCTTCTCCCTCAGAGCCGCCGTTACCTCAGCCAGGGCCTGTCTGTCCAAACCAAACCGCAACCACACAAGACAAAAGGTCTTCAACTGTTAGCCGGACCGGAGCTACGGTACCAGCTAAAGGTCTTCAACTGTTAGCCGGACCGGAGCTACGGTACCAGCTGGTCGTGGGTCATGTGACTCACTTGGCTGAGAGGATCTTCTGGTCGACATCGTCCAGTGAGGAGCTGTGAGCCACGTGGAACGTTCCAAACAGAGAACTCCTCTTCTTCTTGATCTTCTCCGCCTGGAACAGAAAGCAAGGCGTCTTCTACAAACATGTTGGGTGGATATCATCACCGACCCACAGTGGCTCAGCTGATCTTCAGGTTTTGGAAGTTAACTAGGACCAGAACAGAATCCCAACCAGAAGGATAAACCCAAAGGTTCCTGCCCGTCATTTTGTTCTGGTTTTTAGCAAACAGATTCTTTACATTACTTACGCAGTTAATAACCATAGCAGCAATAATTTAGGTTTATCCTCTTACAGTAGAAAAAAAATGGAGGTTCATTAAAAGTCATATTTTCACCATGCATTTATAGAGGTCACAAATTAAAACTAAAAACTTTAATTCAATATAATAAACATTTATTTCCAAATTAATATTTATTTTGTTTGGAGCTAAATTTCTTGCTCACCAACTATTTATTTTGTAGACTAAATATTTAGTTGCACAGTAAATAAACTTGTTAACTAAATATTTGGATTAATTAAAATATTTACATCACTGGCGAAATATCTAGTTTACAAAATAAATATTTACTGTGAACTCAAAGTAAATATTTAACTTTTCCAAGGTAAATGTATAGCTAACAAGCTAAATAATTACTTTGCTAATTAAATATTAGCAAAGAAGCTAATTGACACGACAGTAGTGTGTCAATTACTACAGTGTGTCGGGGCCCTCAGCCTGTAGTGTGTTGGAGCCTGTAGTGTGTCGGGGCCTGTGGTGTGTCGGGGCCCTCAGCCTGTGGTGTGTTGGAGCCTGTGGTGTGTCGGGGCCCTCAGCCTGTAGTGTGTCGGGGCCCTCAGCCTGTAGTGTGTCGGAGCCTGTGGTGTGTCGGGGCCCTCAGCCTGTAGTGTGTCGGGGCCTGTGGTGTGTCGGGGCCTGTAGTGTGTCGGGGCCCTCACCCCCTCCCTGGCTTGCAGCAGTTGCCTCTCTGCGTTCTGCTTCTTGTTGTTGTAATGCTGATCTTCCACTTCGTGCGTCAGCTGCAGCCACTTCTGCAGAGCCTCCGGCGGCGCCCAGCGCGCCCGCAACTCCAGCTCCCGCTCCGCCTTCCTCAGTGCCGTCCGGACCTGCGGGGGAGCGGGAGGCGGTGAGGGCCGGCTCCTCTGATTGGCCGGCGCGCGGCAGGGGGGCGTTACCTGCTCCAGCTCCTGCTCGGCGTATTTCTGACGGCTGCGCTCGTTCTCAGATCCCTCCCTCAGCCCGCGGAGCCGCTGAGCTTCCTGCTTGGCCGAGTCGATCTCGCTCCGCAGCTCCTCCTCCACCTTCACCTTCTCCACCTGGACGCAGTGCTGCTGCTCCTGCGCCCGCCGCAGCCTGGCAGAGACACAGCAGGTCAGAGGAGCAGCAACCAACACTCCCCGTACTGGCAGGAGCAACTTTACACACTTCCTGTTTCCCTTCTCTGTCAGTCCATGTGGGGGCACTAAGGGAAGGTTTGGCTCTCGTTTTTTCCTGGTAAACTACCGTATTTTACCTCCCTCTCCAGTATTAGTTTTCCTCCGGCCCAAAATCTGACAATAGCAGCAGACGGCAACATTTCCTGTATTCTCAAGTCTGAAACAGGCATTCGAAAGCAGAACTGGAGAAATCCCACTTTTGATTTGATGTTAGTTTTAATTTCTTTTCCAAACTGAGATGTCATTGTTACCATGGAGATTCTGGCCTAAGGGCTGCCTTATGAACCATGCTTGATTCATTTTGATCAGGAGCCTTTAATGACGCAGCAAAATCAAATGTCATATTTCTGAATGTTCATTTTTATCATCTTAACTCGTCTGGCGTCCCTCAGGGTTCTGGTTCGGTCTCCCTGATTTTTCAGGTCGACCTGCTCCGTCTGTTTCTGTATTTTTAATCATTCGCTTTGCTGATGACTCTCAGTTATGTTTCCCTCATCAGCCTAATGAGCAGAGCTGGACTCTTTGGTCCTCGGCCATTTTGACTGACTCACAGGAGTCGCGTGACCAAGGCTGTTTCAAGAACGAGCCTGAAACTCTCCTCTTTGGTTTGACATCAGAGGACTTTTTCAACAACCAGATACAAACTAACAGCTGGTAATACGCTGATGTTTGATGCTTCACTTTGTTTTGTTCAGCCTGGAGAGAAGTTCACCCACCTTCTGCAAATCCAACAAAATTGGTGTCAAACGTTTGTGCAGAAAAAACATTTAGTTTGTCTAAAGGTGGTTGATCTTTGGCGGCCAACCACCATTAGAGGTCAACCACTAACGGTGGTTGACCTCTAAACCACCAGAGGTTGTTTAGAGAAAACAGAGAACTGATATTCTGTTATTTGGTAAATTAAAATGTATAAATATTCTAAAATGATGGGGGCACAAATGACATCAAAACAAACATTTGACACCAATTTTGTTAGATTTAAGTAAATGTGTGGGGGCTGGTTGACCTTTAAACTTTCATTAAAAGCAAGCGCAGCAAAGTGTTTGACACAAGTTGTGTCTGATTTGGAAAAGGTTTGGGGAAACGTCACGCAGGTTTCTGAAGGATCATTTCTTGATCCAAGCTCAGATCAAATATTTATTTTTCTGTCCAGCGCAGGAGGAAACCAGTCTGTGCTCTGCCTGCAGGGGGAGCTGTGGCGCCATCTGCAGAGGAAGTGGATGTGTATGGCTATTTCTGGAGATAAAGGACAGAGACGAAGCAGCTGGATTATCCAAGAGAGGAAACAGAACTGAAGCCGGCCGTCAGCTGACTGGGAGCTGCAGCAGAACCGCTGGGCTCAGTGCTGCAGTGCGGGCTTCAGGACAACCAGCAGCTGTGCTGCGGCTGAAAATAACGGCGGTGCAGCAGACTGACAGCACAGGGCCTTTATTCAAACGTCATGAGAAACGTTGAAACTTTTCGAAACAAACAGGAATCAGTTGTCTGAAAATGTTCAGGAGCAAAACTTTAGTTCACAAACCCAAGCAGACCCAATTCCACATGAAACCACCAGGGGGCACACTTTCAATAAGATACTAATGCAGGAGCTCGTATTTCGTTGAACCTTTTTCTAACTTTGAAAGCATTTAGCGCGCTTCGCTTCCCTTAGATAGATTTTTCAGAATAAATTCTAAAGCATAATTTACTTTCATGTTCAGTTAAATAAACTTTAACAGTTTAAAATACTGACATCATAAACTTAGCTTTCTAGTTGACTTTAACTCATTTTCCATTAGTTTAGCTAACTTTGCCTTCATTACTTAGCTTGCGTCACTCAACTTGATTTATTTAACTCATTCTAATGTATCCTGGTTTTTCCTGTTTATCTTAAATCATCACAACTTATTTTATCGTCGTTTATTGTTTCTGGCTTCGCTTATTGTACTTTAGTTCACTGTAGCTTCTCTTTCTGTTTTGTTCCTGTTCCATGTTTCAGGTTAGCCAGCTGCCATGCCATAATTTATGCTGGTCTCTGGGTCAATACAAACTCGTAAAGATCACCAGGAGACATATTTTGTTCCTTATTCTGAAAGGGAAACGTGCCGATGTGTTCAGGTGCTAAACTGGAAGTCGAGAGGAAAACTTTCAGATGGATTTAATTTCCCAAACTGTTATCCATCTGTTGCGAGGCTGCGCCTCAACGTCTAGCGAACTGATCTGGAACATCTCCGTCTGCGTCTCTAACTCCTCTTTTTCCTCACACTTTTCACAACAGTTTCCTGCAGAAAAGAGGAACTGAGGGCTGCAGCTCGCTGAAACCCAGAGGCAACCAGCCTGTTGCAACACGTTCAGTCTGCTGTACAGTAGCCTCTCCAACAGGTGTGTGTGTGTGTGTGTGTGTGTGTGTGTGTGTGTGTGTGTGTGTGTGTGTGTGGTGAGAGCTGCAGGCTGAGTTGCTGGGTATTCTTTGCCCATATAAGGATTTCAAACAAAGCTCCAGCAGACGCTGTTCTCACTCGTTCAACGGACCATTTTCCTGGCTGCAGTTTCGTCATCATCTAAATTACATTTAATTATGAAATAAATCAGATCTCGTGGTTTCAGAAACACAAACACACACAGCCAGCGGACATATTTCAATGGCAACAGTGGAAGGTCGCAGCGTTTGATACACAGAGGTATTTTTAGCTGCAGGAGGGAGTATTTTCATCTAATTCTTTGTGTAGCTGTCATCTAAAAATAACCTGGAGTCCTTGTCGGCTTCAGGAGCAGAAAGGCTCTGAACTGCGGCTAATGCACAAACACCAAAGCTAGCATTTCAGTTAGCCTGTCAGGGTTTTTGCTAGCTGTTATCACTGGACAAAAATAATGTGGTTTGTTTTTGTAAATAAGCCTAGCTTATTCACAAACCATACAGGAAGGAGTGTAGTAACAAGCTTGAGCCTGTAGAGGGAGATGTGCTACTATGTGGCACATGTGTCATGGACGCACGGTGGATAGCAACAGGTTGAATTTAGCATTTTAGAATTAGCTTCGGCTAAATACTGTGCGGGTGTAGCGCTTTAGCATTTGCAGAGCTATTGTTTATGATTAGCGCTCTAGGATTAGTGCAGCTAGCTTTTAGCTAGCAGTAGCCACCTCTGGTTCAAACCTCATCTCTGTCTGATTCAGGAGCAGAAACCCTGGTTTCCATCACACCGCCACTGGTTTTATCGAGGTTTAATTCTTCAGGCGTTCCTCAAGGCTTAATGTTTGGACTCCTTATTTTCATGACTGTAGTTTCATCAAATGAAACTACAGTCATCTGGTGGGCAGAACCACAGCTAGTCTCAGATGTAAACAAAGAAATAATGATAATTCTCCCTTGCATCCAGAACGTCTTAGAGGTTCTGGATCAGGTTTGGTATGGACTCACTTTGTCTGCAGGTCCAGCAGACTTTCCTCGGCCCTCTGCAGGCCCTCCAGGTCCTTCATCAGCTTCCCCAGGTCGTCTCTGGACTTCCTGGTCTGGATGTAGGCGAACCAGCAGCCGCCCAGAGCCATCAGCACCGACAGGCCCAGGACCAGATCCTTCCACCAGTTCTGCCGGCCTGCTCACACACACACACACGCACGCACACACACGCACGCACGCACGCACAGAAACAATGGTTTATAGGACACAGGGATGAGATTCTCCTAAAAGTGCTTTCAGAAGCATCACTGAGCTCTAAGCCTGCTTGTTTTGAGACCAAGAGCAGCTAAAGAATTTAGTTTGGAATAATTTGATGGTTTTCAGAGATCATCTTAATTTTATCTCAGAAAGCTGAACTGAGTCGAACGAAGAACGTCAGTTCAGATCACTGGACAAATGCTTCGCTGCTTAGGATGGATGGATGACAGTTGGATGCTATTTTTAATCACAATATAAATATTTCAAATCCATTTCAAAATAAAAGCCCCAGAGATGTGTGCCGTTACATTCAGAAGGGATTTTATTTTGAAATGTAGCAGGAAGTGGTAAGTGCATTCTAAATGCATCACTTTCTGGTTATTAGAGCAGCAGGAGTTTAACGGACTGAAACCAAGAGCCGTCAGAACCGGACCTGCTGGCGGTCCAAACAAAACCACGTCCAGTGCCTTGAGCTGCAGCTTCTGGGCGTGGCTCCGATCCAGAACCTTCAGCAGCGACATGGTCAGAGTCACATTCTTCACCGCCAGCCTGCGGGAGGACACAGGGAGGTCACACCGTGTCCGGCTCCGACCCAACCAGCCACCCGGTGAGTGTTTACCTGGGCAGCGCCTTCCCGTCCAGCTGCTGCATGCGGAAGCCGGCGACGTACTGAGGGAGCTCCACGCTGAGGGACAGCCACTCCTCCACCTGCAGCGCCGTCCAGTTATACACTGGACACAGAACACCAGGGACCGGACCGGGCCGGGACGTCAGAACTCACTGCACCAGGTCCAGACCCGGCGCAGCAGCATCTGATCATACTGACTTCATTATTAATACAGGGAAGCAACAGGTGCTGGTTCTGAACCCAGAAGGTTCTGGTTCTGACCTTCAGACTCCTTCCAGGCACTCCACATGTCCTCCAGGCTGATGTGCGGGTCGGCCCGGTGGAAGCTGTGGTGCTTGGCTTTCGGGTTGCGGTCCTGTAGGTCCTCCCTGAGGAACTGAGCAGAACTTTTTCAGTCCGGGTCTCGAGGACGGGTCCAGAGGACAGGTCCGGTTCCGTCTCACCTCGTCCGACTCCATGGCGTCCACGGTGCCGTCTGCGTCGTCGTCCATCAGCTTGTGGATGCTGCGGATCGCCTCGAAGCTCAGGAAGGAGTTCTGATCGCCGCAGAGAGGCGGGTCCACAACGCACAGACCTACAGAACCAGGCAGAATCATCAGAACCAAACAGAACCGTCAGAACCAGACTAATGTGGGTATGGAAAGCCAAAAAGGACAAAATTCAATAAATGTCTCATTAAATAATGCTCAGCAATATACCTTTAATCATTTTCATAACATAAATTCATTTAAATAATCATATTGTGATTTAACTCTTTGTTTACGATTCATTGCTAGAGACTTGGAGGGAATGTTCAGGGTCAGAACCAGAACCTCAGCGCCGGAACAAGAGAATATATCTGTCCATCTTAACATCCTCCACTTCCTGAGTGGGCGGAGCTGGCGTCGCACCATGCAGACAGTTGCTGCCGCTTCATTTCCTGTGACATCATCAGCGTGTCATCTCCAGGAAGCTGTGGTTAGCTGCCAGCGGCTAGCTCCCACGCCAACAGCTGCTGCAGGCTTCACCAGCAGCAGGGCAGAGGAGGGGTGATGCTGCGGGCTGCCGGACCCGGCCGAGTCAGAACCAATAACATCCTGGACGATCCCGGTCGCCTTCAGCAAACATGAACTCAGTCTCAGGTTTCTGTGCTGTTGAGTCTTCCTGGTTGAAGACCAGAACCAGGAACTAGAACTTGATGAGCCAGAACCAGAAATCGATGAACCAGAACCAGAACCAGAATCTCTGGTAAAAACACTGCGGGTAACAGACGGTTGGTTCTGCTGGATGTTAAATTGGATTAACATCAACAAGATGTTGAAAGTTGAAGAATCGTCTGAAGAAACACGACTGAACAAGACAGAGGAGACTCATCAAACCGGACCCGGTTCTACTCACCCAGCAGCTGCTCAATAACACAAGAACCCAGAATGATACCGCTTTGATGGCTTACAGTCTGGTTTCCATGGTTGCCGCCGTACTGAGACTGGCCTATTCAAAGTGTTTAATCACATCCACATCCACAGATTGTGGGAGAACCGCAGTGCTGGTTCTGGTTGATTGTGGGAGAACCGCAGTGCTGGTTCTGGTTCTGCCTGACTGGAGAGTTGGATCAAACTCTTCGGTCCAGAACTCAACTGGTTCCAGTCCGACATAAAGAACTGGGATTTCTTTGTTTCAATAGGTAACTTCTCATCAAAGAGGTCAGAGGTTACAAATGTTTTACCGCAAGGTTCCATTCTAGGATCCCGTTTATTCAATACCTTTATGCTCCCACTGGCTCAGGTTATAACAGCAAATATGAATAGCAGTCAGCTCCACATTATGATGTCACCAGCTGACCTTTGACCCCATCCAATCACTGATCAGATGCTTAGAACAGATAAATGTGAGGATGTGCCAAAACTCTCCATCTTAACAAACACAAAACTGAAGTTATTATCTTTGGAGCTAAAGAGGAACAATCTAGACTTATAGATCTAGAGCTACAGTATATACACACAGCTACAGTTCTTCCAGCCGGAAACTAGAGATCAGGATGACCTCTGACCTGAACCTCCGAAGCCACATAAAGACAGTTCTAATATCAGCCTTCTATCACCTGAAGAACATTTAGAAAATACAGGGTTTCCTCCCAGTGTGTTTTAAGTCCACCAGGCTTCATCTTCATCTTTTGAAATGTGTGTGGCACATTTACCACTGAGTGGCCAGTTGCACTGAAGCAACCCACTGTGGGTTGCTCTCTCCAGTCGACATCGTCTGGATCTTCTGCCACAATAAATAAAAAGGTTTTGGACCACAAGATTTGACCGTGGAGTTATGGATTTGCCGTCTGGCCAAGTACTACGGTCTCGTCGCCAATTGAAAATGGTGGCCGAGATGTTGTTGGTCTAAAGTGCCACTTGGGGAATCATCTGATGCCGACTGCTGCCAATCAAATGGGCGTAAGTTACTATCGGTTCATATGAGTTAGCATTTGTTACCAGTTGATGATGGTTGGTACTCGTTGGTATTAAATGCTGTGGTGGTTGATGATGGCAGGTTTTTATTGTTTATTGGTTATTATTGGTATGTTGGTCCTGATTGGGTGATGTTGGCTTTCTGCATTCATTTGAATTTAATTTGAATGATTGGCTGATGTTGATTGGCTAGTGGTGGGTTCTGGTTGGGTTTATTTTGGGCTCAATAGGAATCATGTGGCTGCTACGTTGTTGATGTTTGTGATGATGATGATGATGGTGATGATGATGGTGATGATGTCCAGATCTTCGTCTCATCTGTCAACATGTCTCCTCTCTGACGTCGTGATTGCTACAGATCAGATTCTGGGATGTTCTTACCTGAAGCTGCGTCGCCATTGGAAACCACCTGCAGGCGATGACGGTCCTGGTGGGCCGGGCCACTTCTGTCCAATCCGCTGTCATCCCCGACACACACACTCAACATAAACACACACACCAACCACACACACTCCATACCTGAGGAGAGAGAGAAAGCGCCGTTAGGCCTTTCAGAATAAGAGTGTTTCATAAGAGCGGGTTTGACTGATGGACCAGAACTAGACCTGGGCAGTAGGAGGTCCAACTGGGACAGAATGAGACAAACTGGACATAATGAGACAGACTTGGACAAAGTGTGACAAACTGGGACATAATGAGACAGAATTGGACAGAGTGGGACCTGGACATGTCCTGGAGACAAGTCATGAAGTCAAAGCTTCTGGAAGGAACCTAAAGAACCGGAACAAACACACACCCACCCACGCACCCATCCACTCTCACACACACAAACACACACACACGCGCACACACACCCATCTTTTGTCACCCTCGTCCCCAATGGAGCAGGAGGTTCTGGTTCCCATCTCCAGCTACGTTCCGGGCTTGAGGCGGGCTTACATCCTGGACAGGTCGACAGTCTGTCTGTCGCAGGAGCGTCAACAAACTGAAACCAAACTTCCTGGATGCTCCTGAGGCGTTCAGGGACCAGAACCAGAGCCACAACTTTAGCCCGACAGCAACAGAACCAGAACCGGTCTTCTGCAGTCTCTTGTCTCCTACTCACTAAAGTTTATCTGGGGTCAGAGGTCACACAGCTGTTCACTTTCCCACCAACTTCATCATCATCCTCATCACCTTCGACACAGTGAGGGTCGGTTCGGCTGCACCCACCTAAAGCGCTGAGCCGCTCCTTTAATCCATGGGTCCGATGCGGTCCGCTTGGTTCGGCAGCGGCGGATCGACCCGCAGCAGGGACTCAACAAACTGCAGCTGGAGGAAAAAACCCGCAGAAGATCCGCCCGCGGTGCGTTCAGGGACCCGGGATAAGCTCTGAACTCCGATCGGCAGAGGAACCGGTTCTGGAGTTCCTTGTTCCTGATTGAACCGGTTGAACAAAGAACCGAAATTATGATCATCATTAAACCGTAAAGGTTCGGTAAAGAATCCAAAACACTGCAGTAAGACTCCAATCAGAGTCCAAATCTTCCGAACATAAAAATGCAAGGCTCATCCAGATTCTGCTCCAGTGAGTCAGAACCCTGTTAACCGCCGGTCCAGTTTTATTTACTATAAAGTTCAGGAAATATTTACTTAATTAAAATGGATTTAAACTCCAGAAATGCTGCAGATGTCTGAAGCTGCGCCTCGTGCTCTTTGTGTCACTCGTACGTCCCACGGCACTGAAAGGCAGCATTTAACTCTCGGAAAACGGAATTATGGCGCCATCGCGTGGCCTTTCAGAGGCGGTGCAAGCCGAAGTAAGAAAACCATCAAGTTAAAAGGTTTGGCTTTAAAATGTCCAGTTGGAACCCTTTTCCACTCCGTAAAGCTTTAAAGGAGTAAAAGAAATAAAACAAAACAAAAAATACATCAAAATAAGAGTGAAAAGAAACATGATAGAAACACAGATCCACAAGTCAGAGAGAATTGACCAAAGGTCCAAAAGAACCGATCCAGAATCAGCAGAAACATTATGAGCTGCTTCAAGGAGGTTCTGGGTTCAAATGAGTGAATAAGGATGAATTTCTACAAAAACAAGATAAAATTTAAATTTAAAATGTAAAAAAGTTGCAGAGAAAAATCAAACTAAAATTCACATTTTAAATTACATGAGTGAAAAAGTGAAAAATAACTGAAGTTTGACATAAAAAGCAAGAAAATGATCATGTAGCAAATGGAAAATCAAACTTTAAATAAACAGGAAACAGTTAAGAAACTCAAAAGTGATCTGATTTAAGCAGAAAATATTTAAAACCATCAAAGTTTAATAACAATAATAACAGAAAACTGATTTAAAAGACAAAATAACAAAATAGAACAACAAAAATAAAATAAAAACGAAATACAAAAAATCCTCAAGAAATTAAAAGAAAAACAAAGAAAAAACTTTAAAATTTCCAGACTATGATTCATGTAAATAAATGATACACACCTGCGCTGTACCTGTCCGTCAGAGCCAGGGGGCGGGGCTTACCGAGATCAGCCTGGCTCTGACGTTTCTCAACAGACAAGTATCGCCACTGTCACACACACATTGTCACACACATTGTCACACACACACACACACACAGAGAAACTTCCTCAAACTCTAACTCCACCACTTCCCCTCGGACTTCCTCCTCCCCGTTACCTCCGCCCTCAGACACACTCACACACACACTGGGTCACACACTGCAGCCGCAGCTGGACCGAGCGCAGCAGAACTGGACCGGACTGATGAGCGGTGAGTTCTGCCGGAGCGCGCTCCACTCCGCCTCACTCTGTGTGTGTGTGTGTGTGTGTGTGTGTCACTGCTACACTGAGCTGTCGGTGTGTGTCAGAGTGTGTGTCGGAGAATGTGTGTGTGTCAGGGTGTGTTCTGCTGTGATCCCACTGGATACTCTGGATCTCTGGTTCTGTTCTGCTTCTCCCCAGTAGATCCATCGTCAGATTGTTTGTGTGATCGAGTTTCTGAGCAGGAAGCTGGAGATGGAGAGCGACCACTCCCTGTGTGTGTGTGTGTTTCTCACTTCTTCTTTTAACTTTTTCTCTGCTGAGCTCTGAAACACTCACTGATCTCTGAAACGAGTGAACAGAACCAGCAGGTCTGGGTTTCACTGACCCAGCAGAACAGACACCAGAACATCTGAAGACCAGGAAACAAAAGCTGAGAGGAACATCAGGAACTGCAGGAGAAGAGGAAGAGCTGCTGTTACTTTAAATAGACCAAACTACCATCAGCTGCAGGACACCAAAGTTCAGCTTCTTCTAATCTCACATTTTGAGAAGAAAACAATGCAAAAAAAAACAGTCTCTAAACCAGTAAGAACAGACTCTAAACCAGTAAGAACAGACTCTAGACCAGTATAAACAGACTGTAAAACACTAAGAACAGTTAGTGGAGTTGGTTCTCCACTGGTTCTGGTTTTTGGCCCATTTCAGGTGATGGGTCAGTGAACCCACAGAACATCAAGGAGGCAGGAACTCCTTGATGTTCTGGAGACCCATTCGGACCCGTTCCAGTACACAGTCCAGTTGGTTGGACTGGTCCTTCCCGGTTCTACAGGTCTGTACACAACAACGTGCTGCAGGAGTCCAGAACCCATCTTGGTTCTGGTTCAGAAGTTTCACTTTAAGATCAGATTTTGGGATCTTAAAGTGTTTCAGGATCCAGAACCTGAGCTCTGATCTGGTTGAGCACCAGTTTCCCTTAAGAGAAAGTTCTGTTAGACCTTTATGTGCATTCAGTTTGTTTCCCTAGTTGGTCTGGACCTGTTGGACCCTTTGGACCTCTTGGTCCAATTAAAGCGGATCAAAAGCGTTGTGTTTGAATTCACCTAAATGTCCAACAGGACCTTCTCTTCAGGGGAACCGTTGGTCAACTGAGTCCAGTTTAAGGTTCTGGTTCCTGAGACACTTTAACTCAACTTGATTGGCATAGAACATTTCAGCAGCCGGATCAGAACCAGAGCCTAAGAGGTCTGGAAAGTTGAAACAACAATGCCACACCCATTTCAGGAGACACTGCTGGACCGTGTACTGGAACTGGTCCAGTTGGGTCCAGACCATCAGGAAGTTCCTGCCTCAGAACCAGTCTGTGGGTTCACGGTGGTGTGGTCCAAACGAGCGAAGCCACATTTTGAGGCGTTCCGCATCCAAACCAACTGTGGTGCGTTTCGCTCCTGATCTCCATCCAACCGACTACAGGAAATGTACGTCTTCTTGGACTTCGGGAGCCACTGTAGCTGGGCATCATGGTAACGTGAGCCCCTTCAACACCGCTAACGCTATTGCAAATGCTAATGCTTTCGCGGACGCTAATGCTACAGTGACCTGTTGATGGACTGGACTAGCCAGGAGACTCGGGTCCACCTCGACATTTGATACACGCACGATCCAACCGCTAGAGAAGACTTGAGTTTGCCATGTGTTCAGGGTGTTGCAAGAAGCTGAGGGACTTCCATGTTTGTTTTCTTCCTGATCTGTACTTTGTTCCGCAGAGACCGTCACTGGCGGGGCTTTGCTTACAAATGATAGATTATTTACAAAGCTCCAGGTAACAGCACATTGCACCAAATTACATAATTGAAGTCCGATTTTGGTCCAAGCAGACCGAAGGACTGGTGTGACCCATTATGATTACCATGGAAACTAGGCTGCCAGACATGTTTCTGGTCATAGCAAGCATGGCCGCCCCTACAGAACCAGAACCACTGCTCAGTCCACTCTAAGCAGATGCTCGGTTCACTCACCTCCGCCCGCTAGATGCATGAAGCTACCAGGGGAACTGACAGCCTGACCTACTTTCTGAATGTTTCATGATCCGATCACTTGGGGGTGCTCACAGAGATTTTCCTAACCAGTCAGAATCAAAATTTGGTCTCCTTTGATTCTTCAGGTTTGACCCAAGCTAGCTAGCGAACAGGCATTTTCCAAAATGGCGGATTAGCTTGGAAACGGTTAGCCATTCTGGTTCTGGTTCAGGCATGGTAGGTCCATGGCTGCTGGGTAGTGAGCCGTAGTTCTATGGGTCTGGACTTTCTTCTTGTTGCAGGATAACTCATCAGAACTCGCCGGTTCTGGTCAACCTGGTTCGGGATCTGGATCCGGCTCAGGCGTTTCTGACCGGTTCTAGAGACTCCAACTTTCATCAGCTGATGATCCTCTGAAAGTCATGGTTGGTTCTGGGTTCAGTTGCATCCAACCTGAGAGGTCCAGTTAACTGGATGAAGCTGGATGCGGTCTGGTTCTGGTCAGGTTTGGGTTAGTTCTGGTTCTGATTCGGGTTGGTTCTAATTCTTGAACCCGTTTCGCCCCTGAGTATTGTTTGACTGCAGATTCTATTTGATTTGGACCGGTTTCATGTTGGAATTTGAGGCCTGGTTGTTTCATTGATCAGAACCGGATCAGAACCATCGATCCGGACAGGTCAAATACTTCAGGTGTCTTACTCCAGCTGGAAATGGGTTTTTTCTTGCTGGTTTTGGTGCTTTTGTTCAGGTTCTGGTTTCCTTCATGGCTGTTTAACATCAGCTGATGACATCATCGTCTTCTGCACGTGCTCAGATGTGGAAAAATAGCAGCTAGCCTAATATTAGCCTTCCAAGAACGAAGCAGGAAGTCTGACGTCACAGCAGCTGTGACTCATTCCACTTTGGGTCGGGTCCGATCCGGCTGTTTAACTTTCAGTTCAGTGTGCTTCCTGGTTCTGACCGGTGTCATTAGAACTTAATTTGTGTTCCATCTCTCAGAACCGTTCCGGTTCTGGTTGGTTCTGTTGCACAAACAAAACGAACAAAAGTCCAGTTTTGTTCGTTAGGTTCTTGTTCTGTTCTGGTTCCATTATCATAAATAGAATAGTTTGAAGGACCCAGTTGGACCTGTTGGGCTCAGTGATGTGGATAGATGATCCAGTGTGATTCTCACCTGCTGAGACCCGGCCCGTTCAGCTAGAGCCCAGTTCTCACAACGAAAGGTTCTTGAAACGACTCCAAGAACTTCCAGTCGGGTCATCAGTTCTAGAGAATAAATAAATTTGCAGCTGAAGCTTACTGGACGCAACCGGAACCAGGGCACCAGTCTCACTGGACCGGGCCACGTTCAATATCCAGTTGTGCTTTATGAACTACATTACCCATAATGCTTTGCAGTGCTCTGTTTCTGGAGCTGTGGTCGCCTCTTCTCCTTTTCATCCGTCTGTTGGCCTGACTCTTCCTCTGCAGTTCTGGTTTCAGACGGTTTGGGTCTGATCTGAAAACGCCGCAGCAGCTGAGAGGAAATATCAGTGAGAGATTTTATTTTTCACCGAGCAAACAGAACCGGAACCGATTATTTCTGTCACAAAACAGACTGACTGGAAATTATGTCTGCACTTCCTCTTCACCAGAGGACCAGAACCAGAACCAGAACCAGGCCTCTGCTTTCCAGTTGAACACGGCGGAGGCAGCATCATGCTGTGGGACGATGTATTCTGGAGGAAAACCAGTTTGGGTGGAGGTTCAATTCCAGAACGTTATGAGATGATTTAGGTGGCCTAGTCAAAGTCCAGACCTATTCTGTCGGAAGGCTTCAAAACTGATGACGTCAGGCAGGTTGATACAGATGCATTCCACACTTTTCAGCTTTACAGATTAAAATAAACGAGAAAATGAAAAGTTTTCCTTCCAGTAAACTCTGATCTGTTTTGTCACATTACCTGGTTCGCCCTGAAAATGACTCGCATTCAGATCAGTGGACCGAACCAGTTCTCCAGAACCAGTTCCTTTGATCAGACCAGCTAACTTGGATCTTTAACGGCTAAACTCCTGAAGCAGTGATTGGTTTGGGTCAGATTTGAACGAGGAAGTGCCGCCCCTTTACGGATGAAGCCCCGATGCTCGTTGAGAAACGTCGCTGTCAAAGTAAGCATTGAGTTCGGCTGAATGGGAACATTCAGAACCGGACCTGCAGCAGCAGAAGTCCTGCAGCGGCTGAGCACAGGAAGCTGCGTTGCACCACGCTGCATGGCGTCGCATCGGGCCGCACTGTCATGGAAACATGAACCCGGTTCATTTCTGTTTCTGAGCTTCTTCTCTTCAACCATGAAGGTCAACAGGAAGGTCACAGAAACTCCCGAAGCCGTGACCCAGAACTGATCTGGTCTGAAACGGGGAGCCTTTGTTCTGTGACCTTTGACCTCTGAGGACGGCTTCAATCAGCCGCTCTTGCGTTCAGCTTTCGGTTCCACCTGAAACAGGAAGTCAGAACGTGTTCATCTATTTCTAGAAAACTCTCATCAGCAGTTTCTGTTTGTTCAGACAGAAAGCGTCTCCGTCAGCTGCTTCACAAACACAGCCAGAAGGTTTGGTGGAAGGAAAACCTTAAAGAGATTAAAGGGTATAAAAACAGAGAGCTGAGTAAAACCAGAGTATGGTCCACCCAGCTGACCTCTGACCTCCACTGCATCTACCATGAAGCTGAGCTGCAGAATGTTTTTATATTTTGTTTCTAGGTTGTGAAGTACGGAGGGTTTTTGAAAGGCTTGAATGGAAATGTTTGATGCTGAAAAAATGTACTTGTTTTATTTTATTTTATTTTGAATATCTGGACTGAAAAAAATGGCTTCCAGGGCTGGATAGGTCGCTGACCTCTGATCATTTTCTGCTCAGCTCTAAAGCAGGCAGATCAGAACTTCACCTGATGTCAGTTAAGCGCTTGGTTCTGATTGGTTCTGATTGTTCCAAACTTCTGGACTCAAACATCCAACAGGAAGTTCTGGACACTAAAGCAGAACTCTGAGTTTATGGACCCTGAAGGAGAAACGAGTCGGACAGAAACAATGGACGTGTCAGTCAGACCAGTTCCTGTCGTCCTGGTAGTGTGTGTGTGTGTGTGTGTGTGTGTGTGTGTGTGTGTGTGTGTGTGTGTGCGTGTGCGTGGCTATAAAACTGTAATATATACACAGGTTCTATGCAAATGTGTGTGTGTGTGGATCAGGATAACGTCTCTGCTTTGTTTAGAGACGTTTCCTCTGTAGATCATTTCCATAAACACAAATATCACCTCTTCTCCTCCCCGCAGGGGCAACATGGCCGCCACGTGTTTCTGAGCAAACTGTGTCCATCCGAGAAACCTGAAGCATCTCAGGCCAAGCAACCTCCTGCAGAGGAACAACCAGACTCCCGTGAGACGAATCTCTGAAGGTAAACATGGCGGTTCAGAAAATCCAGTCACTCCAACGTCCTGATGGAGTCAACATAGAGAACCTGCAGCTCGACCAGCAGGAAGGACAGAAATAGAGACCACTACACTCTGAATCTGGCTCCGGGGCCAATCAGAGACCACTACAGTCCGAATCAGGCTCCAGGTCCAATCAGAGCTGAAGGGACATATTTCTGCAGTTACACTGTAAAAAATATCATTAATTAGCTTGGGTTCATTTAATAAAGTCATATTTTCACCATGTGATTCATTCATTTATAAATGTCACACACTAAGCTAAATATTTATATATTTATCTTCACACAAAACTTTTGTTAGCAAACTAGATATTTAGCTTCAAGCTAAGTATTCAGTTAGCAAGCTAAACATTACAATTGAAGCTAAATATGCAGCTCAGAGACTTTTGGGTAATATAATATAGGTAAAAAGCAGAAGTGAACGATTAAAATAAAATTTGATCTCATAAACCTCTATACAAACTTCTGCTAGCGAGTCACTTCTTCACCAGCGTTTCATTTCCTCATTTTTTACCTAACATTTCAGCTTAAAACAAAAGGATGAGCTATTTTAATACAACAATACTAATTCATCAGCACTGAAGGATTCAGTTTACAGAAGTTCACAAAACACAGCTTCTATTTTCAGCATTCAATTTCATCATTACTGGCAAATCAATTAGCATATTAGCTTGATATTTAGCTGGCTAAAGTTAAATAGTAAAACAGTTAAATGCTAAATAGCTCTATTTTAAATAGATAAATATTTGTAATTACTAAAATAGTTTAGTTTTTGGTTTAGTCAACGATTGAAACTAATTTACTAACTATTTAGCTGACTAGCTAGCAAGCTATTTAAACAGTTCATCATTTTAAATCCTTTTCTAAATACATATCAGATACATATTAATGAAGTGTTTAGCTCTGAGCTAGCTACATATTTAGTTAGCATGTTGCATTTTAGATAGTTAGCTAAGCATTTATCAGGCGCATACTAGCAAAGCATTTAGCGCAAAGATAAACAACTAGCATAGTTAACTTCATGTCTAGCTTGCTAACTAAACGCTCAGTTTGAAATCGACATCTGTAAATGAGTATGATTGTGAAAATCTAGCTGCAGGTCGTTTGACCTGCTGATTAAAGTAATGGCGAGCAGCAGAAGGAGACGTGTGAAACCTCTGAGCCCCCCCCTGCTGTGTGCGCAGGTTTCTGACGCCGCCATCATGCAGACCGTGAAGTGCGTCGTCGTTGGCGACGGCGCCGTGGGGAAGACCTGCCTGCTCATCTCCTACACCACCGGAGCGTTCCCCAAAGAGTACATCCCCACCGTGTTTGACAACTACAGCAGCCAGGTGGGTCCCTGAATGCGCCTCGGCTCAGCCGGTGCGTTCAGGAAGAGTCGGAGAGTCAACGTGGAGTGAGAACCAGAGGCATCTGGAAAACATCTGGAAGTTTGCATGAGTCATGCTGGCTGCAGGCTCTGGACCAGGCAGCTGATCAAGCTTTTCTGTCCTGCAGGAAAGAAAAAAAAAAAAAACAACTACTGGGACTCTGAGTGAAGCTGTCAGATTAGAACAGTGAAATCATAAAAATGAACAATAAACACAAGAGTCTCTGGACAGCAGGTGGAGCTGTCTGCAATGATCTGACAGAATCCCTCACAGCGTCAAGGGCCCCGTCAGGCCTCGGCATGCTCTCCCTGTGGAGGCAGTGGGTCTCTCTGGGTACTCCACATCCTCCACACGTACAAAATATCCATCCACAAAGTATTCACATCACCTCACTTTTACACGTTTATGTTTCAGCCTTATTCCTCATGAATTATAATAAAAACAATCATTTCCTTCAAAATTCTTCACTAAAAGCCCATTATTATGACCTTCAGAAAGGTTTTAGACTGTGACTGAAAACAGAAAACCAAAGGAATTACATTTGGATCACATCATGGAAAATCATCATGTTTGGTATCAAATGCATATTTCCAACCAGAGAAATCACATTTTATTGACCTTGTGTGTTTTTTTCAATGGTGCACATTTTTCAAATGGCCACGGTTGTTGAAAAGAAGAATCTATGTTGTAAGAAGTTGATGACAGTGGTGGAAAAAGTTAGCTTCAACAACCACTACTAAACAAGAATCCTAGCATAAGCTAATGCTAACCAACAAAACTCATTAAAAAATTAGCAGAAGCTAACCTTAAACTACTGAATAAATAAAATGTTCTCAGAAGCTAATGCTAAACCGCTAAGTGCACAGGTTAATTCTAGATTGCTAACAACAAAATATACTTGATGTTAATGCTAAGCACATACAAAATTAGCATAAGCTAAAACAAAACTACTTAACACCTAAAAAGTAAAGGAAGCTAATTCTAATTTGCTAATCACATGAAAAAATTACTGACAGCTAATGCTAAACATAAAGGTATTAGCAGAATCTATAGCTAAACCACTAAGCACATGCAAGAAAATTAGTGGAGGTTAATGCTAAACTGCTAAGCACATCAAACATTACACAAGCTAATGCTAAATATTTAGACTAACAGCAAACTCCTCAGTTTCTGATTCCACTACATATCGTTATTTTACGTTGTATGAACAGGATGAACAAAACCATGATGCGAATTAAAATTAATCCAAATTATTACAATGAGGAACATTCTATAGCAATAATTGGCTTAAAAGACTCAAAAACTGTAGCTGTCTTGAAAAAGTCCTGTGAAATTCAACTGGCTGATGTCAGGTTACACCAGAAAGATTTTCACAGAATCAAATAGCTGTGTAGATTTGACATGAAACTGAAATATTTGATACAATTTGCAATAAAAGGCGTTATGAAAAATGTGTCAAACTGCAGCGCAGTGAATGTGACACGGCATGAGCGTGTGAAGATGTGAATGGGTGAAGGTGTGAATGTGGTGTGAAGCGCTGCGCAGGCTGTTTACTCCATGAAGGCTCCAGTTCCTTCATCAGGACAGTTCACTGAAAGATTTCTGCTACTGGCATGAACCAGCCAATCAGAGCTCTCCGACCAGTCCTGAGAGTCAATCACTGCTGTCAGAGTTTGAACGAGCCCTTCATGAACCCCTGTCTCTACCTGTGGTGCGTTCAGGTGACGGTGGACGGACGGATCATCAGTCTGAACCTGTGGGACACAGCAGGGCAGGAGGAGTACGACCGGCTGAGGACGCTGTCCTATCCGCAGACCAACGTCTTCGTCATCTGCTTCTCCATCTCAAGCCCCGCCTCCTACGAGAACGTCAAGCACAAGTGGCACCCAGAGGTCAGAGGTCACACATTCCCCCAACGCAGCTACAGCGCATGTTGTGGTGCAGGAGAATCCAGGAGGTCACTGGGTTGAGGTCCTGATGATGCTCACTCCATCCAGAACCGTCAGAAGAACGATGGTTCTGGGCTGGATGGGTCCAGTTTCAGGACCAGTGAAAGCTGACTGGGTCCAGTAGGGTTCATACTGTCATTCTGCTTCTTATTCCGTCTCCAGGTTCTCTGAAGGTCTTTTCTTTGAAGTCTAGATGACAAGTGGAGAGTCAAAACAAGAGGTCTTTACCTGCCAGCGTTGGGTCAATTTTTGTCCTTTGGACCTTTGTAACCCGAATGTGGCGTCAAACACATTACCGTAACAAAGACGTCCAACGTCCGACCGCCTTGTCTGACCTGATCAACCCTTAAACCTTGCCTGCCACATTTGAGTTTAAATCTTTCTGTAGAGGGTCTTGAGGTGGAGGATTGGACTGGCACCAGTAACCCCATCCAGGATGCAGAGTCTCTAAGAGTCTTCAGGGTGTATTTAGATCTCCTCCGTTGTTGTGTAAGGACCTGGAAGGTCATCGAGAGTTCAGACAATGGACACACTTCTGTTTTGAGCTGATGGTGGAAGTGTGCCTGGTTGGCCATCAAGGCGTCGTCCTGGCTATGACCTCCTCGGGTTATGTGATGAGGATGCGTGACTTGCTAGAGTGGCTGTTCGACTCAGTCAGGACCGGGAGCAGTCTGAGGTAAAGACCAGGACGTGTTTAGATCAGCACCGTTATTCTCTTTAGACCAAATCCAGGACCACATTTGAGGCACTTTCCAGCTGATAGTCCAGTAGAATCTGTTCTATTAGGTTCAAAACTTTCATCTGTTCCATCTGCAGCTGGTGTGGTTCTGTTTCTCTGCTCTGAGTCAAACCAATCAAACCCTTTGAGCAACATGTTCCCTTCGTGGCCTGTGGGGGCGCTGCACCAAGAACCACTGAGGGAAACGACACAAAAGCGTCTGAAGACGCTGAGAGCAACTTCCCTCTTCACCAAAGGGAGTTCTTCCTTTGGTGAAGGAAGAAAATCTGGAGGTGTCAGATTTTAGTGGTTGGAGGATTTCTCTTTAGTCTTTGGCTAAAAACCAGGAGCCATTTCTCCTGCTAACGTTAGCCTAGGACGCTAGCTCTGGTTGTATTTACCCAGAATGCCCTGCATTCCGTAGTCGGCTTCCTGCTTTTGGAGCGGTCTCTGGTCCGCTTGGCGTTCACATATGTATTCAACCTGAACCAGAATTCAGGTCAACCAAACCCAGACTGAGGTTTGGAGGACCAGAGGTCAGAGGTCGATTGGCATTCACACCGAACAAACCAGACTGAACTTTTTTGTCAAGTTGCCTGGAGTTTGATTAAAGCAGATTGGACTTATTCAGTGGAAAGGCCCCCATAGAGCTGACAGTAGCTAAGAAATATAATCTTTTTCACTGAATCTAGACTTTGGGCAGCTTTGTGTTCCTGAACAAACTGTGACTCTGGTCTCCTTTGCAGGTTTCCCACCACTGTCCCAACGTTCCCATCCTGCTGGTCGGCACAAAGAGCGACCTCCGGAACGACGCAGACATCCAGAGGAAGCTGAAGGAGCAGAACCAGGCGCCCATCACGCACCAGCAGGGCCTGAACCTGGCCAAGCAGATCCAGGCGGTGCGCTACTTGGAGTGCTCGGCGCTGAACCAGGACGGCATCAAGGAGGTGTTCACTGAGGCGGTGAGGTCCTACCTGAACCCGCAGCCCACCGTCACCAAGAGGCCCTGCGTCCTGCTCTGAGAGTCTGCTCTGAGAAATGCTTCAACCTTTTTCCTCTCATTTCATTAGATTTTTACCCTTTAATTAAAACAAAAAAAAAACAAAAAACGCAATTTAAGACCGAGATTTAAGGTTTTCCAGAACTTGTGATGCAAATTGACCGGCTGTGGGTTGAATGTGTAGCTCTGCTGTGATTGGTTCAGACTCGACCAGAGCCGTCTGAGCATGTGCAGGACGTCTGAGATCTTCTACAAACTCAAATTTCAGAAAAATGGTCCAAAAATGATCGGCTTCAGGTTCAGATGGACCTGAAAACATCTTAGTTCTGCTGGAGCGTCCGTGAACCAGTAAAGCACCAGTAAAACCAGTGGCTCTGGTGGAGTCGGGCTCCAGGAACAGGTTTGGCGTCTAAACTGAGAATTTAACTGCAGAAACACTGTTTACATGATGGCTCCGATGCAAATGCAATAATCTACCCCTGTCTTCTCTGCGTCACTCACACTGAGATCCTTAGAAACGCTGCGAAACATTTAGTTTGATCAGACTGCAGAGAACGACAAGCTGCGCTTTCTGGAGAGAAATGGATAAACATCAACCAAAAACAAACTGATCTGGACTAAAAACAGCAATTTAAACATAACACAAAAATAACAAACCTGATTTTTCTAATGAACCACCCAAGAGCAGGAATGCAGCAACTGCAACATTAGAAAGCCAAAAGTTTAGCGAAGAAACTAACGCTAACTAATATCTGAACTACAACCAAGATAGTTGTAGTCGTAGTTAAATATCCAAAGTATTTAAATTAAAACGTCTGATTTCAAACTGAATGTTTCTGCAGTTTGTTTTGTAGCTAAGCTGCTAAACCAGCTAAACCACTTTAGCTTTGTTTGCTTCCATCTTCTGTTAAATTTATTGATAATTTGTTTTTATTGAAGTAATTTACATTATTTTATTTAAGTGGAAAGTACAATAAAAACAAGTTTCATATTGATCGTCTGCTGCATTTTATTTCAATAATTTCTTCTCTGCTAGCAGCTAAAATGGTTCTAGAAGAGGCTAGCCTGAGCTAGCCTCTTCTAGAAAAAAGATGGCGGCAGGAATGCGGTCAGTAAAGCTGAAGGGTCAGACTTCTGGGACAGCTGTAAAGCACGGTGATGGTGGGGTGGTGCTGTGGGTTCTGGGTTTGGGCGCTGGAGAGGAAGTGATTCAACACAAGATAGAAGATAATGAAGCCATTTCCTGTCACATGGTGTTTGCCGCAGCAGCCTCATCAGGCTCTGGGTTGGTTCAGCCAGCATCAGAACTAACCAGCCTGTGAGCCAAGGACCGGGCCGTCCAATCAGACCAGACTCTGGTTTCCTCTTTTATGATTATAAAAAGCTGCGGCTGCTTCCTAAAACCATAATCTAAAGTTAGATGGCGTTTTTCAGCAGAAACAGCTGCTTTACGGTAACAAGAAACCTCATTATCATTCAGATGCTTCCGGAAACAACACTTGAGGCTTCAGTGAGGGCTGAGCAGAGATCATCCTGATTGGCTGCTGAAGAAGGCTCAATAATTAACATGTTGAGAAGTGACTTCCCCAAACCATGGGGGTCAAAGTTCGCTTCCAGCATCCAGTTAACAGGATGGTCTCCATGGAAACCAGAGCTGTATAAGGCGGTGCCTGTGAAGTTTTGTCAGCTGGTATGTGATTGGATGAGGGCCTGATGACATCACTCAGGTGAACCAAACGTGTTGTGTCTGAGTTACATGTTTTCAGGGACGGAGGGCTCTCCCTGTTTGATGCAGCGGCGCCCCCTGCTGACCTGCGGACAGAAACAGTGAGGCGACGCAGCTTCGTTAAAACTCCGTTTATTTCATTGAATCCTCAGAATCCACAGCGCAGGAAATATCTAAAATGTTTGTTTCTTGATGAAAAGTTTAGAAAATCTGAAAACTTTATCTGTAGCTCTGTGCTGTGTTCAGCCATGATAGTAGAAAATTAGGTGGAAGGAAAACCTTTGGTGCATCCTTCATGATCCAGGATATGAGATGATCTGGGTCGTCATGACAACCGCTGGTTCTGGTCCACTGGGTTCCATCGAGTCCAGCCGAAGCTCTTCATGATGGAGATGCTGGAGCCGGTACCGACCCACACGGCCAGCGGCAGCAGGACCCGACTCCGTCACCACGGCAACCCAGTGCAGACAGCAAACTGGTCTGGAGTTTAAGTTTTTATTAAAAGCAGTTCTGTTCCTGAATGAAAGTCCAATAGTTCAGAACCAAGGCTGAACCTTTCTGTTCTCTGGGATCAGAACCAGGAGCATCTGGGCCGGGAACCCAGTGGAACCAGTAGAAACAGAGCATCCTAAAGGGTTTTAGTTCAGTGCTCCCACCATCTGGTCTAGGAGTTCCATCAGAAGTTCTGATTCTTTCCTTGTGGGACTGACTGGTCAGCTTTGGTCCAGTGGGTCAGAAGCGGACCTGTCCCTGTCAGAACCGCTTGTCCTCCGGCAGTGTGGCGACCATCACTTGAGCGTTCCCGAAGTCCCAGAAGGCCGTCATGTGGAACGCCATGTTGGAGAACACCACCAGGTACTCGAAGAAGGCGAACAGCGTGTAGACTGCAAGACGGAGACACAGTGAGCATGTGCAGACCGCGGCGGCAACGTTGCTGTGACAACAAGCCACTCACCTCCTGTCTCACAGTACTTGTTGTGGCGTCTGAAGAAGTATGCGGCGGCGGCACAGCAGCTGATGTTGAACAGGAATATGCGGGCTTTCCACAGGAAGGATGTTTTCTCCTGAACCAGAAATGGAAGAAACTGAGAAGTGAAGGAGGCTCTGACCCGTTCTTTTGCTTCAGAACCATTTATTACCTGTTAATCGGTTCATTTCTGGACCAAACCAGAACTTTCTGCAGTTGTTTAGCAACAAAAAGTGGCTGCAAGTCTCTGATCAAATAGGAGCAAAGGCAGTGGTGGAAAAATCTAGCTGCGCTAACGCTAAAGTAATAATCATAAACTATTAGTTCTGCTAACGCTAAAGTTCTATACTAATCTGGTATAGACCACCAACCTGACTTTAGTCAGGTAAGTGACTAAAGTGTTATACCACTATGGTACTTAGCATAAGCTAATGCTAAAGAGATCTACCAACATGCTATTTAGTGGGACCCCTTGCTAAAGTGCTATAGCAACAGTTTAGTGTAATCTAGCGCTAAAGTGTTACACCAATGCAGTATTTACCCTTAGCTATTCAAATTATATCTGCCTTTGAAAAACTACAACCCCTATAGCTTCAATCTCATTTTGAAGCTATTATTTTCATTTAATTTACGTATCTCATTCTTTACTATCAGTGGTGTGGCATTTAGCCATTAGCCATTAGCCTTAGCTTCGGCCCAATAACTACAGCTAAGATGATTTATGAAGGAGTTGAATATTAAACTGGGACGTTAAACGTTGGTAGAACTTGGGTCAGGTCGGGTCTGTTTACCTCAGGATTGACGTAGTGCCTCTTGATGACGTACCACAGCCTGCAGGTGATGAGCATGTGCAGCAGGGAGCAGCCGATGAACATGACAAAGGAGTATTTATGAATCTCTGGAGACAGAGAAGCGGGTTAGAGTCAGAGCAAGAGGCGGCGAGAGGCTCCGCCCCCTCCTGCTGACTCACTGTAGGATTCGGTGGAGGCCACGTAGGTGAGCAGCAGCAGGCCCGTGTTCTCGGCCAGGCTGCTGACCAGCGCCAGGGCGCTCAGCAGCAGCTCCGGCAGCCTGGCGGCGAAGCGGCCGCGGTAGAAGTTGAAGTAGGCAACGGTCACCAGGTACCGCGGTGCCGAGTGCAGACCCACGCAGCTGCGCCAGATGTAGATCTCCGGTTCGCGGCTGATGGCCGAGCTGATGGACGGCAGGTAGTTGGACACCTGGACAGACAGCAGGGACAAAATGGGACAGCTCTCTCACACCCTGTGGTTGACCTTTGACCCCAACAGCTGAAGTGGTTAAGCCTACACTCACTGGAGTATTTCCAGCTACAGCATCTGTCAGATATCAGTCCAAACTTGGACTAGGCCACTGGAAAACCTTCAAATAGCAGGTTGGTATAGCTCTTTAGCATTAGCTTTTGCTAAACACCACGTTGGTGTCGTGTTTCAGTGTTAGCTTCTGTTAAACAGCACATTCCTAACTACCCAGCTAGTGTTTAGTAGCTAGCTTATTATTAGCTAGTGTTTATTACAAGCTAACTAATGTTTAGCCTTACTGAGTCAGAACATAATGGAGATGTTTCTGGGTTCTCGAACCATCACCGGATCAGTTGAAGATCTGATCCGGTGATCTGGGCTGGACCGGATCAGAACCGGCCCGGCTCACCTGGCAGTGTGTGTAGGTGGATTCCTCGTAGTGGTACATCAGTGAGGTGAGCAGGCAGGCCAGCAGGCCCGACAGAGGGAGCAGAACCGTTGCCACGGCGAAGCTGGTGAACTGGACCCGGATCAGAGGCCGGTCCCGGTCCAGGTTGCTCAATAGGCCCTGGAGCATCCTGGATCAAACACAGAATCAGACATGAGGTCCAGAACTCGACCCATGAATCAGAACCAGCTCAGATGTCCCGAATGGGACCAACCCGTCCTCCAGAAGGTTCTTCTACACAGGTCCATTGCACTGACTATCAGGAACGGATCAGAACCAGCTCTACACCTAGCACAGAACCACTGGGCCCGCCAACATTCATCAGAACTCACTTCATGTCTCCTTCGGACAGCAGGATTAGAAACAGCACAAACACACTATCAGAACCAGACAGAATTCAGACCCAGTTCACCTCAGGACCAGAACCAGAGCCGGTGTTCTGGAACTCCTCTGAGCCGTTCAGGCTCTAAAAATCAGCCGGCTTCCAGCTCACACTTCCTGAATGACCAGGAGCCCGGCTGTGATTGGCTGATTGTTCCAATGATGCAACCAGAACCTCATTGGCTGAGGTTCTGGTTCCAGAGCACTGGAAAGTAATCACACCCTCTGTTGCATTTTTTAAACATTTCAGATAATAAAACTAAAACAAAATAAAAGTTTTAAATCAGATTTTAATCATTATGTTAAAAATGAATGCAAAGAAGCAACAAACTGACTGAATGACCTTTGACCCACTGACTTGCTGAAATGATTTGATTCAGACTCATTGTAGGTTTTTACATCAGAGTTAAGTCTGGACTTTGACTAGACCACTGGTTTTAAAGCTCTTTTCCAGACAGACGCAGCTTTTTTAGTTTAGCCTGCTTCGTGTTGTGAGACGGGTTCCGTTCGTTTAACTGGACTTAGTCCCAGCTGGTTCCTGGCTTAATGTTGGTTTGCATCAATTACTTCTGAGAAAACCAGTAAATTACTTGAAAATGCATTTTCTGTTGTGAGAATTAAGAATAAATCTGTGGGTGTAAAAACTTTATCATATGTGAATAAACAGTTCAGATCTAAATATTTATTCTGTGATTTTAGTTCATCCTAATTTACCTGAAGGGGTTTCTGAAGAAACTCACCTGTTAAACCTTTAATGACGTCATCTACTGATAGTCATGAACCTGAGCGTTTTTATGATTTTGGGCTTTCCGTCGTGAGGGACTTTCAACCCGTTAAGCGGAACTTTACCGAACATGTTTATAGCCTACAGTTGCGGCTGCTCCTGTTCCGACTCCGGCTTTACCTGCCCAGGTGTGCGCTCTGCTGACGTCAGCAGCCGATCATCAGTTCTCCGGTCCGCTTTCAACACGTCTGACCTTCACAGGGATCCGATCCGGTCCGGTCCGGTCCGGCCCGGTCCAGCCCAGCTCGGTCAGCTGCTCCGCCTCGCTCCCATTGATCCCACTTTAGCCCAGGTTAGCTCCGCGGCTAAAGTTAGCTCTGAACTTCGGTCCAGTTTTAGTTGCTCAGAGGCTCCTCGGTGGTTGAACTCTCAACTCTAAGGTCCTTCTGATCCGCCCACACTCACAGAGACGCTTTACGTTCTTCTACGGGCCAAAGGTCAATGGTTCTGATCCAAAGAAACCGCTTCGCTTTCTTTAGTGAACTCCTGGAACTGATTTCCGATTGTATCTCGTTCTTCTTTATCCTTTTGGCGGCTGGCAAATAACTGAAGGAAGCATTACCGCCACCTACTGGTAAAGTGTGTGGACTACACGACAAACCAAACAAATAAAGGTAATTAAAGGACGGAAGTTCCTCAGGCTCTATATGGGGCCAATCCGGTCCGGTCCAGTTCCCATTCTGGAACCTTCTGGTCGTTAAATCTTATTAATCTGGAGAAGTTTCCCAATAAACCGAAGCACAACGGAGGAGTCGTGATCTAATGGGTGGAGACGCCACAACGAGAGTACGTAGAAGTTTGGTATGTGTGACGTCAGCTTGACGTAGAGAACCAGCTGATGCGGCAGCGGGAAACAAAAAGTTCTCCAGAACCCGTGGAGCTGAAGTTGCTGCAGGTAAGCTCTTCTGCGTGGGGCGGATCCAGTTGGTTGCAGGTTTGAAACCCTCCTTGGCTCATTAACCTGCTGCTGCTGTCATATCAGCGAACCTCTGCTGATAAATGATTAACCATCTGATAAAGCGACAGTTTGTTTTATTACACGTTTACTACAGTTCTACTTCTCGAAGAGGTTTTAATGCCTGATATTATGACTCAATGAAACTTCATAGATTATATTTTGCTTCTTTTTTTGGTTTATTTTGGATTTAGTCAGTTATTATCTAGTTATTATCTGTCCCCGATGTTTATCTGAAACAGGAAGTGTTTGGATCTACACTGGGGCCATAAAGGTTGGATAAATCTTTCCACTTTTTTGGTTTACAAATATTTTTTTTCAGTTTAGAAATTAGGTTTCAGTTTCAAATCTCTATAAATTTTACATTTAAAAAAAAAAATTTTTCATTTTCAATTCTTTTTTGTTTTTCTTAAATGTTTTTATTTTTATTTTCAATTTTTAGTTTAGCATAAACATATTTTTTAGTTTGAATTTATTTATTTTACTTTATTGTTCCGGTTCAGTTCCACAGAGCCGGTCCAAACGAACTGGTGGTTCTGGCACACAGTGGGGAAGTACTGGATCTGTCCAGCAGAGGGCGCACTGTCCTGTGGAATAAATTCCCACAACTTATGGACCTGAATTTAAAGAATGTACTTCACTGTTGGCTCCCCTCAGTCAGTGACCAAAACCCCACAATAGTCACTGAAATAACTTGAATCAGAAAAGTCCTGGTAAATGGTAAAAGTCCTGTACTTGCAAAGTACTTTATGAAGTCCAGAGATCCCAAAAGCACTTCTCTACCTTCAGGCCCGGTCCCAGTACTCGTCCTGCACCCTATGTCCTGTATAAAGTGTGGACTCAAAGGGAACTTCAGGGTTCGATTGCACAGGTTACAAGTGTGCAAATATTAGAAAACAGTGCGGCTCTGTGTTGTAACTTCAACATACAAACAGCCATCACTGTTTTGGCATTTGTGGCGCCAAAAAGTACAACAAAAACAAAAATGATTTTAAATGTAGAGTCAGGGTATTTCTGGTTTACAAAATCATTGCAGGAGAAATTGGGTTGTTCAAATGTGTTTGATACGACTTGTTGAATAATGCAGATCAAAATTTGATCGTATTCACACAAAATTATTTCAAAACGTTGCAGTTGAAAAGTGATTTTTATTGCGACAGATGGCCATACTTCCAATGGCAACTTTTTATCATCTGATGAAAAAGACACTTTAAGATGGAACAAGGTCAGGATTGAACGTGAGCGAGAAAGCAGCCAGAGTCTGGAGAGAGAACAACTGGAGAACTGCTGACCAGGTTCAAAGGTCAGGAGAACCTCCCGCTCATTGAAGGAGAAGTTCAAGAAATTAAAGTTGGATCAGAGCAGTTCAGTCTGGAGAACTGCTCCTCTCAGTGGTCTCCCTTGTACAAAGGAATCATTAATCATTAAGTATCTTCAGTCACGGGGTGGAGAGCCTCATGGTTTGTAAAGACAGTTTTACTGCCTGCTTCAGATAAGAGCAGAACAGCCTGTGCTGTGTGAGGCCGTCAAACAGAACAAATGCATTCTGTCTGAAACGTTTCAGACTAAAGGACTCCTTCGATCTACGCTTTGCAGGATTGGACCATGCAGAAACGAACAAACAGGAGAGGATACACTGAACATTATGTTAGACAGAAACACCTGAAGTTAACAGAACTGAAATTGGAAGCTGAAAGGATTGGTTTGAAAAACAGATACCTCCGGACTGAAAACATCCCAGAATATCCCAAACCAGAGTTCCACGTGAATCTTCTGAAACATGAAACTACAGGATCGGGGCTACGTGGGATCTGGAAGGATGGAGGCTTCAGGAACCCATTCGGAGGACCTCGGATCTGGTGGAGTCTGGCTGTGGGACCAGACCAGATGAAGGACGCAGAGACGAGGCTCCTGGAAAAGACGTTCCCAGACCGGACGGAGGACGAAGAACCTGAGCAGCAGAACTTCCTGTGGAGGTTCGCCACGTCTCCAGCCTTCAAGGAGACGTCCCGGCTGGGCTGGTACCGCTTCACCTTCCCCCTGCAGGAGGTGCTGATGGCCTACAGCGAGCAGGTAACACCTCTCCTCTGGTCAAAATTAAGATCTAGTTTTACTGCAACTGCAGGTCACGCTGCAGTTTTAGAGTAAAAACTCTCTTTGATTATCCACTTAGGCTAAAGCTGCCATTTTCTTCTCCTCAGTTCTGCTCCGGTTCTCAGCCCATCATGCGGGTCTACGAGACTGTCCTGTACGAACAAGAAGTGATGCATGTTGTTCTGGTCCACAGTCCAGCTAAGCAGAACTTCTCACACTACCCTTTGCTGACCGATGACCCAGATGCTGTTTGTGTTTACAAAGACGGACATTTTATCTGGAGACCGGAGGCCATGTGTGAGAAGCACTGGTAAGAGCAGCCAATGGTTCAACCCCCTCAGGGTGACCAAGGTTTTGCCTCATCAGAGGTGGAATCGTTTTCACACAGCAGCTGCTTAGCTGTGTCGCTTGTGATTGGGCAGCGACACATTTGGACCAAGCTTCATCTAAATCCTGTCAGAACCCGCTGAAGACCTCAGATCCTTTTACTCTGGACTCTCAGTTTTCACCATGTCTGAAATCGTCTTTGTTTTCTCCTCCTTCCAGGTTGAAGCTGATCTGCAGGCCTGAGAGCCGGCAGCTGGAGGCCTGCGGTGTAGCCGAGGATCTCTATTACGTCTGGGACAAGGTTGCTGTTGCTCTGGACGTTGAGAAGACACAGGTTCCCTCCCTGCTCACCCTGTGATGACATTTATTGATCTTCTTCCCATCGTAGTGGTTTTTTTATGCTGTCTGCAAACAATGAAGCTGTGACTAATCCATCCGTAACAACATGCTCAAGTTCTGGTAGAGGAATTTATTTCTGAACCCCAAAGACCTGAAGGAGCCAGAAAACAGTCACACAATGATTACAGTCAGTATTTTAGAAGATGGTGTTGATGAATCCAGTCCATTTCAATCCTAATGTCAGGAGATGAGAAATCTCAGGAACAACAGAACAAAAATTTTATATTTTGGTTAACAGTATAACTTTGATCGCATCGTTTAATCAGCGTCTTTTCCGTGAAAACCATAGTTTCCGTCATAACTTTTCCATCTGCAGGTGCTGAAGTTTGATGCCGATCGGCTGAGAAGCAACCTGAAGTACTGTCTCCTGGACGACGTGAACTGCCTTCCAAAGGATCACACACCGGTCAGTTTTAAAGATGCTAAAACGGTGGTGAAGAGTCTGTGGCCGGACTGGACTGGTCCTCTGGAGGAGGAGAGCTCCCTGCTGCACAGTTTATCAGGTAGACCAACGACACTCCATCCTGGGAAAGACTTCAACTAAACCCGGGTCACGTATGTCTCTTTTCAATCAATCAATCAAATTTTATTTGTATAGCACATTTCAGCTACAAGGCATTTCAAAGTGCTTTACATCATAAACACAAAATACAACATAAAATAAAATAAAAATACAACATAAAATAAAATAAAATACCACGGAATTTAAGCGCCTGTTACCGCCGGACTCCGCCGTCCGTTTAACCACGGGTATTCGCCGGGCCCCGTTGCCCACAACAGGAAAAGGTCTCAACCTACAACTTACATACTTATCCACAAATGCAAATCCAAATACAAATCCATACATATTACATTTCAAATACAGTTCTAAACAGGTGTGTTTTTAGTTGAGATTTAAAGGAAGTCAGGGTTTCTGCTGTTTTACAGTTTTCTGGAAGTTGGTTCCAAATTTTTGGTCCATAGATGCTGAAAGCTGCTTCTCCTCTTTTGGTTCTGGTTCTGGGGATGCAGAGCAGACCAGAACCAGAAGACCTGAGAGGTCTGGCAGGTTGATACAACAACAGCAGATCTTTAATGTATTGTGGTGCTAAACCGTTCAGTGATTTATAAACTAACAACAGTATTTTTAAAAATCTATTCTTTGAGCTACAGGGAGCCAGTGGAGGGACTTTAAAACTGGTGTTATGTGCTCTATCTTCTTGGTTCTAGTAAGAACGCGAGCAGCAGCGTTTTGGATCAGCTGCAGCTGTTTGATTGATTTGTTGGACAGGCCTGTGAAGACGCTGTTACAATAATCAATGCGACTAAAGATAAAGGCATGGATGAGTTTCTCTAGATCTAGCTGAGACATCAGTCCTCTAATCCTGGAGATGTTCTTCAGGTGATAGAAGGCCGATTTTGTTACTGTCTTTATGTGGCTCTGGAGGTTCAAGTCCGAGTCCATCACTACTCCCAGATTTCGGGCCTGATCACTAGTTTTTTAGATGTATTAACTGAAGCTGTGCATTGACTCTAGGTCGTTCCTCTTTAGGTCCAAAAAATAATTACTTCAGTTTTGTTTTTTGTTCAGTTGAAGAAAGTTTTGGCACATCCACACATTTATCTGTTCTAAGCATTTATTCAGTGATTGGATGGGTTCAGAGTCACCTGGTGACATCGTAATGTAGAGCTGTGTGTCATCCGCATAGTTATGGTAGCTAATATTATTTCCTGTTATGACCTGAGCTAGTGGGAGCATATAAATATTGAATAAGAGGGGTCCTAGGATTGAACCTTGGGGTACCCCACATGTGACCTTTGACCTCTTTGATGAGAAGTTTCCAATTGAAACAAAGAAATCCCTGTTCTTTATGTAAGATTCAAGCCAGTCGAGCACCGAACCGGAGAGTCCAACCCGACTCTCCAGTCGATTCAGTAATATGTCATGGTCGACAGTGTCAAAAGCTGCACTGAGGTCCAACAGAACCAGCACCGTGGTTCTCCCACAGTCCGTATTTATATGGATGTCATTGAATACTTTTACGAGGGCAGTCTCTGTGCTGTGGTGAGCCCGAAAACCAGATTGGAAAGAGTCAAAGCAGTTGGTCATCATGAGGAAACTATTTAATTGTTTACACACAGTTTTTTTCAATAATTTTGCTGATGAATGGGAGGTTGGAGATCGGCCTGTAATTCTGCAGTAGTGATTTGTCCAGATTGTTCTTTTTTAGCAGTGGTTTGATAACTGCTGTTTTCAAAGCCTGGGGGAAAAACGCCTGATGTGAGCGATGAGTTTACTATTTGGATCAGATCAGTAGCAATAACAGGCAGGACTTTCTTAAAGAAATGTGTGGGTAGGACATCCAGACAGCAGGAGCTTGAACTTAACTCACTTATAATTTCTTCTAGGGTTTTATAATTAAGTGGTTGAAAGTGGGTCATTTTTCCTGCATTAGTTTTGTTTGGGTACAGCAATGGTTCTGGCTTTAGAGTTGAAGTGCAGATTAATCCTCTGATTTTTTGGATTTTCTCTGAAAAGAAGTCAGAAAACTTATTACAGGCAGCATTAGACTGGAGTTCAGGTGGTAACGTCATAGGAGGGTTTGTGAGCCTGTCAACTGTTGCAAATAAAGCTCGAGCATTGTTAATGTTTTTGTTTATGACATCTGCAAAGAAAGCCTCCCTTGCATGTTTTAGTGTTAAGTGATAGTTACGTAGTCTTTCTTTATAGATGTCATGATGAACATGAAGTTGAGTTTTACGCCATTTTCGTTCTGCCCTGCGGCAGAGTTGTCTTGCAGATCGAACTGTTTGTGCATTTCTCCATGGAGATTTCTTCCTACCAGTCACAACCTTTACTTTAATTGGGGCAATGGAATCAATGATATATAAAACTTTAGACTGAAAATCATCTACCAACTTATCTACATCATTACAGCTTAAGGGTGAGGAAGAAGAGTAGATTTGATTAAATGTTTCTGCTGTGTTTTCTGTCAAAGAACGTTTTGTGATAGTAGCTGTTTGTCCAAGTGGGTCAAAGAATAAAGAACCTTCAAAGATAACAGCAAAGTGATCCGACAAGGCGACATCAGTTACAGAGACATTGGAAATATTCACACCCTTACTGATAACCAGGTCCAGTGTGTGTCCTTGAGTGTGTGTTGCTTGTTTGACATGTTGTGTTAAACCAAAATTTTCTAAAATATCAGAGAGCTTTTTTTGCTCCTCTGTCTTGGGGTTTGTCCACATGAATGTTGAAATCACCAACAATTATTAAACAATCATAATCAATGCATATGAGAGATAGAAGATCATTCAAGTCAGTAAAGAAATTTTCCACGTATGTTGGAGTTTTGTATAAGGTTAGTGTCAGAGTTCGTTTGTAGCCTTTAACCTGAATTCCAAGATACTCAAAAGAACTGAAATGACCGAAAGAGATTTTACTACAGTTTATGGTATTTTTAAATATAGAAGCCACACCTCCTCCTTTTTTTATGTTTTCTATTCTCGTTTAAAAAGTTGTAGTGAGGAGGCGCTGATTCAATTAGTACAATTTGGTCATTATCGTCATTCAACCATGTTTCTGTCAAAAACATAATGTCAACATTATACTCAGTGATGAAATCATTAATTAACAGAGCTTTAGCACAGAGTGATCTGGTATTTAAAAGTGCTACTTTAAGTGACTTGGAGGCCAAAAGATTTTCAGTCTGAGGCTCCTTTAGGCAGGGAATCACTCTGAGGTTCGAATTAGGACCGCTGTATTTCATATTCCTGTTTTTTTGTAAATTTTCTTGTAGTGATCCGGACAGGTAATGTCCTGTTCTGCATTTCCGGGGGGCCAGACGCATTCTGGAGGAAAACGGGTGTAAAGATAATATCTGGTCCCCAGCCTCAGACCTCAGAAACACAGAGGTCACCATCACAGGGTGATGGATCCTCTGGAAGGTCAGGGGCAGGTGGCTTAAATGAAGTGAGGTCTGCTACATGAGTGCTAAGGAGAGACGTGCCGAGGCGAACCTGTTGATTCATTCCATCTGTAAATTTAAGAAACTCTGGTCCAGAAGACATTTCTTCATTGGTATCTATTGAATCCTGTGAGCAGAGAGGCAGGGGGGAAGGAGGGAGGGAAGCAGTCGCTCCATCTCCAGTCGATTTATCAGCTTGTTTTGGAATGTCATGTTCCTGATCCGGGGAGCGTTCCATCCTAGTCACACATCCTTGAACCTGTTCTTCTGAAGCGATTATCCTGTTGCTGTCCTTGTTGATGAAATAGAAAAGGTTTGCAGTGAGTAGCTTTGTCCCATGTTTATTAAGATTGCGTCCTCCCCTTCCAAAAAGGTGAAAGCGCTGCCAATAGATCCAGAGGTTATCGATGAAGGTCACTGAGCTGGTAGAGCAGGATTTAATCAGCCATTTGTTGATCGAGAGCAGCCTGGAGTGTTTTTCGTCTCCCCATTGAGGTGATGGAATTGGACCACTAAGAAATAACTTCATTCTCAGTTTTCCCATAGTGTCAAGAAGAATGTTAAAGTCCTTTTTCAGAATCTCAGACTTTTGCTTTGCCAGGTCATTGGCTCCGACATGCACAACTAAAGTCTCAATATCTGGCTGATCGGAGGTTAGAGAGAGCAGTTTGTTGGTTAAATCAGACACAGTGTCACCAGGAAAATACATCACTCTTGTTTTCCTGGGATTGCAAATATCACTGATTCCCTTTACTGCCTCATCTCCAACAATAAAGCACTTTTTGGGATACCTTTTGTTTTCCTGGTGGTCGCTTTGTTCTTTGGAGCTTTGGGGGGATCGATGTGTTGGTCTTGCCTCACTGTTATTTGAAGGCGAAGTTTCACTCAGAGGCTCAGGCTGGAGTGCAGAAAATCTGTTTTTCAGTGGGATTCCCACAGAGTCAGGATGTTTTGAAACTCGTGCTGGTTGCTTTGTCTCTGGGAGCGGGGTCGGTGGAGGCGTTTTGGTTGCAGCTGATTGTTTATCCTTCTTTGGCGGAGCAGGTGTTGAAGTTGAAGGTGGGTTTCGGCTCAGAGCCGGCCACGCTGAGTCGTCCAGGTGCGGGGTTCTCCCTGATAGTCGTCTCATCGGATCCGTAGTGCGGGACTCCCGTTTCGGCTTGGCACCCAGAGTGTTCCAGGGTGAGCTGCTCGCTGCAGGGCACATGACCTCTCCGTTGATTTGAGGAAGGGTCGTCTCATTTCCATAGGCAGCGTTGATCTCAAAGTTCACCTCCAGCTGCTTGATCTTCATTTCCATAGACTGAAGTCGTTGTAAAATACTGCTCATGTCCTTGGGGTCAGCCGGAGGCATTTTGCCTTGATTTAACTTGGACGTAAAGATTTTAGTAAAACCAGAACGTTTTCAACTGTCAATGAAACTTCATTGACAGTTTCATGCAGACTGTCAACAATGTCTGCATGCAAACGGTGTTTTAGGAAACCCTGGACTGGTGAGCGAAGGAAATGAACAAAGTTGTTTAGTACATGTTGGCCACGCTTCCAAATACTTAGCAATTAAAGCTGGAGCAAGAGGAATGGTTTTATTCTGTTTGTCGTGGATCTACTCCCCATAGGGTTGTTTACCTCACAACCAATTTCTGAAAGCTTCATAAATCATGTCCAAACATTAGTGATTGGGTAAAATCAAATTCACCCTTTTAAAACTTCCACAGAGTCGGTGCCTTCAGGAAACGATCAATAGCCGAGAGCCCAGATCCTCTGCATGAAGCGAAACCTAAAACAAGGGACTGATTTTTACTAGGCTCAGATTTTTTACCCAAACACACACCAACAACCACAAAAATCTCCAACTAAAAACGAAACAAAAGTGTAGAACAAGGAAAGCCGACAAGAAGGACTGAAACGATACAGAAAAATAATCAGCCCAAGAACGGCTGCAGAATGAATCTGAATCTAAAAATGTGACCGAAGCTTTAGGTTTAGATTCAAGTTGCACATCTGCACTTCATGTTCCCTCTGCTCCAGTTTCAGACCTGCGCCTGGTTCTGGTTGGGTGGGCTGGAGTTGGGAAGAGCTCCAGTGGGAACACCATCCTGGGAAGAAACGCCTTCAGGACCAGTCCTCTATTTGGTAAACCACCTCAGTCCTAATATGATGTTAGTCCAGTTTACATCGTCTGTCTCCCTACCCACCACTGCATCTACAGCAATGACCCAAACTTCCTGTTTTCTGGTTCTCTGATGCGATCCGACAAAACTGTAGTCATTATTAAAACCCAGTCAATTATTTCACTGTGTTTACAGTCTGACTCATAATTGACATGATGTCGGCTCCCTTGTGGAAGTAGAACTTTCCTCCGACAAGCAAACTGAGACATTTCTTTGAGTCACTTTTGACTTATAAACCAAAACTGAGGCAAAGACGGCAGGCAAGAAAATTCTCCAGCTCGTCCTACATCAGGTCTGTAAGGCTATTAGCAGGAAATAACGGAGAAATCAACAATAAAAACTGAGGGACACAAAGTCTGGTTGGATAAATTTTGCATATACAAATTTTGCATCTGCAAAATTTGTATATGCAAAATTTTGCATATACAAACTACTGTGTTTCATACACAGTAGTTTGAAACGGTGTTTAAATGTCAATGAAGCAGTTTAAGTTTCTATGCTGTCAGAGAATCTACACACATAAAATCCAGCATGACTACCTTCACTTATTGATCTGGAAATGATTAGATGTTTAGCATTGCTATTTTAATTTAACTGCGTTGTGCCTATTTGACACTTAGCTGTCAGCACAGAGCACAGAGTCTGAGTCGTTAGCTGGATTACATTATTTTAAAACCTTTCATGACAAAAGGAGAAGTTTAGTTTTCTTTATTCACTTGTGTTTAGTTATTTGCCTAATGAAGCGCTACATTAAGCGCTGTATTCGACTATCAGTAAAGGTCATTATGACAAAAATTGGGATGTTTACTGCCAGTCCCCTTCATGGTGCTGACTGACGTGGTATTTCCCGTCCATCAGTTTCATTCAGCTGGACATGAGGTGGGCTGTGGTCACGTTCTAGTGAACGGCTGTCGGCTGCATGTCCCCCACTGACAACTTGGACTGTGATTATCTATTATCTTCCTCTAAATCTCTCTGACTGCAGCAGGTTTTGATAGATACTGTCAATATTGTCAGAGTACTGTACTTGTAACGCTGATTGGTCAGTTGCTGACAAGTGCGCTGGAATGATTGGGGGAAGATTGCTCTGCGTCAGCATGGGGGCGGAGCCGGCGTCATGACAATTATCTTCCCTCGGAGGAAGTTGATAGCATTCAGCGTTGTGTAATAATTAACCTTGACAGCAATGTCCCAGAGGAGCAGGACACTTTGCAGCTGCACCAGAACCTAATTTCTTTCCTTAAAGATCCATTTTTGATCCAGTGTTTTTATTTGTGCCTCGAAATAAAAACTAAATATTCCTTTAAATGACAGATTCGGTTTGTCTAACCTCAGCCTGATGTAGCCAGAAATCAGAGCAAACCTTAAGCTAAGATTTGTTGTTCATATTCTCTACATTATCTGAGTATCTCTGGTTGTTCAGGGATAACAGCTGGTTTCTGTCCTCAGGTAGACGCCGGTGTTGTCTGCAGAGAGGCAACGTCTTCGGCAGGGAGGTGAATGTCATCGACACTCCAGCTCTCCCAGAAACATCCGACCCTGAGGTCACGAACGAGATCTTCAGGTGCATCAACCGGTCGGCGCCGGCGCCCCACGCCGTCCTGCTGGTCGTCAGGCTGGGCTTCCTCACCACGCATGTAGAGGAAACAGTGAAGCGCGTGGAAAAGATGTTTGGAGAAAATGTCTGGAGGCGCACCATGATCCTGTTGACCCACCAGAACCAGGCAGAACCAGACATCCAGAGCCAGCTAAAGGAGGCTGAAAACCAACTGAGACTCCTGTTCAGGAAAGTAGGCAACAGATTTCAGGTCCTGAACAACAAACCGCGTCACAGAGACGTTCAGCAGGTCTGGGATCTGCTGTTTGAGGTGAAGGAGATGCTGGTGAACAATAAACTGGTGTAAACGGGCCAGAACCAGTTTCAAGAAGCAGGAGAAAATAGTAGGGAATGTTTTAGAGAGGAAATGACTCGGGTCATCTGTGTTTTCATAAAACTGTCATCCAGGGATGGAAAAGCACCTTCACTGACCTGATCTCTGCCTCAACGCGTGATGAGCTCCTGGCTGTTCAGCACATAATTCATCCTGCAGGACGGCAGCAGAAATTTATCACACAGAGCAACAACAGAGATTTCCAGATGCTGGAAAAACATCCAAGTGAACTTTTGTTTGTAGCGAGAGCAGCTTCATGCTGCAGGCGTCATGTGAGAGTCGCATGCGGCTCTTTGAGCATCTTGTTCCTCTTTTTCTAATATTTGTGTTCAACAAATGTGATTCTGTGACGATGCTGAAATTTCCCACAGTTTCTTGAAGGAGGCACCGGCACAAGCAGTGTAATGTACAGGTGGTTATAGTCTGTTAAGCCTGTAGTTGAGTCGTTCTGGGAGGAGAGACTTTAAGTGTCGGATGAGAGCTGAATCGTCCAGGTTTGGATGTTGATCAGTTCTAGTGCTCACAAAGCAATAGAGCCGTGGAAAGTCATCAATAGCCAGAGAGACGGTCCAGTGAAAACGTCGATTGGCTGGAATGTCAGTGGTCCTGTGAAAGGGGAAGAGAACGTTCAACGCTGTGAGGATGAGCTGCTGAGGTTCACTGCAAACAGGATATCAGTGGCAAGCATTGAGGAACTGCTGACACAGCAATATAATTTAGATTCATGCAACTAGAGACTAAAAACTGCAATAGCAAACTGACACAGATATTGGATCTGTTGCCATAACAGCGACAGACTGTCCCGGGTGAGCCCGCCTCTCGCCCGAAACGTTTGCTGGAGACGGACAGCAGCACCTTCTGACCCCACGAGGGTCAAGAGAGCACAGAAAATGGATGGATGGATTGTTTTATGCATTGATATCTGAATGAAACTGGATTTAATTCATGTTTAGGGAGATAAACTTTGCCTTTTGCCGACAGCCTCTGTGTGGTTTTAATTTAATTATGGTATAATTAAACATTCCCTATAATTTTATCAAATTGTGCCACTTTTCTTCTGTCCTCCAAACCGTACTTTAGAACCTCTGCTAAAGTTCGGTTCGCATGCTTTGGACCTCGAGAGCTGACGTCCAACAGCAGTGTCTGATTCATTCATGACGTCTCACCTGCAGACACAAATCCTGCATTCAGACACAGCGATATCGGACCTGGTAGGACCTGTTGGAAACTGAATCGGAGACTGAAACTAGGTAATAAAGTAATAAAAGCTTTTTTACTTTATTTCCTGGTTGTTGGATACATTACCCAACACTCACTGGACATTAATAAGGACACAGGGAGACGGTTACATTTTCTTATGCAATCTTCCAATTGAACGGAGAACTCTGCCCAGAGACATCCCGTTATCTCTGTCTTCTAACGTGCTTCTCTGCAACTGCATATTTTATCACATTGAGGCGTAGCTTAATTACAAACATTTGCATAGAAGGAGTTGCAAACACAACACACATTCTCAAGGTACTGTCTTTGCATCTCCTCAGGTTACAGTTGTTTGTTGTCTTTCTGGACCATAAAGCTAGAGTTTCTTGGGACATCTAGCCTTTGATCCGCTCTCCTGCTAGGGGTCAACTCTTTCCCTCTGGTTGGCATCTGTGGTCCATTTGTCCTCCTGTCAGGGCAATGGTGACTGCAGGCATCCTGCTCCGTTCCCGGGATTCTCTGGTTCAGTTCCCGTCCCCCTCTGGGGTCTTAAAGTTCAGTGTCCGAGATTCTGGGTTGTATCCAAACCACCCATTCTTCCCTGACCATCCGTCTCCAATGTGACAAACTCATTGCTTCCTTCACAGATCCCAGGGGCAAACAAAGGATTCTCAACCCTTATAGTCTCTTAATCTTGAATATTTGTATTTATCTAAAAACCTAACACTGGTGGTAAAGTAATGTTACTGAAAATAAGTCATGTTATCACTTATTTTTCTTCACAAATAAGTCATAAGCTGATGGTTGTGACCAAGACAACTGTCCTCATTGTCCAACCCAGGCTCCCTCTCCCAACCCTGACTTATGTGTCAAGTTTTGTCAGATTTGATTTACTCTGCGATTCCCCACTTGACCGTCTCTACTACGAAACTTAACTGGATTTCACTCAAATTTAGCTGATCCTTCCTTATTCCAGTGAAAAACTTCCAAAGAAACAGAAACATATCCATTACTTTCTGAAATTAACAAGATAAATGCATTGTGAAATAATCAGATTTCCACCCCTTTAAACCAGTTAATCCAAAAGAATAATAAATAGCAATTATAGTAAAATTCACCAAGAAATAAACGAGCATATTTATCAGCATTTACATTGGTAATCAAACATTCTAACATTGTTTTCTTTTTCTGTTTTAGTCTCATCTTTTTTCATGTTCTACTTTAACCAATAAACACCAAGTGTATTTTTTATTTATTTATTTATTTATTTATTTATTTATTTATTTTACATGCTTGATTTTAATCATATTAAAACTGTCAAACAATCAATCAGAGTCCATGTGAATGAGCAACAGCACTTTGAGGCTTACCGGCTGTCCTTCACAGATTGTAGAAACTTCTGCACAGTTCTCAATGTACATGAAATACCAGCACTGTTTGCGTCTCATGTTGTAGCACTTCTTCAAACAGGAATGACAGGCCAGTCACACCGAAAGTATCTGCACTCTGATTGCACTCTCTGATAGCTAGGACATGGACTCCACCTGTTACCGGTCACTAACAAGAAGAGCAGAAAGACGCATGTCTAATGTATCAGAGATGCAACGTTCAACATTCTTGCAACATCCTTGTGGGGAGTGTCTACCTGTCAGTATGAATTCTGTTCTTTGAGTTGTGAGCCTCTGAAAGAACGTCGAAACTACACAGCACTGCGAGGCAGACGCTTCCCTCGTCTTTGGTAGGAAGGTGTGTCTGGACTAGTAGAGCATATAAGCAGCTCAAACAGATGGACCGACTCAGATCTGAACTGGACTGGCCATCATCAGCATCTTTTCTCAGTTTCCTCTGAGCTGCAAAAACGTAAGTAACCTGAGCCTCCTGCTGTGACTTTTACTGGACATTTAAATCCCAAATCAAAGATTAGAGATTTATTTTAAACATTTATTTTCCATTTTATTCTTGGTGTTTTGATAGTAATCTTTACAGTGGGGGAAAAGCATCAGTGTATAACAGGTCTGAGAACAAAATTCTGGTTTCAGGAGATTCGATCCCCAGAAACTTGGTTATGAGGTCAGCAGCTCCTGTTGAAGTTCCTGTTTGTTTTCCTGTTTCAGGAGAACGAGCTCAGGCATGATACATTTATTATTTCAATTCTGAAAGATGAAAAAGCTTTCCTATGCATTAGACATTTCTATTTTTTTTATTACTCTTCCTTATAAGAGAGTGCAAGGTTAGTCAAAATGTATTTCCTTGTTCATTGAACTCATTAGATTCTGAAAATCGCAGATAAGAGCTTTATGATTTTAGCGGACATTTCCTAGAGGAAAGATCAACAGGCAGCGAGTGATATGCACTGGTGGCTGCATATAGGACCCCGCCCCATTTCAGTTTGCTGCTGGGCAGGTTATGCCGAGTTTGCTGGTTTATGGAAAGCCGTTTTAACACAAATTCTGTTTTGCCGCCCTTACGTTCCAAATATCTCAAATTGTTTTATGACTAGACGTTTTAGCAATTTAAGATATCTCTAATTACAATCCAAATAGTCGAAATGACGTCAGATTTACCATTGTTTTTTATGGGGACTTCAATTCAAGATATCTACAATGAATTACTGACTATCTGAAATACACATTTCAGATTTCTACAATTAAATTATGACCAGTCAAATAGTAAATTCAAGATATCTCGATTGTAGTTTTGACTAGTCATAATTCTAATTAAAGATATCTCCAATTGGTCCATAATTCAAGATATCTTCAATGTATTTTTTGGATAGGAGAAATGTAGTTTTGACTAGTGGAAATTAAATTATAGATGTCTTAAAAGCAAATAATGACTAGACAAAACTAAATTAGAGATATCTTGAATTATAATTTTGACACGTCAAAATATCTCTAAATGAATTAGAGATATCTTGATTTATTCAACTTTTCTATTTAAGATATCTTAAATTAACATTCCTACTAGTCAAAATACAACTACTGATATCTTGAATTAGCATTAGGCTTTGTTTGTGAGACTTGCGGCCATGTGGGATTGTCCAGGTCGGTTGTGGGCGGAGCTTGGTAAGGTTCATTGGCCATCAGCGGCATCTTTTCTCAGTTTCGTCTGAGCTCTGAACACGCAAGCAACTTAAGCATCCTTTATTATGAACTAGTTATTTCTAATCTTTTTTAAATATATATTTCTTTATTACTCTTATTGATCAGCAAGTACATGTGATTTTGTTCAGAACCAGATTCTGTACATAAAGTCACAGATAAGAGTTGTAAGAATTATGTGGTTGAGGATTGGTTTGGGCTTCTATGACAGTTTTAATAAGCCTATAATACATATGTAGGCTTATGTATTGTAGACCAGAAAGCAACAAGCTGGAATCAAGACATAAATATGTTTGTCTACTTATTTAACCCTTGTGTTGCCTTGCAGGTCAAAAGTGACCCACTACCATGTTTAGCTGTAGAAAAAATACCCTAAACTATCTTTTTCCAATTTGAAATTTTGTGACTTTTCCTAAATTGACCCCTTCATTAGAAAGTGCTACTTTAAGTTTGTTTATATTTCCAGGTGGCTTATGTATTGTGTACCAGAAAGCAACAAGCATTAAGCTTACTGTGTACTGCTTAATGTGTAAACTATTAAATCTGAACTTACACCAGTAGGGTACAAGGGTTGTGTTATGGGTTTAATTATAAAAGCATTTAAACACCAGAAAAAAAGTTCAAAGGCCAGACACAAACTCTCTCTAATACATACCCCTCATACATACATATGGTGAACATCTTGTGATGAACGTGTTCAACATCTTGAATTGCACATCTTATGTTCAATGTAGGATGTTCTTAGTCTTATGTTGAAGATGTTCAACATAAGAGCATCTTCATGAGATGAAGAACATCTTGAGTTCAACATCAGATGTTGAACTCAAGATGTTCTTCATCTTGAGTCGATGGTGTTCAGAGTAAGAACATCTTCATGAAATGAACATGACGTTCTTCATCTTTAACATTTTATGTTGAACATCTCATAATTTTGCAGGATGTTCAACGTCTTATCTTGTTCAACATAAGATGTTCAAATTGTTCAATATCAACATAAGAGCTGATGTTGAAAATTGTTCACAAAGTCAAGTTTTGTTGTTACAAGAGTTTCTTCCTAAAAATATATAAAACAGTGAACTTTTGAGAAAAAAATTATAAATTGCTGACTTTTTGTCCCTTTCGGTATAATTAATTCAGAATTAACAACTTTACAGGTATAAAATTACAATAATAAACCTTTTGAGTGTAAAAATAAGATACTTGATTTGTGGACAAAAATAAAGAGTGCAATACTGTTGATCGTCCTTTTATATAGTGTAACAAAAATACATAATATAAATTGAATTGATTTGAGTTGAATTTGATCAATATCTAGGGGTGCACGGATTTATCTGTGTCAATCTCTTTAATTTTGGGAGATCTGTGATCGACCAATTCTTATATATATATTGCCAATCTTATCCACTAATCTCATCTCATCAAATGTCTAGGAATCAACCACTGTCCTCTTTTGCTCTCTGGTGAGAAGGAAAGGTTTGACTGGCAGACTGGCCCTCCAAGTTATGTTTTTAAAAGAGCGGTGATCGGCCAGAAAGCTGCAATCAGTGCACTGCTATATATAACAGATGGTTTCATTACGCAAAATAGATTTGGGATTTAAAATTCAATTAATCTGATTACACAAAGGGTAAGTCTATAGGTAACACCTGGTGAGCACAGAAAGAATGTAAATTAATCAGGAAGTAACAAGTTTCTGTCAGAGCTGATTAACTCACTGAATTCTGTCAAACAGGTTAAGCTGGTCAGAGGAAGTAGATCCTTATATTCCTTCCAAAGCTGGAAGAAGGAAATCATAATGAGTATCTTGCTTCAGTCACATGGTGGACTGTTTTACAGTTTACATGCAAGTTTTACTGTGTTCTGTGAACCTGCCTGTCCTGTGTCAGGCCAACATTTTGAACTAAAATATCTCCTTTATCTTTCATCTACATTCTGCAGGATTAAACAATGCAGCAACGAACGAACAGGCGAGGATACACTGAAAATTTTGTTATGCAGAGACATCTAAACCTAACAGATCTGAAAGAGGAATGTATAAATTCTAATACGCATAATGGTTACCTAGGCAACAAAGTACCAAATTATCCTAAACCAGAGTTCCATGTGAGTCGTCTGAAACATGAAACTTCAGGATCAGGGCTACGTGGGATTAGGAAAGATGGGGGCTTCAGATCACATCCTGCAGCGCAAGGAGGTGATCCTTCAGAGGAAGAAGGTGATCTGATATGGTGGAGTCTGGCTGTGGGACCAGAGGAGATAAATGATGCAGAGAAGAGGATCGTGAAGGAGAAGTTTGAGAAGGACAGGATCGAGAAGGAGAGGATCGAGAAGGAGAGGATCGTGAAGGAGAGGCTGGTGGAGAAGAGTTTCTCAGAGCGGGGGATGGTGGCTCCTGAGCAGAACTTCCTGTGGAAGTTTGCCACGTCTCCAGCCTTCATGGAGACGTCCCGGCTGGGCTCCTTCCGCTTCACCTTCCCCCTGGAGGAGGTGCTGAAGGCCTACAAAGAGCAGGTAACATCTCTCCTCTGGTCAAACATCTCACTTTAACTATGAGACCTCCAGCCTGTTTCCTCCACACTATTCAGCCACTATGTCTTTTGCTCTGCTGTTCTGAGTTGGATCATCTCTGAAGCATCTCTCATTTCCTGTCCCTGATCAATGCACCTGTTCTTGACGATTGTGGTTTATAAATTTTAACTGTTGGTACAAATAAAACCAAAGTTAATAATTGTTTTGTTCCATTAAAAATCTGTCTGCTTTCCACAGATTTGTTCTGGAGTTGATCCGGTCATGCGGGTTTATAAGACTATACTATACAAACAGGAAGTGGTGTATGCTGTTCTGGTTCACAGACCACAATTAAATGGGAAGTTTTCAGAATATCCTCTACTGAAAGACAACCCGAACGCCATCTGTGTCTACAAAGATGGACGTTTTATCTGGAAATCAGAGGCCATGTGTGGGACTCACTGGTAAGAACAGACAAACTTTCTGCATTGAAGTTTTCAGTGTGCTGTTGTCTTGAATTTATTTACTTCGAACATGATAGAAATATAAAATCACACAAGGAATGCAAAAGACACATTTTTGTACCACAGTAAATCTTAACATGTTCAAAAAGGAGAAGGACGACATTAGAAACTTATGAACTCCTACCCCATAAACTCATACCATATTTTCAGAGAGACCCTCATTATTAAATAAAAAATGTAATAAAATAAACAGGTCAATTAATTTTTTTTTATCTTATCTGGGCTTAGATATGTTTAAATATATACACACTCACATGCATTAGCCTCAATTTACCATCCATCCATTTTCTGTTCATCCTTGTCCTAATGGTGTCTGTCGCCAGCTACATTCCGGGCGAGAGGCGGGTCACCCTGGACAGGTCACCAGTCTGTCGCAGGGCAACACAGAGACAAACAGGACAAACACACATTCACACCTAGGAGAGATCAATTTACCTAACAGTCATGTTTTTGGACTCCGTGCAGAAAAACCCTGGGCGGGAGTTTCACACTGTCGGGGTTTTGTATAAAATTTTGACTTTGTTTTAACTCCTCATATAACTTGTTCCATAACTTTACCTCATGAATTTGAATACAAAAGCTCTTTGTTGTTGTTCAGAAACTACAAATCCTTAAGTTTGATTAACTCCTTAGTTATATCCCTCTTCTCAAAAACCAAAAATTATGTTCTAAATGAGCTCAGACAGCAGTTTACTGGATGCCTTAAACATTATTTGAGCAATTTTAAATGTCACCAGCTCTTCAAATGTAAGAATTCTAGATTTTAAGAATAACAGGTTGGTCTGTTCATAATAACCAACATTTTGGATGATTCTAACGGCTCATTTCCATAGGATACTTAGTGGATGTAGAGAGCTTTTGTAATTACTTCCCTACATGGCTGAATAATTTGTTAAATATGGCAAAATCAGAGAGTTATATAGAACATGAAGTGATTTATTATTCAGAATATGTTTGGTATGAGCCAGGCCTGATATGCTTTTATATAGTTTATTCTGTAAATGTTTAATATGAGGTTTCCAACTGATTTTATTATTACACAAAGGAACTTATTAACATTTACTAGGGGTTGCAACAACTAGTCGATTCTTTACTCTGCAATGTCATTTTAAGGGGCCAGTCGACTGATCACAATCGTGTCACATAACAGATTTTTCCAAGAAAATGAAAACAGGCGAATAAACAAGTTTGTCAGAAAGCACAAATTGTATAAAAATGTAAATAATTTACCAGAGAGAAATGGAGAATTCCAGCAAAGGCTACTGGAATAGCCGTTAAGTGCTGCAGTGGTTCGCATGGTGCTCTCATATACAGACTGTAGACCAGAGTATCTGGAGTCTGAATCCTGTCCTCGGTTCGCTTGGCCCATGCCTCTCTCCCTCGCTTCCTTCTCCCTACCCCCTTCCTGTCGGATTGCTGTCAAATAAAGGCAACTAGTGCCAAAAAAAATTAACAAAAAATAGTGACCAAAGTATTAGCTAGTTGTTTAAATAAACACATAACTCGCCTGATCCATGCTGATCAGATGGGCTTCATCCCGAACTGCTATTTGTTTACTAACACTCGCAGACTCCTAAATGTTATGTACCGAAGCAACCTTCCTGCCTATGCAGTTATTTCATTAGATCCTCAGCAAACATTCGATCAAATTGAGTGGGACCACTTGTTTTTGTTTTTCCAAATATTTGGCTTTGGCGATAAATTTATGACGTTACTAAAAATGCTCTACGCTCAGCCCAAATCCTCAGTACTGACTAATCGTGACAGGTCTGCTTCTTTTTCATTACATTGTGAAACCAGACGGGTGTGTTGTTTCCCACCATTGCTATTTGCTCTGGCCATGGAACCCCTTGCTGTTTCCATCACAACCCATCCGTTGATCACAGGCATTTCAGACTATGTGCCTGTATGCAGACAATGTTATTGTGACTCTTTCAGATGTTACAGTATCATTTCTTTGTTTGGCAGGTTTTCCAGTTTCATTCTTTACTTGAATAAAAGTCTCTTTATGCCTCATTAAGATGGTTTAGACATTTCCTTTTCACACTGCATCTGTGTCTCTTGAGTAGCATTAAATATCACATTTTCTGCTGAATCTGCCTCGGTTTTTCTTTTCACTGCTGCTGAAGGAGACATGTATTTGAGTCATCAACGACATCACTGGTGTCAGTGCAACCTTCAGTACTGTTTGTTGTAGTAAGAGGAAACTGGAGTACCCAGAGAGAACCCAGTCAGAACATGTATAATCCACTCAGATTGGGATTCAAACCTTTTTCTGTACAACAGTGGTAAACACTAAACTACTGCAATTTAATTACTATTTAGCAAATCAGAAACACAATTTAAGAGATGATAGCAGGAAGTGACAACTTGACACCAAATGACAAATCAACAAACTGTATTTTAGTTTTTGCCCATGATTTTCTTTACTGATGTTTTCACAGGTATGAATTTGATGAAGAGCAGATGGAACCCAAAGATGCTGAGAGTCACCAGTATTACGTTTGGGACCACGTTGCTCTGGCTCTGCATGTGGAAAAGGACCAGGTACCCTCGCTGACCGACCTCCTTACACACTAGATTCAATGCTGATAGCAGCTGCTGGTCTCAAAAAGGTTGGGCACCACTGCTCTTCAGGGTTGGTTGTCACATGACAACTGAAAAACAAAACTTCGGCAGCTGAAAAAACAGCATCAATCAATGTAACTTAAAAAAACAAAACATTTTATATATGTATTAAAACTTTTCCCATGTCCCAACAATTAGCCACACAATCTGTGAAAAGATATTAAGTTTTTATGATTAGGGTTTTCTGCCATAATTCTAGAGCCCACACTTTCAGTCAGAAAACAGGATTTCATGTCTTTTGTTCTCAAAACTTTTAATACTCGTGCTTACATTTTCATCTTGAAAACAGGACTCCGTGTCTTTCTTCTGAGAACTTATAATGCTTGTACTCCAAACTTCTCTCTTTCTTACATTCACTTCTCAAACCTTTCTCCTTGCACTCAAAGCTTATTTCTCTGCTCAGATCAAATCTCTACTTGCTAACGTTTCTGCTCGCTTGTGAAAACATTTTCTTCTCACACTTGGAATAGAAAAGTACCGTTGCCTGGCAACCTCTCAACCAATAGAATGCAAATGTTATGCTGAGTGAGTTATTTCCTTCAAAATAATCAAAATCAATAAACAAAATCAATAATAATCAAAATAAATTTTTTCCACAGGCTATTAAATAAAAAATTAAATAAGCATAATAAATAAATCAACCATTCAGCCTCATGCCTTGGAGTAGCATAAAAAAGTCCACAAAGGAAACATTAATTATTGCTCACGTTGCCATACTGATCTAATCTGACCAACCAGATACCTGGCATCTCTTCTTGGATGCCAATTCATCTATGTCTGGGTTCAGGCTCTGAGCTGAGGAAATCCTCAGTATAGCAAAGATGTTCATCAGTCAGACATCTCCTGTGAAATGTTTTGTTTATCTTCATCATGGAGAAAGGTTTCTCACACAGATAAGTGCTGCTGAACATGGAAAGCATCGGAGCAGCTTGGATATGGAACTGAGGCAGGGTGTCAGGGATGAACTGTGGAAACTGTGCGCCGCCCACAGCATCATACTTTGATTTCAGCATGTCATTACTCTGGAGTTCAATCAGCTCTATTTAGAGGCTGCTTGGTGTGTTTTCCGCATTGACTTTGAATGGATTACTTAGCAGTTCAAGTCTACATTTCTAGGCATCAAAGTTGGCAAATCGCCGGCTAAACTCAGCGCAGAGTACACTGAGTTTTTCAGCAAACTGTCTGCACAGGAACACAGCGACAGAGAACTGCGTTTTTATGGTTTAGCAGCAGGAAAAATGGCCAAGGTTTCCGTGTAGCATCTGTAGTGAGAGTTTTACAAGCTCTCACTGCAGCCTGCATATGTGTGATGATGCGTCCCCTCCCCTGAAGCTGCAGGTTCAGCGCACTGAGATGGATTGAGATGCCACACAGAAAAGTCAGCTCACACAAAAACTTTTGCTCCGTGAGTTCTGCTGTTTTCTTCATTTTGCTTTCCAGAAACTGGCATATTTTGTGGTGTTAATGTTATGCATGGTTAAAAACTACAAATGGCCACCTGCGATGACATCATAAAAGGGAGCGCCAGGCTCAAGCAGGCAGGTGATGCTGATTGTATGATGAAGCCTGTACGTGTGGTTTGGGAGATCGGTGAATAAACCGTTACCGATGACACAGTTGGACTCATGCACTGTTATTTCTAAATAACACGACATGGTGTCAGGAGTGCTGCAAGTCATCGTGAAGCTGTGACTCTATTCGGCTGCCGGAGACATGGCGGATGACAACGTACAGAGAGTCGCTTCTGTTGGTCCAGGTGCAACGTTCAGTATCCAGCCGCCAGAGTCTTTCGACTTCACCAAGCCACAGGAGTGGGCCAAGTGGATCCGAAGATTCGAACGGTTTCGTCTGGCAAGTAACTTGAACTCCAGTTCTGAAGAGAATCAAGTTAACACGCTTATCTATTGCATGGGAGACGAAGCAGACGATGTTCTGCGGGGACTAGCGTTACCAGATGGGCAAAGAAACACGTATCAAGGAGTTCGTGATGGCTTCCAAGCTTTCTTTGTTGTCAAGAAAAATGTTATTTATGAGCGAGCCAGGTTCAACATGCGCAAAACAAGAGGAGCATGAAACCGTGGATGCATTTGTTACTTCACTGTATGCGCTAGCAGAACATTGTAGTTATGGAGCGCTACATGATGAACTGATTCGCTGACAGGCTGGTGGTGGGACTGCAGGATAAAAAGATTATCTGAACGAATGCAGCTCGACTCCAGATTTGACACTAGAAAAGGCCATTTTTTTCAGCAAGACAAAGTGAAGAGGTGAAACGGCAGCAATCCTGTTCTGCGCAGCGATCCCAGAACAGACACAGAAAATGGAAAGTCTGTCGACAGGGTGTACAAAAGCAGCGTTAAGCATGTCAAGGCTAAATACTAACCCTAAGTTGCACACTACTGCAAATAACAAAAGGGGAATTTCTCATTGTTATAAGTGTGGCAGCTCTCCATCCCATCCCAAACGTGACTGTCCAGCAAATGGGGGAAAAATGTCATTTATGTGGGAAAAAAAGGACACTTTTAAGAGGGTGTGCAGAACACTCAATACTGTACATGCAGTTGAGGAAGAGGATGATTTTTTGTTTTTTAGGCAGCATTTCAAATGGAGATGAACCTTGGAGGGTGGATGTTGAAATAAATAACAGAAACATCTCATTCAAGATTGACACTGGTGCTGATGTTACGGTTCTGCCATGCTCCATGTACAAAGACATCTACAGAGATAAGATTCCACCTTTCTGAAAAACCCACCAGGCAGCTGCTGGGACCGGGGAGGAATGCTCTAGATATTGTGGGGGTTGCTGAGATGTTGATGAAAAAAGGAGATAAAGAGGTACAGGAAAGTGTGTACATTATGAGACACCTGCAAACTGCACTTTTGGGTAGACCAGCCATTCAGAAGCTGGAGCTTCTAGCTAGATTAAATGAGATAACTGCTGAAACATTAAAAACGACCTATCCAAAGCTATGCAGTGGTCTGGGAGAGGTGAGACAGCCTTATGCCATCAAACTGAAACCAGGGGCTCAACCATTTTCATTAAAGACACCCAGAAGGATTCCACTTCCTTTGATGGACAAAGTTAAACAAGAACTGTCCCGTATGGAAAGTTTGGGTGTGATCAGCAGAATTGAGGAGCCAACTGAATGGTGTTCAGGAATGGTGGTTGTTCCCAAAAAGACAGGTGCTGTACGCATATGTGTTGACCTCACAAAGTTGAACGAGTCTGTTTGCAGAGAGAAGTATATTCTTCCCTCTGTAGATGAAACACTTGGTAAGCTAGCAGGAGCAAAAATTTTCAGTAAATTAGATGCTAATATGGGTTTCTGGCAGATTCCTTTAACTGAAAATACTGCGAAATATACAACTTTTATTACACCTTTTGGTCGTTATTATTTTAAACGGCTACCCTTTGGTATAGCTTCTGCCCCTGAGCATTTCCAGAACAGAATGGTAACAGAGGTTACAGAGGGACTAGATGGTGTGGTTTGCCATATGGATGACGTGTTAGTGTGGGGGAGAACACAGGAGGAGCATGATGTTCGCCTGCATACTGTTCTTGGAAAAAATTCAAGAAGCTGGTATTACACTGAACATTGATAAATGTGATCTTTCAAAGCAGAGTGTAAAATTTTTGGGCCACATTATCTCTGTTAATGGGGTTAGTCCTGATCCAAGCAAAACACAAGCTGTGAGAGAGATGAAAGAACCACAAAATGTGAGTGAGCTAAGAAGCTTCCTTGGAATGGTTAACCAGCTGGGGAAGTTTATTCCAAAGTTAGCAGAACGAGACAAGCCTTTGAGGGATCTTTTATCAAAGAAAAACTGCTGGATGTGGGGAGTTGATCAGGCCAGAGCATTTAAAGAACTGAAAGAGATGCTTTCATCCCCCCCAGTGTTATGCATGTATGATACTAACCGGGAAAGTAAAGTTTCAGCAGATGCGTCTGCTTATGGTCTGGGGAGTGTACTGCTGCAAAAATGGGGTCAAGAATGGAGACCTGTTGCATATGTGTCGCGATCTCTAACACAGACTGAGCAGAGATACGCACAGGTGGAAAAAGAAGCTTTGAGTCTTACTTGGGCTTGTGAAAGGTTCAGTAATTATCTCATTGGCAAACATTTCCAAATGGAGACTGATCATAAACCACTTCTGAGTCTGTTGAGCTGTCAGATGTTAGATGCTCTTCCACCACGTATTCAGCGTTTTAGAATGCGTCTTATGAGATATTCCTATTCCATCTCGTATGTGCCAGGGAAACATCTGTGGACAGCTGACACATTGTCGCGTGCCCCTATGTCAGAAAACTTAACGGCAACAGAAACAAAGTTGGTAGAAGACTCAGATATTTATGTGGATAGTGTGATGCAAAACCTGCCCACAAGCACTGGTTATCTGGAAGAACTAAGGGAGGAGTTGAAAAGGGACAGCATATGTGCACGTGTGATGCAGTTGTGTGAGGAAGGATGGCCTACACACTACAACAGTGAACCAGCACTCAGACTGTATTGGGCTGAAAAGGCATTTCTTACAGTGAATAATGGTCTTTTGTTAAAAGGAGAAAGACTGGTTATTCCTTCAACTATGAGAAATGATGTGCTCATGAGATTACATGAAGGACATGAGGGAGTGGTGAAGTGTCGAGAACGAGCACGGCAGTCTGTGTGGTGGCCTGGACTGAGCCAGCAGATAAAAGAGCTGGTTCTAAAATGCCACACTTGCAGCAGAGAGAAGGAAAATCATCCGGAGCCATTGATGCCATCACAGTATCCAGACAGACCATGGAAAAAACTTGGGGCTGATCTGTTTACTTTGAAAGGGCAAAATTATATTCTGGTTGTGGATTATGCATCAAGATTTGTGGAAATTGCACAACTGAGTCCCACAAGATCAGCAGATGTGATTCCTCATTTGAAATCTATGTTTGCACGTCATGGCATTCCAGAAGAAATGATCACGGACAATGGTCCTCAGTTTTCCTGTGCTGCTTTCGCTACATTTGCAAAGTCATATGGGTTTCACCATATTACAAGTAGCCCAAAATATCCACAAAGTAACGGAGAAGCTGAACGAGCCGTGAAAATAATAAAGAACTTGTTGAAGAAAGCCGCTGATCCATATCTCGCCTTACTCGCCTACAGAGCAACACCACTTTGGAATGGGTACAGTCCAGCAGAGCTTCTTATGGGAAGAAGACTTCGGACGACGGTGCTAATACTTCCATCTTTGTTGAGGCCAACTCTTCCCAATTGTAAGATTGTTGCTCAAAAAAGAAAAGGAGAGAAGGATAAAAGATGCAGAGAGATATGATTCTCGCCACAGAGCAAGAGTTCTCAGCAAACTTACTCCAGGACAAGATGTGTGGATTAAAGATCAAGGTACAAGTGGAACAGTGGTTACCAATCATTCTACTCCACGCTCATATATTGTGGAAGGACCTCATGGGTCGATTAGGCGAAATCGTCGTCATCTGGTTGCCATGGAGCCTTCGACAGAGCTAGAAGTACCGGAAGGTGATGTTGCTGCAGAACAAGTACAACCGAGTTTTGAAGAACCTCCACAGCAGAGCCTTCCCTGAACTTTCACCTACTCCTAGAACCAGGTTTGGGAGACGGGTTGTGAAACCAGATAGACTGAATTTGTAGATAAAGGAAATATGCTAGAAGTTTAGAATGATTAAATATGTATTTCTATTTATATTTTTTTTTTGTTTAGCTCTAGGTAGGAACAGACCTTCCAGCCACAGAGGCAGAATAATCCTCTAGGGTCTGCTGAATCAATGGTAGTCCACCCATTGATTCTAGAGAGGGGAGATGTGGTGTTAATGTTATGCATGGTTAAAAACTACAAATGGCCACCTGCGATGACATCATAAAAGGGAGCGCCAGGCTCAAGCAGGCAGGTGATGCTGATTGTATGATGAAGCCTGTACGTGTGGTTTGGGGAGATCGGTGAATAAACCATTACCGATGACACAGTTGGACTCATGCACTGTTATTTCTAAATAACAC
>CAJVRI010000221.1:0-15876 GCA_911649635.1 Poeciliopsis gracilis | reverse complement strand
GGGAGGCCCAGACTTCCCTCTCCCCAGCCACTTCCTCCAGCTCCTCCGAGGGGAATCCCGAGGGCGTTCCCAAGCCAGCCGAGAGACGTAGTCCCTCCAGCGTGTCCTGGGTCTTCCCGGGGGCCTCCTCCCGGGTGGGGCGTGCCCTGAAACACCTCACCAGGGAGGCGTCCAGGAGGCATCCTGACCAGATGCCCGAGCCACCTCAACTGGCTCCTCTCGATGTGGAGGAGCAGCGGCTCTACTCTGAGTCCCTCCCGGATGACCGAGCTTCTCACCCTATCTCTAAGGGAGAGCCCAGCCACCCTACGGAGAAAACTCATTTCGGCGCTTGTATTCGCGATCTCGTTCTTTCGGTCATTACCCAAAGCTCATGACCATAGATGAGGGTAGGGAGCGTAGATCGACCGGTAAATTGAGAGCTTCGCTTTTTGACTCAGCTCTCTCTTCACCACGACGGACCGGTAGAGCGCCCGTTTCACGGCGGGACGCTGCACCAATCCGCCTGTCGATCTCACGCTCCCTTCTTCCCTCATTCGTGAACAAGATCCCGAGATACTTGAACTCCTCCACTTGGGGGCAGGACATCTCCCTCGACCCGGAGAAGGCACTCTACCCTTTTCCGACTCAAGACCATGGTCTCAGACTTGGAGGCACTGATCCTCATCCCGGCCGCTTCACACTCGGCTGCGAACCGCTCCAGTGAGAGCTGAAGATCACGTCCCGATGAAGCCAATAGGACCACATCATCCGCAAAAAGCAGAGATGCAATCCTAAGGCCACCAAAGCGGATCCCCTCAACACCCTGGCTGCGCCTAGAAATTCTGTCCATAAAAGTAATGAACAGAATCGGTGACAAAGGGCAGCCCTGGCGGAGTCCAACCCTCACTGGGAGCGAGCCCGACTTATTGCCGGCAATGCGGACCAGACTCTGTGACCGGTCATACGGGGACCTGACAGCGCGTATCAAAGGGGCCCGGTACCCCCATACTCCCGGAGAACCCCCACAGGGCACCCCGAGGGACACGGTCGAAACGCCTTCTCCAAGTCCACAAAGCACATGTAGACCGGTTGGGCGAACTCCCATGCACCCTCCAGGACCCTGCTGAGGGTGTAGAGCTGGTCCAGTGTTCCACGACCAGGGACGAAAACCACACTGCTCTTCCAAAAATCCGAGGGTTCGACTATCCGACGGACCCTCCTCTCCAGTACCCCTGAATAGACCTTGCCAGGGAGGCTTAAGAGTGTGATCCCTCTATAGTTGGAGCACACTCTCCGATCCCCCCTTTTTAAACAGGGGGACCACCACCGATCTGCCAATCCAGGGGAACTGCCCCCGATGTCCATGCGATACTGCAGAGTCGCGTTAACCAACACAACCCTACAACATCCAGAGCCTTGAGATACTCCGGGCGAATCTCATCCAGCCCCGGGGCCCGGCCACCGAGGAGCTTTTTAACTACCTCGGCGACCTCGTCCCCCAGAGATTGGAGAGCCCAACCCAAAGTCCTCAGGCTCAGCTTCCTCAATGGAAGGCATGTTGGTGGGATTGAGGAGGTCTTCGAAGTACTCCGCCCACCGACCCACAACGTCCCGAGTCGAAGTCAGCAGCACACCACCCCCACTGTAAACAGTGTTGGTGCTACACTGCTTCCCCTCCTGAGACGCCGGATGGTGGACCAGAATCGCCTTGAAGCCATACGGAAGTCTTTCTCCATGGTCTCTCCGAACTCCTCCCACGCCTGAGTTTTTGCCTCAGCAACCACCTGAGCCGCACGCCGCTTCGCCCGCCGGTACCCATCAGCCGCTTCCGGAGTCCCACAGGCCAAAAAGGGCCCGATAGGACTCCTTCTTCAGCCTGACAGCATCCCTCACCGAAGGTGTCCACCAACGGGTTCGAGGGTTTGCCACCACGACAGGCACCGACAACCTTGCGACCGCAGCTCAGATGAGCCGCCTCGACAATGGAGGCACGGAACATGGTCCCTTCGGACTCAATGTCCCCCGCCTCCCCCGGGACGTGTTTGATGCTCTGCCGGAGATGGGGAGTTAAAGCTCCGTCTCACAGGGGACTCCGCCAGACGTTCCCCAGCAGACCCTCACAACACGTTTGGGCCTGCCAGGTCTGACCCGGCATCCTCCCCCACTCACCGGAGCCAACTCACCACCAGGTAGTGGTCAGTGGACAACTCCGCACCTCTCTTCACCCGAGTGTCCAAGACATACGGTCGCATGATCCCGACGGAACGATGACAAAATCGATCATCGAACTGCTGCCTAGGGTGTCCTGGCTCTTACAAAGCACAAGTAAGTATAATTAGAAATGTTTCAGGAACTGATTCCGAGTCTAAAAAGAGAACATCAAAGTTGATGCAAAGGCACATGGTGTATCTGATCTTCTAAATACTGATACAAGTGTTTCAAGTTTCAGAGTCGTTAAGATTTGACCAGGAAGTGGCAAAATAAGGTGAAACAAGTAGGAGAAGCGTACGGTGGAAATGTTTTCCAGTATCGCAGCAACTTGTACGAGCATCAAGAGCCTCATGACACTTCCCTTAAATAAATAAGCTCTGCAATGTTGTTTAAGCCAATGTTTGTTTAACGCATGTCTGATGTGTGACATGAGCTAGTAAGTTCCTCCAATAGTCAGGAAATGTAACTATGGTGACCAATGGCCTGCAGTAAAAGGTGTTGCTGTAGTGTGAATTCTTAGTAAAAAGGACACAAACAAGCAAGTTATAGATAGAAGTCTCAAACTTGTCAGCTCTCTGTCTGCTTTATCTGTGACTTCTGCTTCTTCTTCTCATAAACAGTTCTCGATGTCAGGATGGGCCACATCTTGCTCTGCGTGCTGGGCTTTTTCTGTAAGTACATTATTGATTTTATTTTCAGTGTTTTCTCAAGATTACAGAGCGTATAGTGAGAAGATGCAGTCATTCACTCATCTGAGGGTGCATTCATGTGCTCATGAAAATTAGCAGAGAGTGGTTTGTCAGTTCTATTTCAAGACACTTTTCTATCATTCTCAATCTTTTCGTTTGTTTTTAACCCTTCTAACGCAGAGATTTACTTCATTTTAGGGTTCGATGCACATTTTTCTGGCTGTGCAGAAGGTAAGGAATGGCTCTTTTTGAACTTTCTCAGCTGATCTAATTTTAATTTGTAATGTATGACTTATGGCGTGCATGCGTAGAGCTGAAACCAGAAGTTTGCATGCACCAGAGAGAAGTTGTGTCAAAAAAGCGTAACAGACTAAAACTTCAAATGTTGGAAAAACTTATTTTTTTGAATGAAAATTAAAAAAAAAAAAAAAAAAAAAAAAATTCCACAAGCCTCTTTGTTCCAAACATGCTCATTTAAATTTTCTCTCTATGGTACATGTTCACATTATTTATTGACTGGATCTAAGAATATCAAATATATTTTGAATTTAACTGAAGATATGATATAATACAACATATAATATACATTAAAATACAGTGACTTAAATCTTATTGTATACACTAGATCATCAAATCAGTCTGTCAACGATGTTGCCTGTAGGGATTTTTAATGTCCAGCAGGTGTCAGTATTGAGTGACACACAGTTTTGCTTTGGGTTGAAATGCTTCATGACGCCTCATTTACCATCACGACCATCCAGACTGAAACCCGTAAGGCAGCAAAACCTGACAGTGCTTTAAAATAGTATTATTAATCATCATCAAACTGAAAACTTGTTAAATTTTAGAGATTGTAATAATAAAAACATTTTCTTGTTTGTTTTGTTCAATTTTATTTTTATTATCACACTTCAAGTAACCAATGTTTGTATGAACAGTTTCCATTAAACCCAGTGTGATCCAACATCCCAAATGGGCCAAGATATACGAAGGTGAACAAGTTACTCTGACATGTGAGATCCAGGGAGGCGAAGGAGCTGAGTGGAAATACGAATGGACACCAGCCAATGAAAACTCTCCAATGACAAATGAACTGAGGATTGGTTAAAGATATGAAACAGAATGGAGTGAAGCCGTCAGACTGACAGTGTTAAGTTAGTTAGATACAAATCTACACAACTTAACTAAGAAAACTAAACCAGAACCAGGTCATGTTCTGATGGTTTGATTGATTTTTCTGCTTTGAATCCAACAGCAGATAAACCCAAAGCCACACTGACAGCAGACAGAACATTCATACCAGCAGGGGGCAGCACAACACTGACCTGCTCTGTGGACGAATCTGATGACTGGGAGTTTGACTGGTTCAGAAATGATCAACCAGTTGAGCTCAGAGGAACCAGTGAACCACACAGTGTCGTCACTGTCTCAGATGGAGGTGTCTACAGCTGCAGAGGAAGAAGAGGAAATCCAGTTTATCAAACGGAAGAAAGCGAAAAAGTCTCTGTTCTGAAAACCGGTGAGCTTTGTTCTTTTTCTGTATTAAAATAACAATCTTTCTTTAAATCTAGCATTTGTTTATCAGATGCTTTTTTGGAAGCCATATTGTAATCCCTATGATGATAAAAAGCTTCAGTAAAACAGTATTTATATGACTGAAAGTCCATTTGATGATGCCTTAAAATGAAACGTTTCTGTTCATGTTATACATTTTAATTGAGACATTTTGAGTTTTAATTCATCTTCAGTATCTTCAGTTTCATGTTTAAACCCTTTTTGCTGAATCTTTCCATTTCTAATACTGAAGGTTTGATCAATTGGATTTTGAAGTAACTTAGAGTTCATGTGCTCGTTTTTGTGTTACTTGATTTTAATCCAGATGTACTTTAGCTAAGATATGTAAATTTTGATTTTAGTGTTTTAGTGCAAAGTTAGTTTGAAAAAAGATGCTGTGGGAAAAATAAGTCTAAATGTTTTAGATTTTGTCATCTGAAGCAAGAGAAAAACATTCAGTTTGCTGTTAAAATATATATTTCCTGTCTTTACCTGCATATCACACATGCAAACAACCCAAAGGATTTTCTGACTGTTTTCCTGTTGAAAACTGTTTTGTTTTTGTTGAATAGTTTCCAAGCCGACTGTGAAACTACAACCCAGTGGGCCTGTTGTATATAGAGGAGAGAAAGTCACTCTGAGATGTGAGATCAAGGAAGGAGGAGGAACTCAGTGGACATATGAATGGAGAAAAAACAATAGAAACAGTCAAAGAAGATCCAGTGAATACAGGATCAATAGAGTCTCTTACAGCGACAGTGGAGAGTACAGCTGTATGGCTGCAGCAGATCATCAACTAACACAATGGAGCGATGGCGTCACACTGACAGTGAGATGTGAGTTTGATATAGAAACTTTATATTGTTTGGATTTAATATAAAACCAGGTTTTCTGTTATTTCTGACTACAAGCAAAATAAAAGCAAGAGACTTTCTGTTAGATAAATAAAAACAGCTTCATGTCACTGAAGTAAACACTACAGAGTAACTCTGCAGTTTGTTAAACATTTATTGTGGTACTAAGCTAAACTCAACATTTTAAGACAGTTTAGTGTTAAAATAGTTTAGTTATTCCTGAAGTTCTTATATGATTTAGTGATGTGCCCTCTGTGTCGAGGCATTGAATAGCGTGTATCGAGTAATCAATGAGGATTATTGTAATGAGGCTTGTGGTGTAGAAACAGGCGGCGACGTTTGAAGCCTCCCAATCGGACCGAATCACATGACTGATTCAGAAACCGGACCTTATGAATCCAAATGTATTGATGTTTCTCCTGTCATATTTTCTTGTTTTAAGACTGTATTGTATATGTTTGCAATTTTTAGTGAGTTTCTTTTATGCGACGGACGTATTTTCCCTTGTCTGGCAATAATGTAATCTTTCCTAATAAGCATTGCACATGTTAATAATAAATTATCACAAAAACCAAAACAGAGAAACCACCAAGCAAAGATTGGTCACTAATATGATTTTCTTTTCTTTTTGTTTATTTAAAAACCGCAGCAGATAAACCCAGAGCCACACTGACAGCAGACCCAACATTCATACCAGCAGGGGGCAGCACAACACTGACCTGCTCTGTGGACGGATCTGATGACTGGAAGTTTGACTGGTTCAGAAATAATCAACAATATTCTGTTGGTCGGTTCAGAGGAAACAGATATACATACAGAGTTATCTCTGTCTCAGAGGGAGGAGAGTACAGCTGCAGAGGAGGAAGAGGAGATCCAGTTTTTCATTCAGAAAAAAGCAACATTCAGAAAATTGGTGAGTTCAGTTCTATTCTGAAATAAAACAAAACAGCTATTTTAAAATATTTATTTGTTTACTGGTCAAGATTTATTACTGTTTGTTGAGCTCAGTTCGTGGTTCACCTTAAAACATAACATGTATTTTTTTCTTGCTTTGTCAGAAAACATCAAATATTTTATTTGCATATCAATTAATGAGGTGCTAATCATAATCTATAAGAATTCAGCATTTTCAGTTTTTTGCTCATTATAAGTTTCTGTCTTCTGATTGAATATTATTCATTTCAGGGCCGACTGTGATCCAGCATCCCAGCTGGCCTGTCGTATTCAGAGGAGAGACGGTCACTCTGAGATGTGAGATGGAGGATGATGAAGGAACTCAGTGGACGTATGAATGGCATCCAGCCAATAGAAACTCTCCAACATCCAATGAATACAGGATCAACAGCGTCTCTGACAGTAGGAGCTACTATTGTAAGGCTAGTAAAGGTGATCAGAGAACAGACTGGAGCCTTCCCTTTACACTGACAGTGAACTGTAAGTCTGACAGAAACATCTTCATTCTCACAATCCTAGAACAACAGACAACATTTTTGGATGCAAAATTCCTCACATCTGCATTAGTTCTCATGTTAATGGTAAATCAGAAATAATTTGGTATTTTGTAACAGGTTTAGGATATTTTATCTTAGCCTGTTCATTGCCTTCCTATGCAGCGTCGCTCAGTTCTCATCTCTCTTCAGTGCTCTGTCTGGGCTTTCTCCCATTGACTTGGATTTTCTCCAGCAGAATTTCAATCAGCGAACAGAAGGAGAAGTTATGAATGTCGATTTTCTGCGTTGTTTTAGAAATGGAAGTGAAGTTCAGTCGATTCTAGTCACGCTTCCAAATACTGGTTTTTGAAAGATTAGTTTTTAATTTTCTTTTTAATCAGGTAAATTGATTAGGAATGAATTCTACTTTTCAACAATAACTTGGCCAGGAAGCATGAAACATCAAACAGCATAAGTGACTCAGAAGTTCAAGTTGATCTGAACAGATTGTTTCTTCAAACAAGCCACTTTCTAAAGTTTGTCTTGTTTTCTGTTTCTACCAGCAAATCGACCCAAAGCCTCACTAACAGCAAGTAATAACATCATACCAGCAGGGGGCAGTGTAACACTGACCTGCTTTATTGACATTGGAGTTGGCTGGAAGTTTGACTGGTTCAGAAATAATCAACAATATTCTGTTGGTCGGTTCAGAGGAAACAGATATACATACAGAGTTATCTCTGTCTCAGAGGGAGGAGAGTACAGCTGCAGAGGAGGAAGAGGAGATCCAGGTTTTCATTCAGAAAAAAGCAACATTGAGAAAATTGGTGAGTTCAGTTCTATTCTGAAATAAAACAAAACAGCTATTTTAAAATATTTATCTGTTTACTGGTCAAGATTTTATTACTGTTTGTTGAGCTCAGTTCATGGTTCACCTTAAAACATAACATGTCTGCTTTTCTTGCTTTGTCAGAAAACATCAAATGTTTCATTTGCATATCAATTAATGAGGTGCTAATCGTAATCTATAAGAATTCAGCATTTTCAGTTTTTTGCTTAAATAAGTTTTCTGTCTTCTGATTGAATATTATTCATTTCAGGGCCTGTGTCGACTGTGAACCAGCATCCCAGCTGGCCTGTCGTATTCAGAGGAGAGACGGTCACTCTGAGATGTGAGATGAAGGATGATAAACGAACTCAGTGGACGTATGAATGGATTCCAGCCAATAGAAACTCTCCAACATCCAATGAATACAGGATCAACAGCATCTCTGAGTCTGACTGTAGGAGATACTGGTGTATGGCTAGTAAAGGTGATCAGAGCACAGGCTGGAGCTTTCCCTTTACACTGACAGTGAACTGTAAGTCTGACAGAAACATCCTCATTCTCACAATCCTAGAACAACAGACAACATTTTTGGATGTAAAATTCCTCACATCTGCATTAGTTCTCATGTTAAATGGTAAATCAGAAATAATTTGGTATTTTGTATCAGGTTTAGGATATTTTATCTTAGCCTGGCCATTGCCTTCCTATGCAGCACCACTCAGTTCTCATCTCTCTTCAGTGCTCTGTCTGGGCTTTCTCCCATTGACTTGGATTTTCTCCAGCAGAATTTCAATCAGCGAACAGAAGGAGAAGTTATGAATGTCGATTTTCTGTGTTGTTTTAGAAATGGAAGTGAAGTTCAGTCGATTCTAGTCACGCTTCCAAATACTGGTTTTTGAAAAATTAGTTTTTAATTTTTTTTCTTTTTAATCAGGTAAATTGATTAGGAATGAATTCTACGTTTCAACAATAACTTGGCCAGGAAGCATGAAACATCAAACAGCATAAGTGACTCAGAAGTTAAAGTTGATCTGAACAGATTGTTTCCTCAAACAAGCCACTTTCTAAAGTTTGTCTTGTTTTCTGTTTCTACCAGCAAATCAACCCAAAGCCTCACTAACAGCAAGTAATAACATCATACCAGCAGGGGGCAGAGTAACACTGACCTGCTTTATAGACATTGGAGTTGACTGGAAGTTTGACTGGTTCACACTGGGGTCAGATTCTTTTCCAGTTCAGTCCATCAGAATCAGTGAATCAGACGGAGACCTCTTGATCTCAGAGGGAGGAAAGTACAGCTGCAGAGGAGGAAGAGGAGATCCAGTTTTCTACACTGAAACCAGCAGAACTGTCACTATTGAGAAAGCAGGTAAACTTGTCTTTATTGTGAAATGAAACATCTTTAGTGCTTCTTTGTTCATCAGTGATGTTAAAAGTATTATGACTCCAGTGCGACGATCATCATCTGTAACTTCCATCTAATGAAGCCTTAAAGCAGAAAATTTGCTCCTGTTCATGTTGATATTTAAACCAGACAATGAATTTCTATGTTGATATTGACGGAGGATTTACTGCAGCAACTTATGTCTGTTTGAAGGAAAAACTGTCACAAATGTGATTATGTGATGCAAACAGTGCAACATTCTGGCTGTAAGCCAGTAATTTATAGGAAATGCATGTTATATGTCTAATACTGCCATGTTTTGCTTTATTGTTGTTTTTTTCTTTTAAACTGTCTGACTTGAGTCAAACGTTTTGAGTTTCCTTCCACAAACTGTTGATAGGTTAACTATCAATTAATTAGCCATCAATTAACATTTGAGTTAATTGAAGGCACTCCTGAAACACACTGCTTCCTTGTTTGAAATGACTGGAATGTCTAAAGAGGGGGCTGCACAGTGGTGCAGATGGTAGCACCGTTGCAGCAAGAAGCGACTGGTTCGATTCTTGGCCCGGGGTCTTTCGTGGAGTTTGCATGTTCTCTCTGTTCTCTCAGGCTGCTCTGGCTTACTCCCATACTCATGACTGCTTTAGACTCCATAAACAGTCATGAACATTGTTGTAATTTCATAAGGCATGCTAACAGTCCACAGCCATTGTTTGCATAATCTATTTTGTTATCTGGCACTGAAGTATTTGTCAGTTTTATTTCTGGTGTTCGAGATGCTCATACCTTTAATAAAAATGTTCAATTTTTTTAATGATAAAATGGCAAAGAATGCAAATTGTGATAAAGGTCTTTGTTTTATACCCGACAGTAAGTCTGGATGATAAGATTAGGCCCAATGGTTTCTCATTTCATAAAGATTAAAAATGAGTGACCAGTGACCTCCACACATTTGTTTTAAAACATAAAACTTCTCATCTTAGTCATCACTGAAAACTTTCAGCAACCAATCACAAATGTATTCATATAATGAACAATTAAGTGCAATTGCTGCATTAATGTATTTTAGTGGTTTGTGCAAAAACACCCAAGATTTTATTTCTGAGAATATAGAGATGACTGTTTTTGGTCAAATTTGACCCACACATACCCTGATAAAAGCAACTTTAAAAATACTTCTTCATAATGCATCTTTTTCTAAATGTCAAAAACAATTGATTGCTCATCTTGATATCCTGATTGTTTTACAGATGATAATTATGATGATATTATCCTGGTGAGCCCTGTTCATCCTGTGACTGAGGGAGATCCTGTTACTCTGAGCTGCAGAAATAAAACACATCAACTTCTCTCCAATGTGTTTTTCTATCACAATGATAAACTCATCAATAATGACAGCAGAGAGGAGCTGAATATCTCTGCAGTGTCAAAGTCAGATGAAGGTTTCTACAAATGTCAACATTCAGGAAAAGAGTCTCCAAAGAGCTGGATGTCTGTTAGAGGTGAGGAGGATTCAAACTTTTCATAAATTTTTTTAGTAAACCATTTTTTTCAGGGAAAAGTTAAACAAATCTTTGTCTTTCACTGCAAATATAGCAGGAACAAAAGTGACAAAAAAGCAAAAAGAAGTTTCCTAGCAGTTTGTTCTTGATAGTGTTGAAGTCCCTCCAAAATATGTAAGAACAACATATTATTGTGTCAGGAATGTGTAGGGTTGCAAACAAAGAATCAAACAAACTCCAGCAGTTGAGGGCTCTCATTTGTTTTATCTTATTTTCAAACATTTCCTTCCAGGTTGCAGCATGACATGTTCACACAAAAAGGGAGAATCCCTCCTCTGATCTAAAACACCTGCCTTTTTAAAGCATTGGCTTCTCCTAAACTAATTACGGGGTGGAGACAACATTTACAAGTAGGAAAAAACATTTGTACTAAACTATATTCCTAGAAAGAAATTTACATTTCAACTAACAACTTCAAAACTAAAACAAAAACAATCTGGGCCCCAAATTAAATCCAAAAACATCCCCCTTCCCTCTCAAACACTAGATTCTGAGGTTGATTGACAACACCAGGTCCTTGTCAGCGCTGCTCATGGGCGCTTCCATGGCAACACCTGACCAGGTGACCTCAAAGAGAAGAAAAAATGATTAAAGCAAAACACCAAATAAAGCAAGTTGCTTCCTCCAAACAAAATACACTTAATAAATAAATTGGAAAATAGAAGTACAAACACGTCACCTGTTAGGGAGGGGTAAATCCCTCACAGAATGAATAAAAAACCTGGTGGTTGCTCTAAACAGTCAGTGGTAGAAACTAGTTTTTCATTAATTGTCGGGGTAAAAATGTTTTCTTATGTTCAATGTTTCTCATTTCCAGGAACTGCATCCAGTCCTGTCAGCTCTTCATCTCCTGTGATGCTGATCGTTCGACCAGTTGTTGTCATCACTTTTGGTTTTCTCCTGGTGTTGATGATGTTGCGCTGCAGACAGAGTAAGGGTGAATATACAGATGCTTACATTTCAAATTCTTTCAATTTATTTCGATGAGGAACAAAAAAGTTTGCACTATAATGCATCAAATGTTCTTTTTTTCCATCCACAGGTTTATGGTGCTTCAGGTCAGTACTCTGGTATTTACTTTTCTCTGACCACAATCGTTCGTCTTCCATCCTTTTTTGTGTTTATTTCTGTATAACTTTTTGCATAATTTAGGTCAAAGGGCAGCAGTCAGAGCTCGACCACAAATCAAGAACCCAAACCGGAAGAGAGCCAAGTTTACAGCTCTCTGCTCCACGGTCAGTAACTTTGATTTATAGTTTATATTAGCTCCCTAAAAATATGATTTAAGATGATTTCAATTTCAATAATCATTTATCAAAGTCCAAAAACTGGATGTTATTCTGAGAAACACAGAAAAAGTTCAACATTGTTTACATCTGATTCTGGTGTTAAAATGTCCCCTGCAAAAATTTTAAATGACACTAAAGAAGACGTCACATTGAAAACTGCAAAAATAGAAAAAGTTTTAAATTCTCAAATTCAGACTTTTCTACTCTTGACATTTTCATTGCTTTGCAGGTGATGCTTCTGAATACGAGTCGATCCGACCAGCCACTATGAATAGTAAGTTAAAGTCCTTTAAGAACGTCAAGATGCAGCATTGATTTCAGTAGTAAGACTTCCAGGGTTTGAAATTAAAATCCAAAAATATTTCTTAAACAGATTAATACCAAGCTCTCGTTTTAGAAGATTAAAAATGAGCATTTCTCCAAAACATCAAAAACCAAATGAATAAATTCAGGCATTGACACGTTTCCCACGGTGTTCCTGTGAAATAATGTGAAAATCAGGATCAGCATCGTGGTACATCAGCAGCTAGAATAAAGTAGTTCAGTTTAAAATGTTTTTTTTTACTTTAATTATCCATCATTTAGTTTTTGTTGATGGTTTGTTGCATTAACAGACAGTTCTGATGACCCAGAGGACGATTCTGCATACAGCTGCATAAATCCAGAAACTGCAGGTAAGTTTGTTCGGCTCCAATGTTTTCACTGAAATGTGTCGTCATGCCAACAACCCTGCAGGTCATTACATCCCATCATGCAGGTCAGACAATCATCTGCCCTTTGCTACAACTAGAAACCAGCAGAATGTGTCAGATCAGAGATCCAGCTAAGGACTTTTTAGAGTTCTGGATACCTGCTCCACATTCATTGGCATTAATAGTTTTTAGAAACGTTGCTTCATAATTGGCCCAAAAGTTAAGGTGATTTGTTCTGAACGTTATAACTGAGAAATGCTGAGCTAATGTAACTTTTCATCATGGGCTTTATATTCAAACCAGCTACATCTGCTGCAGATGATTGTTCTCTTGTAAAAACACTGAGGTCTCATTGTTGTTTTAGAAGCTGCTGGACGCTAAAGCAAAACGTAAAAACTGAGAGAAAAACAACATAAAGGTAGGTGAAATCTGTATTTAGATTCATTTGTAAATGTGAATGTGCTTCTGTATATTTTATGTGAAATAATTTGCTAATTGTGCATTTTATTTTCTTGTTTGGATTTCCACTACCACTGTGAAATGTTGCTGCTACATATTTGCTGCTACTGCAAAGATTTGACAACATGAATATGTTTGATCTCACGCTTTTCTCTTTCTCTACAGGAAAGTGGATCCATGCAGCAACCGATGGAGAAGTTTATTCTGAAATCAGATCAAGAATGTTTCTGGAAAACAATGGAAAATAAGGAGAAAAATCACCTATTTTCATGCATCTGTGAAGAATTTTTACCAACAAACATTTAATGAAACTGCAAAACAAAAGCTAGATATGTGCAAAAGTTGAAGCAGATCAGTTTAAAGATTTGTGTGCATTTATCCCACGCTGTATTATATGCAAACGTCCTTTTAAATGCAGCAATAACATCGTTGCACGTGAAAAGTGAAAAGTCTGTTGTTGAGTTTAGCAAGGAAACTTGTCTTGACAATAACATTCATTTCTACATTTTTGATAAGATGTTTTAAGCTTTTTTAATCACATCCAGAAGAACTTGGATAGAAATATATTTGTATATTTATCTGTTTTTAATGTCTTTTTTTCTTAACCATTATATGGCTACCAGCTCACTTTTTAGTGGTGATTTTTCTATGCCTTACTGTCACATAATTGAACTTCAATTAAAAAAAAGAAAAGTGACTCAATGTTTGTGCAATCAAATAAATTTTTTATGGGTATTTTTTTTTAAATAATTGCTTCCCATCTCCATTAATCGTCCCACAAAAGTTTAATTTATGTGCATATTTGCCACTTCTAATGGCTACAATAAGTTTAACAATCAATTTAATATGCATTAAATTAAACAACACATTGCTCCATCCACTGCTAACAATATATAAAAAGGCTGTGAATGTAATTAAAATGAAGTTGTTTTTATGAAGTTTTATTATTTATGTTGCCTTTAATTTAGACCAACGCGAAGTTTAGACCAATGAACCACAAGGGGGCGCCAGATAATCCTTGCAAATACAAGAAAGACGTTGGTTGTGTAAAATCCTGCAGAATAGATCAGCATCCATGAATAAATGACAAAATGCACATATAGATTACACTGATGCAAAAATAATGACTCATTACCCAAATAAGTCACTATTAGGTTTATTATTAGGTCAATTGTGAACATTTAGGTTATGTTTTGAAGTAAAAATCGATTTTTTTTTTAATTATCAATAATTGAATTGTAACATTATGAACCACCAGGGGGCTCCATATCACATATATGAGAAATAGAAAAAGAAACAGAGCCCCCGACAGAGCTATGCTGTCGGGGGCTTCATGCCCCTGGTAGGGTCACCCAAGGCAGACAGGTCTTAGGGGAGGGACCAGACAAAGCGCAGCCCGAAGACCCCTATGATGAACAAAAACTTTGGTTTAGTGTTCCCTCGCCCGGACGCGGGTCACCGGGCCCCACTCTGGAGCCAGGCATGGAGGTGGGGGCACGTTGGCGAGCGCCTGGTGGCCGGGCTTTTACCCATGGAGCCCGGCCGGGCTCAGCCCGAGAGGAAACATGGGTCCCTCTTCCAATGGGCTCACCACCTGTAGGAAGGGCCATATGGGTCGGGTGCAATGTGAGATGGGTGGTGGCCGAGGGAGGGGGTCCTGGCGGTCCGATCCTCGGTTGCAGAAACTGGCTCTTGGGACGTGGAATGTCACCTCTCTGGTGGGGAAGGAGCCGGAGCTGGTGTGTGAGGCTGAGAGGTTCCGGCTAGAAATAGTCGGTCTCACCTCGACCCATGGCTCTGGTTCTGGAACCAGTCTCCTTGAGAGGGGCTGGATGTACTTCCACTCTGGAGTTGCCCATGGTGAGAGGCATCAAGCAGGAGTGGGCATACTTGTTGCTCCCCATCTTGGCGCCTGTACGTTGGGGTTCACCCCGGTGAACGAGAGGGTAGCCTCCCTCCGCCTACGGGTGGGGGGACGGGTTCTGACTGTTGTTTGTGCTTACGGGCCGAATGACAGTTCAGCTTACCCACCCTTTTGGAGTCCTTGGAGGGGTACTGGAGAGTGCCCCTCCTGGGGACTCCCTCGTTTTGCTGGGGGGACTTCAACACTCACGTGGGCAATGACAGTGAGACCTGGAGGGCGTGGTTGGGAGCGCTCCCTCCGATCTGAACTCGAGTGGTGTTCTGTTGCTGGACTTCTGTGCTCGTCACGGATTGTCCATAACGAACACCATGTTCAGGCATAAGGGTGTCCATATGTGCACTTGGCACCAGGACACCCTAGGCCGCAGTTCGATGATCGATTTTTGTCATCGTTTCGTCGGATCTGCGGCCGTATGTCCCTGGACACTCGGGTGAAGAGAGGTGCGGAGTTGTCCACTGACCACTACCTGGTGGTGAGTTGGCTCGGTGGTGGGGGAGGATGCCGGTCAGACCTGGCAGGCCCAAACGTGTTGTGAGGGTCTGCTGGGAACGTCTGGCGGAGTCCCCTGTGAGACGGAGCTTTAACTCCCCATCTCCGGCAGAGCTTCAAACACGTCCCGGGGGTAGGCGGGGGGACATTGAGTCTGAGTGGACCATGTTCCGTGCCTCCATTGTCGAGCGGCTCATCGGAGCTGCGGTCGCAAGGTTGTCGGTGCCTGTCGTGGTGGCAGCCCTCGAACCCGTTGGTGGACACCTTCGGTGAGGGATGCTGTCAGGCTGAAGAAGGAGTCCTATCGGGCCTTTTTGGCCTGTGGGACTCGGAGCGGCTGATGGGTACCGGCGGGCGAAGCGGCGTGCGGCTCAGGTGGTTGCTGAGGCAAAAACTTCGGGCGTGGGAGGAGTTCGGAGAGACCATGGAGAAAGACTTCCGTATGGCCCTGAGCGATTCTGGTCCACCATCCGGCGTCTCAGGAGGGGAAGCAGTGTAGTACCAACACTGTTTACAGTGTGGTGT
>CAJVRI010000216.1:600000-766667 GCA_911649635.1 Poeciliopsis gracilis | reverse complement strand
TTGATCACAAAACTACCTAAGACCAAGCTTTATCTCAGTGAAATAAGTCAAAAATGCGCCAGAAACATCTTTCAACTTCCAGCTTTCTAAGCTTAGAAACAGGGTAGGACTACTGAAATCAGTATATTTTGGTGGTTTGAACAGTTCCTGAGTTTTTTTGATCATAACACTATTTAATGCCAAAATCGCTTTATCTCAGTGAAATAAGTCAAAAATGCACCACATTGTAATTTTCAGCAAAAACTTCAACTTTCAGCTTTATAAGCTTAGAAACAGCATAGAACTACTGAGAAGCAGTATGTGGTGTGTTTGAACTATGGTCCTGTGTTTGTTTATCACAAAACTATCTAAGACCAAAAATTATACTGCTTCTCAGTAGTTCTATCATGTTTCTAAGCTTATAAAGCTGAAAGTTGAAGGTTTTTGCTGAAAATTACAATGTGGTGCTGTGAGGGACCAAACTCAAAAGAGGACAAAAAAGTGTTCAAAATTGAAAAATTGCATTTAATTCTTCAAAAAAATAGTGAACAAAATTAAAGATTCCGTACAAAAGTAAGAAAAATAAATTTGAAACTAATTTAACTGAGGTCAACTGAACTCTAACCAAACACAAAACAAACTGACCTCCAAACAAAGAACAAAAGGCTGCTTAAATAGGGGTGGAGTTTCCTAAATCTACCACATGAGGGAGGCACTACATAATAAAAGAACAAACAAATACAAAAATTAACCAAAGTATTTTATAAAACAAATAAAACAAAACAAACTAACTTAGCACAAATAAGTAAATATTTAAGTGAAAAGATTAACTAATTCAAATCAACTTGAAACAAGTCTCCCCCTCCAGTCTTAGAAAAGTGGTTGGTTCCAGTTTCTCCTCCAGCTGGTTTATCAGCAGCACCTCAAACAAAGAACAAGTGTAAATAAACCATTCAGACAGACATTAACTAAAGTGTGCACCCATTAGAAAATATATGTCTAAATGAAATAACCAACATAAACTATAAACTGTAACTAATATAAAGAAAAATACTAACACTGTGCGTTGGTGGTAGGAGCATCCACCACAGGTGCATTTTTGACTTATTTTACTGAGTTAAAGCGATTTTGGCATTAGATAGTGTTATGTGAAAAAAAACTCAGGAACTGTTCAAACCACCAAAATATACTGCTTCTCAGTAGTTCTATGCTGTTTCTAAGCTTATAAAGTTGAAAGTTGAAGTTTTTGCTGAAAATTGCAATGTGGTGCATTTTTGACTTATTTCACTGAGTTAAAGCGATTTTGGCATTAGATAGTGTTATGTCGCCAGTCTGTCGCAGTTGCCCTGCGACAGACTGGCGACCTGTCCAGGGTGAACCCCGCCTCTCGCAAGTACACTTGGCTGCAGCCTGCGGAAAGGGGCGGGGACGGACCACTGTCAGTTTCATACCTTATATGGAAATGGGACTATTACATTCCGGAAATGAAGGGGGCGCCAGTGACACCATTTCCTGTACCAGCCGTGTTTTAATAATCATAAAAATAATAACGCTTCTTTTTGACAACGCTTTTCAAAACACCCAAAAACACTTTTAACATTTAAAATTAATTACAAATTAACTACAAATTAAACAGTAAGGAAATGACATACCACGTGTTACGTCAGTCACGTGGTATGTCTGTCACGTGGTATGTCCCCCTTTTTTTTAATCTTTATTAAATCTTTTTTTTCGGATGTTAAAATTACATTAGTAACAAACAATCTACAATAAGCAATAATAAGGAAATGAAAGGTGCGCCGTGTTTTCATAATTATAATAATAACGCATTTTATTTGACTACCCCTTTCAAAACTTAAACTTTCAAAACTTCTTTTCAAAACTTTTCAAAACACCCAATAACACTTTTAACATTTAAAATTAATTACAAATTAAACATTAAGGAAATGACATTCGTTATATGTTCCGTTTATTAAATCTTTCTTTTCGGATGTTAAATTTATATTATTAACAATCTAAAAGAAGGAATCATTATGGAGATGTATTTATCTATCCTTACACCCTAACTATCCCAAACAAAAGTCATAAAACATAAATTAAATTAATATTTTAGAGACAAATGTACATTACATTAAGAACACATCTATCCATCCATTAATTATTATACACATATAGCGGGGAGGTGAGAGCTGCTGATGGACCCTGGACAGATCGCCAGTCCATCGCAGATTAAGAAAACAGATAGAAACAAATACTTTCTGGTGTTGAAATTCAAATAATAGATTTTGATGTGGTGAACAGTATTCTTAAAATAAATAAGTTAAAATCTAAAATATAATATCCTTTGCCTTATTCAATAAGGACTAGATGGAAAAAGAGGTTTGGTCAACAATTTTTGGCCAACCTGGTCCGTCCATTCACAGCACTTTTGTTCTGTTTATTTGCCAAATATTTTTCTTATTATTCATGTGGTGAATATAATTTACAAACAAATTAAATGACTTTTGAACTTCTAACAAGCTCAACTGTTATCATTGTTTACCATAATGTCTTAACCAGTAAACTGGTTGGTGTCCCATTATTCCGTTTAGAAATTATAAATCTATTCTAATTGCAATCGATTCATAAACTGCGCTCCAAATACCTTAAATATGCAATTGTTGCAAAACCCAGTGATTCATTTAAACCTTTTAAATTTAGCTTCAGCCTGGAAAGACTCACACAGAAAGTAGGTTTTAGAAAGTTTATGTGATAAGAAATAATCTTCGGACCCGGCAGTAGACACTGCGCTGGGAACTGTCAGAGAGAATGATTCGCTGTTCAGGAGTTATTTTTTTCTATATGAAAACCTTTTTTAATAAATTCACTGGATACATAAATTAAACCTGTGTAAATTCTAACTATAACTGTCTTCATCTCATTGGATCACGGCGCCGGTCTCATCTCCTCCACCCTTCAGAAACTCCGGCTTGATGTGCAACTGCTGAGCTTCCATCACCTCCACCTGGTCTCCACCTTCTCTCAGCTCACCTTTAACCTTATGTTTGCATTATGACTTTGTAACTAAACAATGTTTCTGTATGGCTTGCTTTATCATAAAACAACAGTTGATTCTGACTGTTAAAACACAAACAACTTAGCCGTATGTCAGGTTAGTAAAGAAAATTTCTATTGGTTCCAGTCATTGTTTAAAATTATAGGAAACATTGCATTTACACATATAAAATATTGCAAGTTATTAACTAGCATGTATTTCAATTTTTAAAATAAAATATTGCAAGTTATCCAATTGCTAAACAACATCGTTACAATATATTTACAACTACTTTATTGGCTCTTCTTTCTCTCCAACAAAATGCAGCCACAATGTAACTCTGTGTGGAAACGACACCATTTCTGTAAAAACTAATAATGTAAATCAACTGAGCTACAACAAAAGGAACATTCAAAAATGTACATAATATTGAAATAACACATTACGAAAACAAATGACTGAACAAGTCAAAAGGCAAATGTGCTTCAGCATAAATGATTTAAAATGGCATTTCACACAAAACGAACAATGTGTGTGAGAACTGAAATGTGTGAAAGACTGTAGAAAACAACTAATATTGTCCTAGCATTCAGTACTGGCATTCAGGGCAGTGTCCAGGTATGTCATCAGAGTCGTAACGAGGGAACTCTCCTCATCTTCCATGTCCAGTGAAACCCACACAGTCTTTATATTGCTGGTTGCAGGAAGAACATCTGCCTTGAATGACTCTGAAAATGTAGCCCAGCTGATCTCACCTGTTGATGAAAAACAGATTTTATGTAGTTGAAATCTAAAGTTTTAGGTGAAAAAAGTCAAAGGTCCTTACCATCCAGCCAAGCAAAGTGAGTCTTCTTCCTGAAAACTGGGTCAGACACAATGGCTTCAAAGCACTTGCAGGTCAATGCCAAGGTGAGGTAAGATGTCTCCCTGTGCCAGAATCACCTCCTGGAGAACAGCTTCCAGTTCAATCAAAGGCATCTGAAAATTATAATAAAAAAAAACTGGTGCATTGCAAGACTCATACTGGAAGAATGGCTATGACATGATTATGAATTAACCTTAAAAAAAAAAAAAGAATAAAATTAAAAAACATGTATATACATTGCAGATATGTTTAAACAGGACATGATTCATTGTCCCTCAGAACAGAGCAAGGACACAGCCTGATAGCTACTAAGATAAAAAGAAAAAAGCTTATTATACAAATGATTGGTAGAACAAAAGGCATGTTTGAATTAATCACTGTAGATTCTTTAACATTGTTGTTACTGTTTTGTAGGATTTTAATTAATTATAGAAATCACAATGGCTTCCAGATAACAAATATATATTCTGCAAAAAATGAATTGAAATTGTAGAAGTGATATTGCTCAACCAGCCAAGAGCAGGTATTAACTAATTAGATTTACTCAATTACTCTGTAACTTTGACAAAAAAAATGAACAATTAGGACAATTTTTCCAAATCTTATACTCTTGAGTTAATGTTGATACGCAACATAATGCGAGTAACTTAACTGAATGAAGAACACATTTTAATCCATTAAAAAAATTAAAACACCCTACACAGATAAATGTTTATGTTAGGTTTCCTTTAACCTTAATTTGTTGTCTTGTATTAAAATGTTTCCTTTTAGGTTTTAAAATACCTAATAGTGCACATAACATCATTTTTATTAATGTCTGCTTAAATAAATGGGTAACATTACATTGCACGTTATAATCAGTAAAACAGTACTTAATAGCCATTTCACCAAATACTTTGTGCAGCAAACTACACATTTAAAAGAAACAGTTACTAAAAATACAATGAAGTAGTGCTACTGGTTATTACAGTATCAGCTCTGGGTACTACACCCACTTATGATGGCAGCTGTTAGTTTATAAAAAAAAATATTAAGACTTTCCAGAAATTTAACATTGATGTACAAAAAACATATTTAAAAAAAATATTAACCTTTAAAAAATAAAAATAAAAAACACTAGAGAACTGATAAGTATGTAAAAAAAAAAAAACATTAATTAGTGTAGTTTTGCATACCGTTATCTTGAACCATAGCAGTTCTTGCTATGTGGTTCTGAACCTTGTTGGACTCATCGGCCCTGCATGAGCAAAGCGGACAGCGACACCTGTCGTTCATTCAGTACAGAAGAATTTTCTCTCCATTCCGAATGTTGCAAAGACACGTACATCTGTATAATGGAAATAGAAAAACAAATTTTGAGCATAAAATACATTTTTCAATGATACATTTTTCTACTTTTAGATTTTTATCTAATGGTGGCCTGCACGGAAATGATTAGCTATGCTACATGCTAAAATTAGCCTTCCCGAACTACGAATTTCACTCGTTTACAGCTGTCAATTATATTTTCAACCTAATGTAGAAAAGCGTATCGATTTACTCTGTAAAAAAAGTTTTAATAAGGTAGAAAATACCTTTTGCTGACTTTGTGGTTGTTCCATTGTGAATCGCGTGCCGATCGTCAGTGGGGAAACCTCTCAAACTTCTTCCAGTCAACCTCTTAGCCCTGCTTCTTTAAGGTATTTATACTGGTGATTGTGAAAATAGCGCCCCCTTCATTTCCGGAATGCAATAGTCCCATTTCCATATAAGGTATGAGACTGACAGTGGTCCGTCACCGCCCCTTTCCGCAGGCTGCAGCCAAGACCCTCTCGCCTCTCGCCCGGAACGCAGGTGGAGATAGGCACCAGCACCTCCCGACCCCGTTAGGGAGAAGGGTGGCCGGAAAATGGATGGATGGGTAGGTGGGTGGGTGGATGGATGGATGGATGGATATCAAACAGTGTTGTAGTGCACCCTTTATCAGTCTATTCAACAACCAGGTTTGTTTTGCCAGCTTTGGCATGATCAAATGTTATGTAATGATACAAACGGAACAGATACAGATAAATTCACCGTCCAGCGCTGGGCCAATGGTTCACTTTAGGAATGCAGCCAAGGCGCTGCTTCTGAATTGATCTTCTCCTCATTCTACGGACGCTCTAAGGAGCGTTGACCTGCTTGTTTATTTATTTATTTATTTATTTATTTATTTATTTATTTATTTATTTATTTATTTATTTATTTATTTATTTATTTAGTCGTGTGACTGGCTACAGTCGCTCCATCAACTGGTGCATAGCAGATCTACCGAGCTGTCCCTGAATGCACCGCAGTGTTTCGCAAAAATCACGTGACAGAAGTCATGTGACTAGAGTGTTTGGCTCAGGCTTGTGTCACTTTAAAAGCAAAAGCGAGCGCGGTGTGTGTTTTGGTAATTGTATCGCTGAAACATGACAGCTGGATTAATCCTTTTCACAGTGACAGTATCTATGTTTTCTGACGTTCTTCATGGCCTCTCACACACCTACTTCCAGGTAATGTTTCATTTCTTTCTGTGTGACGTTTTCCCAGATCAGGGAAAACGTCACAGATTCAAGGTTCCCATCCTGAATCCCATCATCTCAGTCCACGTCCTTAGTTAATTAAAGTCATTCATGGGCCAAACATTCATTGCTCTGCGGGTTATTTAACCTGTATCATGTTGTGTTTTCTAACTAACCTGTGCTGCTCATTTCACTGCTCCAGACCACAAAGCCTGCAGGTTCATCAGATCCCCAGTTCACTGAGAAGTTCTTCACCCAGACTTTGGATCATTTCAACTTTAACATCATGGGCAACGGAACGTTCAGCCAGCGATACCTGATCACAGGTACAGACCATTTCCTATCATAAATATAAATGTTATGAACTGATCAGCAGATGATTAACATGAATCTGTTGTTCCCTGCTGCAGACCAGTACTGGAGGAAAGCCTATGGTCCCATCTTCTTCTACACCGGAAATGAAGGCAACATCTGGGAGTTTGCTCTGAACTCTGGGTTCATAACAGAGCTGGCAGCTCAGCAGCAGGCATTGGTCATATTCGCTGAACATGTAAGAAAAAACTGTCAAAAAGAACCGCCAATGTGGTGGAGGCAGCCAGGCTGAGGAGATTTGGTGAATCACGTGAGGAGAAAAAAAGAGGAAGTAAATGTTTAAAGTTTAACTCGGTTTGTCAGCTGATCTTCATTTGCCACGAGTCAAACTGTGCAGGACAGTTTAGTTCACACACCTCATCACACACCTGCAGCTAGGACAGTAAATTGTAAAAACACCTAATCTGTTTTCTTGCTTTTTAACATTTTAGTCACATTGATTGTGATTAATAAAGTCCATTATGTAATACTGTTTGTTCATTTAGCAGTGTGGTTTAGAAGGTTATTAGCTTAAATTAACTATTAATTTGAGTGCATATATTCAGTGTTTCATGAGAAATATGAACAAAAGTCCTGGTGAAACAATTAGGATTATTTTTGTCATCATTTACAGTATATAGGATGGTAAGAAGATATGAGGTCAGAAACTCTTCATAATAATCAGTTGTTTATTTTTTTTCTGTCCTACCATCACAAATGTAAACACAGGATCTGGATGCAGACAGGCCCTGTGAGCAGTGTGATGATGATAGAGGCTGGAATACTTCAGCTGTCAGATGTTTTTTTTCTCCTTTTTTTCTAAAAACTTTTGTTTATTTAACTGCATTCCAAATATTAACCAGTGAGCATAAACCAGCTGTCAAAATAAAATCATGCCGTTATAACAACAATAAGAGAGACATTCAGATATTAAAGACTAAAAACCAGTAAGTAATGAAGAGCCTCAACAAAAAAAATGAAATGATCCATCTTCTGAACAAAAATATGAAAATGTTCTTAAACTGAGAAGTTTCTTTTACATATAACAGCAGGTGGTTAGGTATCAGCAACATTAGGAATAATGTTGATCAATTAAGGATCAAGTTAATAATCATAATTGTTAAACTCTTTTCTGTGTTTGTTTATCATGGCAATAACAAATTAATTGACACAAAACCCATTAACAACCTCAAAGCAAACAAATCGGTGTTCCCAACAAACAAACAGAAAAAAAAGCAGTCAGCACTGTTCAAGTCATATTCATTTCTGGTATCGGTCTAAATCATTTTAATTATTTATTACTGCCATATTCTGAGATTATCGTCTGTTTGCATGTGGTTTGGGTTGGAGCACTGAGTTTGATGCATGCAGCGGCTCTAATAGAGGCTGCAGTCTGTGCTCCATCCTTTTGTTTCTGTCTGCTCTTTGTGAACTTGACCTTCCACACCTCAAACTAAACGTCAGATGAAAAATTTTCTATTTAAGGCCTTTTCTGTGTTTTCAGTAAATGTGATCAAAGCTGTACATTTTTTCTTCAATCTCTGTTGCTGACGTAAGATTTTTTTAAAAACTAATATGTATTTTTTAATATTTCTCTCATGCTCATGTAGTTGTCTTTTTCAGAGATATTACGGCCAATCTCTGCCGTTTGGGAAAGAGTCCTTCAACATCCCTCAGGTGGGTCTGCTGACGGTGGAGCAGGCCCTTGCTGACTACGCCGTCATGATCAGGGAGCTCAAGGAGCAGCTGGCAGCCTCACACTGTCCTGTTATTGTGTTTGGTGGCAGGTGAAACCTACAGCAGTAGTGGTGGTGGGGGGTTTTCACCAGGTACTGTGAAGATAACATCTTCCCCTCTCATCCTGTTGTTGCAGCTACGGTGGAATGTTGTCCGTCTACATGAGACTCAAGTATCCCAACATGGTGGCTGGTGCCCTGGCGGCCAGTGCCCCCATCCTATCCACTGCTGGTCTCGGAGACAGTGCACAGTTTTTCAGAGACGTTACAGCAGTGAGTCACCAACATGAGCTCTCTGTCAGGGACAGCCGATTTTATATGGAGAGTCTTTGCTCTGAACTATTGAGGTGCTTTGCTTGTGTGTGGCTGCAGTTTACTGTTAATGGTACTAAGTCAGAGGGTTCAAGTTTAATTCAGTTTAGCTATAAACCACAGATAATATCTACATATACATATACATATACATATATATATATATATATAGTGGACACACTGCACCACTGTCAACCTTTTTAAAACCATTTTAAAAATAAAAATAAAACCTTTTATTTTTCAACTGATGTAATTTGTTTTTCTTTCTTTAAAAGTTTTTATTTCAGCAAAGATTCTTCTCCAGGACTTAAAAATTGGGATGTCAACCTGTGAGATTCTCAATGTGAATTTTATTTATTTAAAATTTTCCTTTACAGGATTTTGAGAGCATCAGCCCTGAATGCAGAGATGCTGTGAGAGGAGCTTTCCATCTGTTGAAGCAATTAGCTGATCGCCAAGGTGAGGAGCTCCACCATGAACAACTTTCTGAAAATCACAGAAAAATTTACAAAGCAAATTCTTCCCTTCCGCCCACACAATTAACAGTTTTATTTGTGTCAAAACATGCCATTATTTGGAATAAAGACATGTTATTCTGCTGGTGCCAGATTACAGTGGCATCCAGTCTGAATTTGCTCTCTGCAAGCCACCAGTGTCTCCTCAGGACATCCAACAGCTCTACGGCCTGCTGAGGAACGCCTTCACCATGATGGCCATGCTGGACTATCCTTACAGCACCAGCTTCATGGGCAACATGCCCGCCAACCCTGTCAAGGTCAGCTTCACAGGCACAACATGCTGCTTTTAGGAGGTACAAATGTTTAATATTTATTATTGTGACGACTGAAGAAGCCACTCTGGTATTTTTAACTGCAGACGTGGAAAACTGGAATGTTTTCCTTTACAAAATGGATCTGGCTGGCAAAATTCAAGCAAATATTTTTTTTTTCTAGAATTCTATAATAAAACATGTTCATAGTGTTTATTTTATGTTCATTTGTTAAACTCTGCGACAGGCTGGCGACCTGTCCAGGGTGTACCCCGCCTCTCGCCCAGAACGCAGCTGGGGCTAGGCGCAAGCACCTCCCGACCCCGTTAGGGAGAAGTGTGACCGGAAAATGAATGGATGGATGGATGGATTTGTTAAACTTATTATGTTCATACACAAATGGCAACTAAGGATTTTTAGCTTCATTGTCATCTGAAAATGTTTCTGAAACAGAAGGAGTTATCATTTCTAAGATATGAGATTCTAAAACATGTCTTAGAAACTGCAGTCTGGTTTTAAATGTGATCACAGTACAGAAACACTTAGAATATTTAATGATCTTCTTGGATCGAGGGACATTATTATATTTAAGTGGAGTGTTCAGTACTTTTATTTTGACTGCAGCACTGTTTGGGTGTTTAGGGTACAGTGTTAGATTTGTTCTCATTGTATTTGAAAAACAGAAGTTTTTCTGTTCATCTCCATCACTGTTCTGTGGTGGCACATCTAAATTATGGGGTCCCTTAAGGTTCAGCCTTAGGCTGTATTCCATATTCATATTATACTTCCTGCCTTTTGGACTCACATTTAAGAAATCCAGTGTCTTCTTTACTGCTTTCCAGATGATGTACAAATATACCTGCTCCTAAAGAAATGGATGATAAAGATGATTCCCTACAGTCTTTGACAGATTGCTTAACAGAAGTTACATTATGGATTAACTTATTTTTTTCACTTGAATCAAAATAAAACTCAAGTTATATTGTTTGGACAAATGAACCTTATTAACCTTCTGTGATTTTCTGAATACTGTACAGCACTCTGGTTCAGTTAATAGTTGTTTTTAAAATGCCTTGTAAATAAATTAACATTGGTTTCAGTTTTGCCGTGTTTTATGAACACTGAAATCTTGTGAAGAGAATCAGTCTCAGATTTGCTGCAAACCTATGTTCATACACAAATGTAGTTTGTGTCTTTTCTATCTGAAATAGTCAGTGAGTTGGAATATCTGATGTCGGCATCATGTTTAGTTTATGTGAAGCTACAGAATTGCTGTGAAACTGTGATTTTTTTTTTATTTCTATTTTTCTTCAGGTGGCCTGTGGAACCATGCTCAGAGGATTGGATCTGCTGGCTAATCTCCGAGACACCGCAGGTTAGCCAGAGATTCTGCTTCTGTGACACTTTGTGATAAATCTCAAAGATTGATCGTCCTCCTTGTGTTCAACATCGTCCAAGCAGCTGCTGGTTGGACGATTGCTTGAGCAAAGATTTTCCCTGAAACCAGTGCTGATGGGTGAAAGGATGCATCACTCTGTCAAGGCACCTGAGATGTAGTTACTAGGTGCAAGCACTAGAGGGTAGTGGTCAGCTTCATGGTCAGTACAATGCACCTTGTAAAAAAAGGGAGCAAACAGTGACAGTGCCTCTCATTGTCTGTAAACATTCTTATAATGGTTCTGAAAAAATTTGGGATGAAACGAAAACAAGTGAACACGGAGGTGAGGAAGCCATGTCTCTTCAGTAACCGATGCCTTCCAACCTGCAGGGATCGTGTACAACTCGACTGGGTCGCTGACCTGTTTTGACCTCTACAGTCTCTATGTGCAGTGCGCTGACCCGACTGGATGTGGACTGGGATTGGACAGCCTGGCCTGGGACTACCAGGTACACCAGAAGCCCAGGGCTGATGGGCAATATTAGGAGATGTGGTACCAACTGCTTTACTTCCATGTTGGCCAGACGTGTTAGTGGTGTGAATGGATTCAGTGACTGTCGAGTTTATTTAAATAACCACAACAAATCTCATCTCAGGGCATTTTAAAAAGATAGGAATAAAGTTTATCTACAGATATATTGACAATATTGACAGGATTGTTACTTTAGATCTTTTCTCTGCACCTTGGTCTCCAAGAGCATCAAAAAATATTGATCACTGTAGTTGCTGTGTGCAGTTTATTTTTTTTTTTTAAAAAGTGATGCAGGTTACAAAAAATTTTTTGTAACCTCCTGAAGAAGATACAGGTTACATAAAAGTGACAGTGACAAATTTGCTACAATTTCTCTATGTCAGCCATTTCTTAACAGACAGGACTCAGAGCTCTGGAAGTCTAAAGTAGGAACCTTGGTTTAAAACTGCTGAAAACATAAAATTTAAAATCTTTACTAACAAAAACAAAATGTTCAGGATCCAGATAACTTGTGCTTTTTTAGGTGTAAATTGCAGATTCCAGTGTGTTCAGAATGACCCAGTGATCCCACACACACCACCAGCTCACAGTGTGCTCCAACTTTGAGAATCTGCTTCTGTGACACTTTTTGATAAATCTCACTGCTTGATTGTCCTGCTTGTGTTCAGGCCTGCACAGAGGTGGAGCTGTGCTTTGAGAGTAACAACGTGACAGACATGTTTCCTCCGATTTCCTTCACTGAGAAGGACCGAGAGGCCTACTGCTCCAAGCGCTGGGCTGTGGTTCCTCGACCAGGCTGGCTCCAAATCCAGTTCTGGGGAGACGGTAAATCTCAGATGCTCTTTTTTTCTAATCAAAATTTTCCATTTTTATTAGAAAATATTTTATCCTAATCCCCATCAAATTTTATTTCCACAGTTTAGGTTTTTCTGCAGCAGGGCTGCTGGCTGTTTCCTTCTTTCTTTCTCTTGTCAGGAGCAACTTGATAAATTTGACTGGCAGCCAATCAGAAAGATGAGCATGGCAAATAGCATTTTCCTGAATTTCTCCTCTGTGGGACAGTAAAGGCTATTTCTATGTTCTATCTCCATAGAAATAACTTATTTTACACTAATGACAGAAAAACATATTACATTATAAAATAAATAAATAAATAAGTTTATTTCATTTTTTAACCCTCCTGCGGTCTGATTTGTGTGCTCTTTTCCAAGGTTTTGTTTTTTGTGTTTTGGAAACTGATGGTCTGATGCAACAGCCCTCTCCCCACTAAGCTTCACACAAAAACTGCACAAGTGTTTATTTTATTAAAAATGTCCTTTTTTTTTTTTTTTTTAAATTTTCCTTCTATGTTTATGAGGCCCCTAATTGATTCCCAGGGGCCTCAGAAAGATACATCTAAAACCCTGTTCTAAACATCTCTTGTGTTCAGCCCTCTCCACCGCAAGCAACATCATTTTCTCCAATGGGGATCTGGACCCATGGGCCAATGGAGGGGTGAGTGTGACTCGGGCAGGAAACCTTCAGTGAAGTCTAAAGTTGAAGTTAATCAACTTTCCAATGTTCAGGTGCGCGAGTCACTGAGTTCATCGCTGGTAGCGCTAAGCATTTCTGGAGGGGCTCATCACCTGGACCTGAGGTACCACAAGCTGCTGGCTCCTCTGTTTGTTCTGCTTTGTTGTTGAAATGTTCAACATGAAAACACATGTTTTTGTTCTCTTTCAGAGGATCTAATGATTCTGATCCAGCCTCAGTCATCAGAGTCAGAAAGGCTGAAGCAGAGCTCATTGCACAGTGGGTGAAGATGGAAAGGGCTAGACTAACAGCAGCATACACACAGCTGTAGGGTTAATCTGATCTATTGTTTTAAAAGAGTCCAACAAAATACAAAAGAGCACATTTAAAGCATTCCGTCTTGTATTTTTTCCAGCATTTGAATCAAATAAATGGTAAATTGAAGTTAACTTCTTGTCTGATTCTATAGATTTTCAGCTTCTTCCATCCACTGATACTGAAACATTTATTGTACCAAGAAGGTACAGTAAAAAACAGTGAGAACAGTCATGGCATCAGAGTAACTGTTACTGTCATTCAGACAGATGAAAATTATCTGATATTTCTACTCGCCTTTTGCTGTTTTATTAAAATACTTCCCTCCAGCCAATCTTTGTAGTGAAATCTTGCTAATAAAGATAAGACTGAAATTAGAGATTGTCCATAAAGCTTTTGTTGAATAAATAACTTTTTTCCCCATCTACTGTTTTTATTCAACTTTAACATACATGCATGCTGATAGTAGATGTGGTGATATAACCTCAAGTCTTCTTACTGGGATTGTGAACAATGAATTCACTTCCAATTGATTAATGGTTTATTGGATTAAATTTAGTTCCAATCGATTCACTTCGATCTTTCTTTAGTGTTTGCCCGCCATCCAGAAGAGGGTGCTGCTAGTCATCCTGAAACAGAAAAATTTGATATCGGAATAAAAATGGAAGGGCAATTCCAGAATGGTAAAGTCATGGAAAATACACATTATGTGGTTGTGTTTCAAAATATAATCACTCAACATCCTGCTTTTGTTTTGCCTTAATAGAACTGAGCTGCATGCTACAAAGGCCACGATATGACAGAAAAGCAGAGGGTATAACGCAGAAAAATTGTAACATGACAAAGGGGGAGGAAACATTGTGCCAATAAGTATGATTGATTATGAGAGCAGTTGTGACTTAAAGTAACTTCCATCCATCCATTTTCTGTACACTCTTGTCCCTAGTGGTGTCAGGAGTGGTGCTGCTGCCTGTCTCCAGCGAAGGTTTCAGGCAAGAGGCGGGGTCACCCTGGTCCACCTTAGGGGAACAGAGACAAGACAAATAACCATTCACACACACACTCACACCTAGGTAGAATTTACAGAGACCAATTAACCCATCATGTTTTGGACTGTAGGAGGAAGCTGGAGAACCCATGCATGCACACCTAGGGAGAACATGCAAACTCCATGCAGAACGAAAAAATAAGAAATTGGGAGAGCAGTGATCGGCCGATAAATGTGAAGCCAATCTTATCCACCGATCTTATTTACCTCAGCAAAGCTCTAAAACTGAACCTCTCTCTAAATTCTCCTTAGCTGTGAATGTGAGTGTGCATGGTTGTCCTGTAGGTATTAGGGATGCAATCACTTGCTTCTTTCTCTCGTCTCTGCTTCATCACCTGAGTCGTTAGCAGAACTCTGGAGAAGCTGACTGCACTGAGGCAAGCAGCTATTTGGTCCAGGGATACTGGCCCTCGAGTTCTGGAGTTGTTGTCCCCTGTTCTAAAGATTTGCAATGGATTTTATTTTGGGGTATCAGTGTAAAAAGTTGAACACAAATGAATACAAACCAGTCTCAAAACTCAATTTTTTATTCAAGAATAAAGAAGAAAATCCAGCATGACAATACAAAAGCAGCTTATGCTTGGAAATATTGAAAGGAAAGAAAATTTAAACAGTGAACTTTCAAAAATAGTTTTTTTCCATGAACCTTCAAAAATAAGAATCCAGACATTTATGAATTGTGCATGAGGGAAAGAAATTCATAGAACTAAGTGAACAGTCTCAGTGGTTTAACCACTTTAAAGCCCTCACACCCAATTGCATTTAGATGCTGCATTAAATAAAGTTTCTTAACAGGACCTTTAAGATCTTGAACATTTCTCCTTCTGTTCCATTTGAAACTCCTTAATTTCACCTTTCCTGTTTTCAACCAATGTCTAATCAACATTAAACAGCTGCATTAACAGTCAAATCTTTAGCCACTTCTCATTTTCTTCAAGTGCCTTGCCTTCAAGGCAAGGCAAGGCCGATGTGCCCATTTAGTAGAGAAGAATCTGGAATCAAGCCAACAACAAAATCATAGCTGCCTCAGAGCCCTTTGCTGGTGGCAGAAGGAAATCTTGTCAAGAACTGGAGTCAAAGTCAGCATGTAACGAAGTTCTTCCATCAGGACATTTGTCTGGGAAAGGTCAAGCAGGATTCAGAAAGAAATGTATATTTATTTCTCAGGAAACATGGAGATAATTTCCAGCTTTTGGTATTCTTCGCCAGCATAAGGTAAAAGGCAAATTAGGAGAGGTCCTGCTAATATTCTTCACTCCTACCAAACGACACTGTGCTGCCGTATCGGGGCTGTAAAAACTGACAACCATCCCTACTTTATTGTGCTCTACTTAAGATTTCACATTTGCACTTTGTATTGCAAACATTTTTGATTTCTGATTTCCTTCTAAATATGGAAAAAGTTCAAAACATGGGTAAGGTGTGGCTGCTGGCATTTGTACTGTGAGACAACTCTGCCTCAGACCTGCACAGACAGAAACCCAGGTGAAATATTTCCACAGCAGAGCCATCTCTGTGTCACTTTATACTGTTTCATGCAATGAGAGTCAGCTGTAATACGAAACCTTTATTTGATTAAATCTTCATCGAAAATGCTAAAAATAGACTTTTCTCGAATGGCACCTTTTTGAAGAATAGCTTTTCATCATTTAAATCTCAAACAATTGAAGAGAAAATCTAAAAGATTTCAGAATATTTTCAGCATATCTTTGGCTCAAGAGTTCTGCTGAAACATGACTGAGGGAAAAAATCCGAGTTCTTGTAGGCAAGATTAACATTATGTGAACCTTAGAACTGATTGGAGGAAAATTGTCACTACTCTGATGGAAAAAAAATCTAGATGTGTGACAACAACCACAGCAATGTGAAAAGCTACATAAGCACATGGGAAAACAGCTCAATGGACTGAAAGTTGTCAGAGGCAAGATTAAAGGCACATGTGAGAACGACGAAAACATGGAGTCCAGAAGAGTTTAGTCTCGGTCACAATCAGGACCACGTCAACTAGTGCTCTTCACTGCACATGGTTATCCATCCATCCATCCATCCATTTTCTGGTCACCCTTCTCCCTAATGGGGTTGGGAGGTCTGCACATGGTTATCTACCCTCAAATTATAGGACATCCACTTAGATAATGAAGAAAACTTAGTTATCAGCAGAAATTCAGGTTTTAAATATTCACAAGAAATCAATATATTATTTTAAATTCATAGATCACATTTTCTCTCATATTAAAAATGGCATGTACTTTTACCCTGCAACATATACAAAAAAAACCCCAAATCCCAATAACCACCTCCCTCCATGTTGACCTCAGTCTTTTAGCTTAGGTTTGTTGTTACCCACATTGGCTTCAATTAAAAAAAACACAAAATATTAACAGGTATTTTATTTAGTTTCTAGAGAAGTAGGATAAAACTAACTAAGACAAATAGGAGTTTGGAATCAATAATTCTATCTTGATTAAAACATTCTAGTATCACTGGCAGAGTTTTTCACTTCTAACTAGACATTTTCCCATGATGTAAAAATCTACCAGCATTTTTAAAAATATTCTAAGATTATAGACTTCAAACAAGCTCCTGAAAAGTTACTTTTAAGTTTTATCTTATTTCACTAGAAACTAGATGACATACTTTGGAGATTTAATGTTCTTGAAGTTTTGTTAAACTAAGCATCAACCACAGATGCTGCATTCATGTCAGTGGGAGTGAAAGAGAAAAAGTCAGTAGGTAAATGTGTTTGTTGTGTCCCCACAGTGTGAAACTGGAGCCATAACTACTCACTCTGGGTCCTGCAAAGAGTGTGACTTCACTTTTATTAGCTCAACCACTTCATGCTGTTTAAATGCATCTTAATGGAGGTATCAGAGAAACTCATCCAAAGATGGGCAGAAGTGTCAGGAGGAGCTGGCTACTCAGATCTGCAACACTTCATCCTTCTGGTGCAGCACAGCTTTTTAAAATGGTTTATGAACAAAATTGGGCTTATTGTTTGGCATACCCACAAACCACTGAAGCCAACTGGTGCTGTTGATCTGAACTAGTAAACTTTGCAACAACTTATGGAAGAGGTCAAACATTCCCATGGAAGGTAAGGCTAGCTAATTTAGCTGTTTAACCGATATAAAGATACGTTAAAGAAAACCCTGTAGGTAATCAGCACATTTAAAGAAGCAGTGATGCAGGATGTTCTGCTATGAGATCTCCAGAATCACCATATATGGTCAGTTTCTCCCCTTGTCCTGTGTGTTGTGTACTTATGGTTCTGGGACCATAAGTACTATTTCTCAGCAGGGTGGCGCTCATAGCTAAAGTGGTTTGATCAAGGAGTCGTAACCTCTGACATTTTAAGTCAATTGAAGTATACAGGGGTCAGAACTATAATCAATGGAAAGGCTGAACTGTAAAGATTACCATGATAACTACACTACCTGGATGTGAAACAGAAACAGTAGTGCGTGATGTAATGACCACTGTGGAGGGAAAATGGAGGCGCAAACTAGCATAGGGTGACTGAACCCAAACTAACCGCCTTACTAAACACTAATTTGCTGCTTTGTAATGGAGCATTTTGATTTCTCATTTATAAGGCATCTGGACCTTTCTGTAACAAATTCTGTTTATAGATGTCCTCAGTATTAATGTTGCATAATTTGCATTGATTACCAGTAAAATAAAAGGTGGCAGCTCAAATACAAAGAGAAATTCTATATTTTCTGTTAGATCGACAATCAGGACACGTGTTAAAGGTGTTGTAGCTGAATGACATGAAATGCAGCAGAGCTGTGCGCCTGTCAGGAAGCTCTAGGGATGGCTAAAAACAGCTCAGTCTCACCAAATGGCTCATGATGAGAACTGCTTCCTGTTCCTGGGAGAGAAACTGTTCCGCTTAATTGGAATGTGGAGAGGACGAGCCTGCAGTTGTTCACAGCTGCAAGGCAGATACTTTGTTTTTAATAACAGTAGAAAAACAGTCTAGAAACCATTCCTGAAAAAAAAAAAAATGCCAGGTAGTTCCAAAGTGGATGTTGTAGAACTTGGCCCACCAGCTCCAGCTGTGATGGAGCCATCCTCCACAGTTCCTCCTGATCAGGGTCAGGATCTGATCATCACCGGCTCAAAAACAAAACCAGTCCAACAAATAAACAAAGGCTTAGCCATGAGTATGACTTGACTTTTCAATACTTGCAATGTCTGGAGAGCATAAAAGAGCCAGTTTTCATGGTTCACGCTTCTGATGTCATTCTTTTGACATCAGAAGGTTCTGGTGTCACATCAAACCTGAGGAATATTCTGGTTCACAGTGGCTGTGGCTCAGCTGGAGGCCATATAGGCAGTGGGTGAGCCTCGGTGTTGAAGACATACTTGTCAAGACTGATGAGGTCAGCATCCTCGGAGAAGAGCAGGTAGAAATATTTTAGGGTCTCTCCCAGGAAGAAGCTCTCCATCTTGTCTCTGGGACTGGGATAATCTGGATCACACACGTTGTTGATGGATGTGTAGCCACCAGAGGAAACCTGAGGACCCACAGACAGACTTACAACACTGCAGACAGAAGCTTTCAGCTACTGGATGGAAAGCTTCTGAGAAGATAATATGTATAATGAGCAGTGATATGACTGCAATTAATACAATAACAAATTGCATTTTAATTAAAAACTTTGCATTGACAAAAATATTTTCAATTTAAAAACTATTTTTGCTGCTAAATCATTAAATAAATAGATATAAAATATTCACTGTTTTTCATGTTCCTCAACCATCAGCCTGGTGCAAGCATTACTGTAGTCATTCAGCTTTCCAAAGTTTCAGCAACTTGTTTAGAAATGTGGACTGTGGACACTGATGTCTGTGCTGCTGCTACATGTTCAGCATGGAGATGCTCTTTTAACGAGCTAAAGTCCCAGCTCTAATATGAAATTGTTGGACTGGAACAATAAAAATCATAGCCATCAGAAAGTAGAAATATGAAAGAATTTGCTAATGTTCTACCAGCATTCCAGTCATACATTCTAACAAGACAATAAAGTCTTGTGTTTTTCCTGATTTGTTTTGTCATTGTTGTAGCAGTGAGTGTGAATGTCTAACACCACACGGTCAGATCTGACTTTAACCCACCTGGATGATCACGATTCCTGTTTGATGTTTATTTTTTCAGACTAACCTTGGTGTATTTGTTAAAGTTTTGTAGAATCTTCCAGCCCCAGTCCTGATATTTGCGATCTTTAGTGTACCTGTACAAATAGAAGAGACTCTCTACAGTCTCTGGTCGAAGTAGGTTGTGTCTGTCTGCAGGCTGTCAGACAGAAAGAAAGACAGGAAAAAAAGATGACTTGAGGCAGTTCTTGTATTTCTCTCACGTGAAACTTCTGCAGAATTATTTGATTTGTGCTCTGGTTTAATGACATTTACTCCTTTTTCCAATTGTCTGTCAGGTTTATTCACCGTTTACTGACAGTTAAACGGTGACAATAAATATGATGAAATCTGATCTCAGCTGAAATGGCTGATATAAAAAAGTAATTGCAAAAAGAACCACCCAAACACTATTTTATTTCAGTAATTCATTTCATGAATTAAGATAATAACTTAGATCATTATGTGATTAATACAGTAGTACACAATGAAGTCAAATGCAACCAAAATCATGTTTCATTCATTTTTCATTTTTCTCAGGTTTGAACTGAGAGCAGATCTTAAATATTCACATTTTCTAAAATTAACCTAAAAACAATCTCACAAAATCTGTTCACATTTGTGTTATTTAATTTGAATTTTTTTTCCCTTGTGTTTGTAAAAAAAAAAAAAAAAAAAACCTAAAAAGTTACTCCATTATAAATGCTAAAATAGTTCATAATTGTGACGGTTATGGCCTGAACAACCGTAGTGTTCTGGCTTGACAGCAGTAGACAGTCAAACTCTCTCCAAGAAAAACACAAAAGGCCTTTGCTAATGAAGCTAGCTGTAGTGGAAAGTTGAAAAGAAACAAGTGTGCTTGAAAAAGCAGCAGAGATCCTGTAACTGTTTTTGGGAGGTCAAAAGGTGTAGACTGAAGTCGGATCTTCCAGAGCCACCACAAATGAAGCTGATATACTTATTTTAGGACACATTTTGTCCTGCTACTTAGTATATGAAAAGAGGAGGTGGAGTGTACTGATACACCACTGACCTTCACATCAATGTCTCTGATACTGCCCTGGTGCATGTTGAAGTGAACAATCTCAGGACTGAGGCCAGTCTCCATCTGGACGTACATCTGGTAGCAGGTATGCATCAGCTCCTTGGCCAGGTCCATGTGATCAGCAGGGAGGCCATTATGAGCACCGAGAGCCAAAGTGCCAGGGAGGAAACATACCAGATGATCCTACAACAACAAATCACACAGGGCCGGTCAATGTGCAGTGCACAGCTAAACGCAACAAGAAACCTTCATGCTATTTTAACTTTAAAGGTATAACAAACAAAAATAAAAAGCATCTGTAATAACTGACTGAAGAGACTGGTGCCTGGTCCTTTCAAACATCAGAAGATCTTTGAAGTCTTTAAAATTAAACTAAGGCCACAGATGCACAGTACCTCCCACCTGAAGAAGTAGTATCAGTCATTGAAACTTGAGACACTGATCTAACTTCTTCCCCCTTGTGGAGAGGTCAATGTTAATAAACCTTAACATTTATAACTCTTTAACCCTTAAATCCTTTTTAATTTGACCCCTATTAAATGGACACTAAAAAAAGAACTCAAAGGAGTAGTATTAGGTAAAAATCAATGTTTCTCAGCTATACATAATAATATGTTTACATCATAATGTTATTCCATCAGCAAAAACATAGTCGAAGTAGTGCTTTGATTGTTTCATGCAAGTTTTAGAAATCCTTTAATCTCCCGTGGCAACCATTCAGCTGTGCAAAATGCCTAGTTGTACCTAGCACCACTTCAAAGCTTCCACCCACAGAACAGCTTTCCTACACCGCTGTCCCGTTCAGCACTCCAACAGCAATTAGCAAACAACTGATGAGCTCATCTACAATCCACTTTCAGTGTAAAAATTGTTGCCAAAGGGTTAATTTAGAAGAGTAGTTATAACTTCCTGAACGCAGAGTCTCAGAAACACCAGGAGTTTTTAAAATGACAAAAAGGTGTTTTGTCAATTTGAAGGCATTTTATAACAACTGAGTGTAACACAGTTTCTTGTTATGCTATAAAATAACCATTCATGCATAAAAAATACATAATACTGCTACTTAAAAAAAATAATAATTCTGCCCATTCTGCCCATTGGGTTTGTTACTTCTTTCCAAGGCAGCATCTGAATCTTGAAATGTGCTGGAGGGTCTCCAAATTTGAAGGTTCCTCCAAAAGCGTTCTCCTTTTCCTTAGATATGAAGGATGTGTCTGATGTATTCTTGGCAGCCTACGCTATCCCAAGATTTATTGTAGGCCGGATGGGAAATTATCCTTCTAACAACAGAGGACGAAGTGAGAGATGGAGGACTACAACCTTATATAAAAGTACATTAAATTCTGTCTGTACCAAACATAAAAGCTTAAAACCCATGTTTTGTTAGGCTTTTGTTATTTTATATATGTTTTTACATAATTTTGTAAAAAAAATAAATAAATAAATAAAAATAAAATTGATTTAATCAGTCAATTTATTTAACCTAAATGATCAAATAAGTAATAAAAAAAAACTCAGCAGCATTACCAGGTCTATTTTTACCAGCTTGTGTTTAGCACTATCACAGTTGCTAGACAACAGGACATAAATTGAAGTAAAGGCGGTAATTAATTTAATCCAATTCAATTCAAAAATACTTTATTAATCCCAAAGGAATGCTTACTTCTGGTGTTCACAGCACTGGAAGGACCTGGCCAGCATCAACTAGGCAGGATGGAGCCAAACCCAATATGTTGTCCTCAACAGTAGCATACTGCAGTGCCAGATTCTTCTTAGTAATAATAAATGTAAGTTTAACTGTTACTAACCATTTTTGGACTGAACTGTCCATGGGAGAGTTCTCCAACAAAGACAAGACCGTTTGGTGAAGATTTCTGTAGCAAGTTCTTCTTTATACCCTCAATGGCCTGAAGGTAGTCTTCCAAAAACCTAAAGGATCAAAGAAGTATTCAGAAATACTTAGCATAGCACTGTGTGCATGAAGTTACTAGTAGGTGTGCACCGATTGCAGGCTGATCGCCGATCTTTAAAGAATCTGATCAGCCATTTCTGATTTCTTTGTGTGAAATGTCGCTAAATATAATAAGAAAGTCACTTTGGTGGTGAAAGTGGGGTGACTATTGTCAACTGCAACTTGCAGACAAGACATGGTGGGCCTCTCTATCAGTTAAATCTCTCTCACTGGAGAGCTGATTTGTAGACCTTTGCTGTGGGTTTAGCAAATAGACTACAAATAGACCTTTACAGATAAGATTGAGGGACAAGATTGGCTTTATATGTAAGCATTGGGCTGCACAGTGGCGCAGTTGGTAGCACTGTTGCCTTGCAGCAAGATGGTCCTGGGTTTGATTCCCGGCCCGGGGTCTTTCTGCACGGAGTTTGCATGTTCTCCATGTTCATGCGTGGGTTCTCTCCGGGTTCTCCGGCTTCCTCCCACAGTCCAAAAACATGACTTTCAGGTTGATAGGTCTTTCCAAATTCTCCCTAGGTGTGAGTGTGTGTGAGTATGGTTGTTTGTCCTGTTTGTCTTTATGTTGCCCTGCGACAGACTGGCGACCTGTCCAGGGTGTACCCCACCTCTCGCCCGGAACGCAGCTGGAGATAGGCACCAGCACCTCCCGACCCCGTTAGGGAGAAGGGTGATCAGACAATGGATGGATGAATGGATGTAAGCATTGGCTAATCAGAGGTCTCCCAAAATTAAGAAAATCAGCACTGATAAATCAGCTGGCTGGTAAATCAGTGCACTCCTAGTCAACCAGACAAAATCCAGCTTAAAATTATGATGCACAGACAAGCAACCTCATAACAAATAAGCACATACAGACATGTTCAATACATAAGATTATTCATGACAAGTTGATGTCTTTCAGTAACTCCATTCACCAAGAATGTTTTCAAATCTTTTCTTCTGTTGATGACTTTCTGCTTAAGATAACATTTAAGTTTCAGATATTACACCACTCTCACTGTTTTTTGCAATTCCTTTATCATGCAAATGTATGCAAAACATACAGATCCCCACATTTTTATGGGCTAATACATAATAGTAAGTTTACTGCCAACTTCCTGCAAAAAAGGTAAAAAACATGGGTTCAAGTGACTGCCAATTTCTTACTTCTATTACACTGCCGCTTCAGCCTTAGTTCATGTCACAATCTGATCGATGTGGCGAGATACAAGATTGAGGTATTTAAGTCGTTTAAAAAATAAAAATGTTTGTGTTCAATCCGGCTGATTTTTTTTGTCTTTTTCCTTCTACACGTAGATTTTACATGACAAATTAGCCTGATTAGAACACATTTATTGAATAAATGTGACTGTATATAAATGCTTGTGCTGATGTTAAATTGAACTCACTGCTTCTCCTTCTTGCCACCTTGGATCCACTGCTTCAGCAGGTATTCATAGTAGCTGTCTGCTCTGGCTCCCAGTGTGTAGATGCCTTGATGAGTGAACTGTCCACTGTTAGTGTTGATGAACATGGGAACAAGACCGTCCAGCTTGCCTTCTAGCATGTGGACCTGATTCATGACTTCAGCTACTGCAGCCTGTGCAGACATCAAGAGAGTTCAACTGTAGACACTGCTGTGATAATCATGGAGTGTAGTATTACACTTTCAGGTTTTGGAATTGGAAGTTATCTTGATGAGCTACTAATTCACATGAGTTAGAAGCAATATCACAATCGCAAAGGATGCTCTGACGCAATATTAGATGGACCGTTACAGTTCATGTCTTTTAAATTAAAACTGATAATCCATGTCAATCTTCAGTAATGCTATCACAATGTCCTGTTTCTCAGTTAAAAGACACTGATCCAAAAACACCCAGTTAGGCACAAGAATCTCCCATAACTTTAAGGCTCTGAATACTAATTTCCTGTTTTAGTCAGTATTTTTCAGGAGATATAGTTGTAACAAAGCTAATGAAATGAAACTAACACTAGATGATACTCAGATCATCCACAAATGGGAATGTATCAAATCAGAGCACAATAAATATGCCACAAGTTTGTATGTGTAATTTATGCAGATAATATGCAAATCTGGTCCCCACCTGACATGTTTTTTAGAACATGGGTTAATGAAGTATTTTCCAGACAGGTTGATGACCCTACTTTTGAAGTTGAGCTATTCAAAGTTGTGTATAGGATAATACAACTATAAATATTGTACAATATTTTTATGAGTTCATAGAACCACTTGAAAGTGTGGTCCCCACAAATGATAATTAGAAAATTTGTCCCCACTCCCCATGGAAACCAGTGTGCATGTATGTGTGTTGAAAGCAGGCAGAGCAGAGTGATGGGCTACCTGGTAATGAGGTTCCTGGGTGAGCCGGCTGAGCTCCCTGAACTCCAGCTGAATGCTTGTAACTTCAGCCACAGTGCTGTCAGAGGTCCAGCGAGGCGGGTGGGCGGTGCCTTTCCCGATGTTTACATCAGAGTAGGGAATCTTGGACTGTGTACTGAAGGCTGGCATCAGCCTGGAGCCAACGTCTTTCTGTGGAAATACAGTGGCTTTTATATACAGCTGTCAATATCGCACCAAGTTAACATTAAAGGAATACTGATGACTGATTGGTAAATTTTGTTCTTTGTCTGGTAGAAAAGAACAATGTGATGTAACTAGTGGAAAGTTAATAGGCACATGATGCCTAAGGATCACTATGACTACTCTTCACTGTGAAGTAGGTGATGCCTCCCTATATGCCAAGTACATTTGATTTTCTACAGGACTTTCAGGCGTTAATTTTGATTAATTGGAGACCTACAGTTTAAGATGTTAACTGCATTTTCTTTTAAATATACCAAACATTTTAACTGAATGCATGTAAAAGCACTTTATGCCCACAGATTCCAAACTAATATTTTGGTTGTTGAACTGAGATATCCATTCATTCAATAATTTAGCAGGAAAAATGTTTTTTGAATTCAAAAATGTTAATCTGCAGTTAGATTAAAATGGAATTTATTTTTGATTAATTAATTACAGACACTGCAAATAACTTCATAAAGCAATTTTAAATTGAGTCCCACTGCTAATTTAATTATGGTTCTGAATTTATTTTTTCAGTGAAATAATTCACTAAAATCCTCTCTAAATTAATGTGGCTTTGTTAGCAGGTACTGTTGATAGGACCAGATGGACAATTTAATGGAACCAGTGAATAAAGCACCCTGTCTGATAAAGAGTAAGCATTCTTTAAGAACTGTTTGTGCAGTAGCAACTTTAGACTCAATATAATGACAGATTAATAGCCATAAAGACCATTACATACTTTTCAATGCAACTTTTTAACATTGCAATACATACCACAAAATATTGTGATAAAGTTTCCAAAAATCCTATCCAGAGTACTGGTAAATATATTGTGGATAAATGTATTTTCCAATGAAGAAGTGTATCCACTCTTTTGGCTATGTAGGCATCAAGCAACTTTATTTTGAAAAACAATCAGATAATCCACTAGTTTCAGGTAGATGACATGCTCAGTGAGTAAGACACACTGAACATGTCAAAAGTGATCTGAAAGTGAAAGTGAAAGAAATGGACAAATTACTGCATCTGAATCAGTGTGGGTTCCAGATCCGGAGACTCACAGCTTTGTCCAGGAAGAGGCTGTCTCCGGTCAGGTGGTAAGTGCTCAGGAGGCCTCCCAGGATGCGGATGGTAGTTTCAAACAGATTAACATCAACATTTTTGTTGAAGGTAAGCTCTGAGGCAACCCATTCCCTGGCTTCTTCAAACTCTGAAAGTTTATGAAAGTAGTTTGAAAGGTTTCCATGAAAAGTCATTCCTCCTTACATGTAACTACAAAGTTTCTGATCTGCAGTTTCTTACAGTTAAAAAGCAGTGTTCAAAGACCAGAAGCTAAAAACCAATACAGCAAGGGTGCTCAATACGTAGCTCGCGATCGACCAGTAGATTGCAGGAAGGTTTTGAGTCGATCTCATCAGCAAATGACAAACTGAAGGCCGCAGGTCGCTGAGACCAGCACTTCCTCTTCTGACAAGCTTATCAAAATATCCACTGAGATCCAAAACGTTTGTAACTCCATTAAAGAATAATCATTTAAAAAAAAAAAAAAAAAAAAAAAATCAACAAAACGTGTTAAAATTAATAATCAGTAATTATTGTTTCAACAGGTGTTCAACAATTTGGTGTGTTTTGGTTCCATTAACAAAAATAAAAAGGCGACTCAAAACCGACTGACTAGCGGAGCAGGTATTTCAATTAGCTCATCAACCACTGCTGTGTTCATGAGAGGCTTATTAATTATCAAGAACAAAATATCAGTCCTGGAAACCTGACATCATAACCGACTGAATGTTTTTAATGTAATCTCTGCTCGGCTTGCGGGGCGCAGGCGGTTGCCACGGCAACGGGTGTGCTTACACGATAAAGAGAGAGGGAGAGTAAAAAGGTGCGAGTGGTTTTGGGTTGATCACCTGTTCGGGTTGTTTCACCTTTGTTTATCTTTGCTGTGGCGCATCACAGCCGCTGTAGTTTCTGAACTTTCAATAAACGACAAACTTGGACTCATTACCTCGTTCGTTTGGGGTAAACGTCACAATAAACATCAAATAAGACAAATATATTTGATTAAGTTTTAACAAACAAATGGCTTCTACCATGATAATTATGTGAAGTTAAATTAATTATATCCCAAATTCAGAAGATTTGCCTTGACCTCTGCAGAGCTCTTTGGTTCCTCCTATCAGTCTATAGTTTCTCATATTGACATCATCAAACCAAATTTCAGATCTACAACAACTGACTGACACCTGCTGGCCTCAGGTTTGCAACCAGCTTCTGACTGAGAAATCAGTCACCTGCTCCCAGTGTGAGAATCTCAATGAGTAATTAACTGCATTAGGTTTTCTATCACTTTATCATTTCTGATATAACTGATGTATATTCGCATAGAAAATGAGTCAATAGGGTTTAATTTACAATTTTTATGTCTTTGTGTCATGAGGTAGATCTTAGCTGGCTGGTGAGAGAAAAAGTAAGAGCTTGGCCTCAAAAAGTTTGAGCTCCCCTGTAATAGAGTAATTTCTGGTGCAGAGCAAAGGTGATCTTGATGTTATTATACCCTGCTTGAGCTCCAGGATCCACATGGTGTCCAGGGCATCGATCAGCGTGAGACCGAGCCCGAACCACTCGCTGTAGGACCTGGAGACAGGCCGGAGCTCGTCGTGGCCCCAGGCATATTCTTTGTAACCCTTCCAGGCATGTCTGAAAGCTTCCCGCACTGCCTCCATCCGCTCCGTCTCTGGAACACACAACCCACTATTCACTGGTGCATAAATATTACAAAGCAGAAACATGCTTTCATTACTTTGTAAGGTATTTTTTTAAATGTCTAGGAAAAGACATAAATAGAAAAAAATGTAAAACATGCAGGTATATGAGGGCAGCACGACATTAGAAAATCCTGCACTGGTGATAACATTGGTACATATTGTAAAGATGATGTTAGGTATGATATATGTTTGTTTTCTTCTTCCTTCTCATCAGTGCTTCTATCCCTCTGTAATGTGCTGGAATGTTTAATTATGAGGTAATACATTACTTACATTTCATTGATCGGATGGTCATGTTATGACTGTATTCTAAATCTATATGAACTAAATGAACCACTGGTTGATACCCAAGCTTATGTGTTTTCTGCAGTTGCATGGCAGTCAGACGGACTCTCCTGTGTTTTGGATTCTTATTCGTGGTATAATAGGATCATTTTCTTGGAATTTTTCAGCCAACAATTATTGCTTTCCAATACTGATATTTAAAATATCAATATTGTGCTCAATAACATTGAGGACATTACATTTCCACTAACATCAATCTTTTTAAAAATGTATATTCTATATTGCAGGGGTTTATAAAACCAAAAACTACCTAAAACCTTTGACTGGTTGACATTCCAGTTGCCAGGAGAGTCCTCCTTGTTTTCTCCATCTTTGGAACCTTCTGTGGCCTGGACAGTGTCGATCACCGCCCCATGCCAGCTAAAAGTATCAGAAATTTAGAAAAAACAAAACATGCATTTCTACTTCCAAATTAACAGACGTCAGTTATATTTCAACATGGTAAACACAATATAATGTTCTCTGAATGACATCAAAGGACAATGCAGTTTAGGGTGGCCACCTGTCAGAAATAAAAATAAGGGATGCCCACCACTTCGGGGTCACCATTGTGGGGGTGTCCACAGAAGCGGTACATTTTATTTGTAAACACAAAAACAAACAATAGTACAAACATTACAGAGGTGTGTTAGAGTACCTAAAAATTGTACTCCAATCAGATTAGTACAACTTCAACATGTTGAGTAGAAGTAGATTAAACTTTAAATGTGTAAAAAAGTGTAAAAAGTATTTGCCAAGAAGTCTACTCAAGTACTGAGTAACTGATTGTAACATATGACTTAATGTTTTAAATTCATGTCAGCCAAAAGTAAGTAACATTTTTTCTACCTATTTAGGTTCTGCCATGACAATTTAGCTGACCTTAATATTTCCTGTGTTTTATTTTGTTCATTGTATGGTAGGAGTGTCAATCAGACATTTATAGAAATGCGCAACAAATTGCATCCCATAACGATTCAATATGAGAGGCAACATTTAACAGCAAATAATATGGGACGATTGAGTATCATACAGGACGAGTGGCAACCCTAAAGCGCTATGAACCTGAAACCTGTGGAATGACAGAGCAGCTGTTACAACCACACTGGTAACTCTTACCTGATGACTCTCTCCTCCTCTCCCTCCTTCTTGCTGTCAGCTGTCTTGACTTCAGAACGGATATTGGATGTGTTTCCTTTCTTCTGAAAACTGTTCGGAAGGACAGGCGGTCCTCTCTTATTGGATAATTTTCTCTGCCAAATGACATCACAAGCAACAACAATCAGCAAATTATATCTAAACCTTGTTATAGCTTAAAGAAATGCATGTTCTTGAAACCTAAACTGGAATATGTGCTGTTATAGACCAAAAATTTGACAAACACATTAGTCTGTAATTATGCTTTGTCATTTAAATTCATGGGAATCATTGACTGGGGGGCTAAGAAGACTAGCTGCCATATATTGAAAATGCCTATCAAAGATGAAAGAAATAAAAATTAAGATTAAGAAAATTATTCACAAGATTTAATTGTTTACAGATTTACTTTTCAGACATATTTTGATGCCAAGTAAACGCTAAACATCTTTATTTGCTCCCAATTGCTTTTTTCATTCTACGAAAACATGACAAGTACATACTTTTAAAAACCCTCAGGGATCTGCTGAACTCACAGCATCTTCTTATATTTAGTAAAAGTTGAATAACAGTATTATTTTTCCCAAACTTCAGAATTTCATATTTTGGATTAATAAATATGATTGGATTGGAAAAAGTAGAACAGGGACAAAATAAAATGGAACTTAGAAAATAATGAGACAGATTTTGCAGGGCTGTAGAAGTCTTTACTTATGCTGTGATACGCCAGATATGCCAGTGGTGTAAGCCAAATCTGTAACCTGAGAGAGCTGTTCAGGCAGGGGGTCTTGGCCCTTTTTGACAGGCTCCAGTAGCACAAGAGGTTTGAAGGGTTTCAGAAGGATGTTGCTCTCTGTCTCCTCCTCTCTCACAGTAAAACCTTCAAACAAGCAAAACAACAATCAGTTTTTACTGTACAGATTACAAAAAAAGACCAATTAGTTGTTCAGTAAACATTCAAGAATCAATTATCAAAAGCACCAATAACAGGCTAAAAAGCAAAAGGTTATCCTGTCAACATATAGGAAAGCTTACCTCGGAGCTGCTTGGTAACAGAAGAATAGGAAGCTAGGCCACAAATGAAAAGTAGTACAAGCATGAAGAGGAAAAGACTCCGCTGTAGCCTGGACAGCTGCTTCCATTTCTGAAGACACACAGAAAGGGAATCTCACTGAGACAGAGTATGGGCAGTGACTCATAATATTCTGTCTCCTAATATAATCTGGCATGCTGAACAGTTTCACACTGTGAAAATAAGCAAATATATCCATCTACTACTTTACAAAGTGTCACTATCATGATAAAACCACTCACAAGATTTAAAAAGATGAACTACTGTGCTTTCATTCTGTGGACACAAAAGTTTTTAATAATAAATATTTGTCTCAGGCAGCTATAAATCTCAAAACATTTCAGAGCACCACTGTTTTTGTCTGTGGTAAAAGAAACATCAGTACAAACTTGTGATGTAATCAGAGTAAGTCAAACCATAAACAACTAAGGATGAGAACCAGAGGAAGACGTGAGCCACTTCAGCAAAGACTCAGCAATTTATCTGTTGTTTTGGAAGAAGAAGCTGGATGGAGTGATGAAGAAGAGAGAGCTAGTACTACTGAAGAAGAAGGTGATGATGATGATGATGATGATGATGATGATGATGACTAATGTTTCTGGGGAGGAAATGACCTAGGATGAAGGGAATCTGAACCAATTCATTGATTGGGAATAAGCAGATCTTTGTATATGATAATATCCAGCTTTAATTCAAAAATAGTTCTGCATGTACTCCAACATATTAATGTTCAGTAACCAGCTTCCCTATGCCTTCTATTTCCAAGTCTAGAGTCAGAGGTCTCTTTAGACCTATGGTAAATTAAATGAATCGTTCCTGGCCACAGGGTCACCATCCAGGATTCTGAAGATCCTTGGATCATATGAGTTACAACAACATTTGATTTGACCAGACACAGAACAGAACGGATGGATTTCCCATCAGAACGAAGCAACCTACCCTCCAGTACGACTGTCTCCTCCACTGCTTGCCATTTTTGTAGTTCCCAGTCTGTTGTCCAGTGAAGTGGATAGACACGTAATCCGGCCGGCTGGGCGCGTGCATATCTGTAACTAAGCATTGACATAAGAGGCGTGGCGGTAATATTCATCCAAACAGGGCAACAAAATTCACATCACGAATCAGGCATGGGACGCATGAGCGGCTGCGACAACGTCAAATGTCATGAACAAAAAATACAAATATTTGAGCCAAGTCTAGTAATTTGCATGACTCTAATATATGACGCTTCGTACTCTTAGCTTAAATATATTGGTAGTTAGCTTAGCAGAGCTAGCTCAGTATAAACAGCTATATGTCAGCAGTCTAGTTTCTCGGGGTTACCTCTGTGTGAAAGGAACACTGTTAGAATGACTAACGTTGACACCGGGTGGCCAGTAGACTAGACTAGACTAGAAAGGGCCACACCTTTAAGTTTCTCAATCAAAGCTTTTTCGACTTTACTTACTAACTGTGGTCCGAGCATAACCCGAGGCCTACACACACCAAAGGTAAACAAAGGAGCTCTTTGTAAATATAGCACCGTGACCATTCCTACATCATTACTCCGTTCAAGACTTTAGAGGTTAACAACACAGAAGCAGGTGTAAACTATTGTTCACTTACTTTTTAAACCGTACAGCCCTCACAAATCCACCACAAACAGAGTCACATCAGTCGGTGTTTCAGTGGCAAACATCCCGTTGTTAACAAAGTAAGTTCGGAGGTCTTTTCATATCCAACGCTGTTTAGAAAATACACAAGCTAAATAAGCTAAATAGCTGTGCAAAAACAAGTTTAATTTCAAACCAAGATGCTGGCTGCATGTCACCCACTACCAGCTGTAAATGAGATGCAGCTCACGTAGATTGTTACCATGCTGCGTTCAAAGACCCGTCAGTAAAACGGAACATTCAATGACTATGACAAATTGCTTACCTTACTGAACTGAAAGAATGTGACACATTCTTTAAAGTTAGCATCGCAATGTTAATAACAGCTTGAAAAACGCTTCTTTTTAGAGGCTATATAGCAAGGTTCCTGTTCCCTTCTGTTACTGTTGCATTTCAGCAAGGAGGAGGAATCCAGGACGGCTGTGTGATGTACCTACTGAATTCCAGCTGACATGCAATCTTCCGCATGGAGTTTGCATGTCCTTTCAATGCATGTGTGAATTCTGCAGGTATGAGGGCGTATTAATATTTGTTTGTCCCATATGACAGCAGAGAGACAGGACAGGACATTTGTACCTACAAAATTGATGAGAATACTGAAACTAGTGAAGGAAGCTACTAAGAAGCCAACAGCAGCAGCGCAAAAGCTATGAGTTACCATTTTGGTGCTAGATGGTCAAAAATCTCGTATTCTATTATGTCAGAGTAGCATGAGGGAGTTCTTAACTTCAAAGAAAATAGACATGTTTGGTTAAAGTCTCTCAAAACCTTGAGGGAGAATACTTTATTGTTTGATAGAAATTGTAACTTTTGGGCCATAATCACAAGTAGTTTACTTTTGGCACAAAATCAACATCAAATATCACCAAAACAACCCTATACCAGCAGTGAAAGCTAGTGATGAAATCATAATGCTCTAGGATAATCTTTACCCTTCTTTAGCAGGGGTGGAGGAGGCTTGAGCCCCAGCCCCTTTCTTGATGCCCCAGGTGTCCTTTTTTGAGAATAAAGAAATGGTACTCATAATAGTGCAGCTGTACGCACTGTGCATACCTCCAGATTTTCCTTTAAGTAAAATAGCAAAAAAAAAAAAAGGATTTTTTTTTTTATTGTATAATGCTCTACACTATTAACAAAATTATGGAGAAAAAAACTAATTTGTGTCAAAATATTTTGTTCGCAGCCTACATCTAGTTGGTGAGAGTTCGCAAATCCTAAGCTTAAATATCATTAGTCAGTTTACTTTTGTTCATTTGGCGGCTTGGCGCTCTTTCTGTAAGATAAAAATGAATGAGCAGAGTTTGAACACTCCTGTAGTTCTAAGAGTGATCAATTTAACCCGCATGAGCTGTTTAACTGTCTATACAGTAAGATCTGGCCCACAGACTTCTTATAATGTTCATGCAACCATGATTTTGCACTACACTGCCTCAAACGATGTGTTCCTTCTATTCTTGTGCTCTACCTGGTAATGGTAGAGCACAAGAATAGTGCTCTACCAGGAGATGCACTCTCTTTCAGGAGAGTGCATCTCTCATGCTTAACAACTGTAATTTATATGTGAGTCAAAACATTTATTTATTTATTTATTTACAGATAAAACAATGAAAAGTGTGCTGTGTTAAAGTATTCACCCCTCGTCCCCTGGAAGTCAAATATTTTGCGGAAATATTTTTTGCTGCAATTCCAGCAGATAGTCTTTAGGGTTTGTCTCTACCAGCTTTGCAGATCGTGAAAAAAAAAAAGAATGTTTGTCCATTCTTCTTTGTAAAGCAGTTCAAGCCCAGTCAAATTAGATGTAAAGAGTTTGTGAACAGCAGTTTTCAAATGTTGCCAGAAATTCTCAATTGGGTTTTGGTTTGGATTTTGACTGGGCCGTTCTAACACATGGGTATCTTTTTATTAAACCATTCTGTTGTAACCTTGGCTTTATGTTTAGGGTTGCTGTCCTGCTGGAACCTCTGTCCCAGTCTCAAGCCTTTTGCAGACTCCAACAGGTTTTCTCCGACTTTGCCTTTTATTCCATCCATCTTCCCTTGACTTCTGTCAAACAGCCAACCGGACTTCTTATAATTTTCTTTTGACAATGGCTTTTTTCTTGCCACTCTTCCATACAGACAAAATTTTTGTTGTGGACAGACTCCCCCTGACATTACATTACACACTGCTGGACTCTATTTAGTCATTAGCAGAAATCAGGCAACTTCTGAAGGCAATTGGTTGCACTCAGAGAAAAGAGTATATTTTTGCACCCCACACTTTTCAGATTTTTATTTGTAAACACTTTTTGGAATTATCTACCTTTTTTTTCTACTTCACAATCGTATACCACTTTGTGTTGGGCTTTCACATTAAATTCTAATGAAATATATTTCTGTTTGTGGTTGTAATGTGACAAACCATGGAAGGGCTATAAATAATTCAAGGACTATAAATGCTCTTATTTCTCATCTCTGCTTGTGAGGATGTATCCATCAGAAAAATCAGTGAACCTACTATAACAGAAAAGAAATGGCTAAAATGTATCAAATTGGGACCAAGTGTATTTTGTATGTGCCTGTGTTAACACTTATCACTTCAACATGACTGAGACTTCATATAGGCATCCAGTGGATTAAATGTAATTGAAAGTTTATTTCAAGAAGATTGGCTTCATACAAAATGCAGAAACAACTTAAGAATTGAAGACATAAAATTTGAAAAAACAAATTTTACACTAAATTGCCACACCCAAGGGATGAAAGGATGAAGGGATGAAGTAAAGGGATGAAGTGCCAAAATGTTAAAAAGGGGGTAATTTATTGTTTTCATTCAGATAATTGTTTTTTCAGTGGGAGAGCAGGATTTTTTGTTTTCACATTCAATAGGTGTTTCAGTGCCATAAAGATAATAGCAGGATTTTAATGACATTGGGAAAAGCAGCATTCAATTGTTATAGCAGATATTATTTTCATCCAAAGCAAAGTTTGATGCCAGAAAGGTTTTGAAATGTGACAGCAAGGTTCAAAGGCACAAAATCAGAGCATGAAAACAATTAATTCTGCTCCGTAACTGAAAATGTCTGTTTAAATAGACATTAGATTACACCCATATAATTAGTGACTTAAATATTAGTAAGCATTGTTAAACCCCATCATACAAAATCTAAAAATGATTAAAAACAAGCACAGTGTTTCTAAAAACTCCAGATTTCCTCCATGCACATACAGTACACTGTTAGAACATGCAAATATTTGGTGTTTTTTTATTTTATTTTATATGTTTTTGTAAAAAACTAATGTACACCCCAAAAAATATGCACAACCCAGGAGTTTGGATCTAATGGGTATAAGCCAGATGATCATCTTAGACAGAGGTACATGTCCTTTGATGCAATACAGACCTCAGAAAGTTCAGCAAATAATTGTTTCAGCAGAACAATATGAAAATAGCTGAGACATAAAACATGTTGGTTTTAAAAAACATTCTTATATTTTCCAGAGAGAATAACACATCTCCTCCCATAAGGGATTTTCATTTGACATTAACATGGGTAAATATTATGCATGCAAATACATGTATAAAGTTGCTATAGTCCCAAATAATTGGTTTCTTGTTTACACTTTGTTCCTCAATACATTTCAAGTCTTCTTGTTTGCGTGTTTTTTTGTTTTTTAAAACATTTGGTCACAATCATGCTGAAGCCTGAATCAGTAGCTACAGAATGGACTGGGTGGAGAACTAGGGAGGTTTTGTTGCATAGCCGTACTTTTCTTGGCCTTCTTCTCCCTTCTTTTCCTTGTATGCCACCAAAGACACAGGCTTTCAGAGAACCCGCAATCCATTCAGTCTGTTGTTGCAGATTCCTTCCATCTTGCACAGCCATAATGGGAAGCAAATAAACCTGCCAAGAATTTTCAAGATCCTTTGTCAATGAGATGAACAAAACAATTATTGTTCAAGTGCAGAGTAGCCTTCATATAATGTCCTGGTCAGTGCAAAGTACAGCTCTTAGCTTCAGTTCACAGGCCTCACATGAACACTTGAAGACAACACTTGAAACACAAATCCACCAGTCGGCTCTCTGTGACATTACATGTTCTACATGTCCTTTCACATTTATTATGACCCTTCATGGATCACAACTTATTTGCTACTTCTACAGTGGGTTGCATCATTTCACAATGGATTTTCTACATTAGCAAAGCATATCTTTCTGACAAGTTCCATCGAAGCTGTTGGCTGCTTTATTTTTGTTCACATATTAGCTGTGTCCAAATTTTATAATCCATATTGATAAGATAGAGCAGCTTTGCTAAAAAGGATCGCCACAGATTCATCAGTATCTATTTATATGTCAACAAATTCCAACAGACACCAAAAAGATGTTTTGATACCACTTTTGAAATTATTTATAACATTTTGTTCAACCAGTTGTTCCTAAAATTTTGCTTGCTCCAGCCTTAAAAACATTCCATTATTTTATCAACTATATGATTACATTTTTGATTTTATTTTTAAATAACTTTGCGTCTCAGGATTCAAAGATTGTTTAAAAAAATCTAATAAAGATATTAGATGGTTAACTCCTCTCATTTTAGGCCAAAATGTTTGTGCCAATGACAACCAAAAGGTCATAGTTATTTCCAACTATGACCTTGGAAATAAAATTAAACAGGACACTAAAAATAATGGCAATAATAATGATTATCTGCTGCATTTTAATAGACAAGACCAACGTAAAACAATATCAAACTCCTGGATGACACTTCCTCATGTTTTGATAAAACCACGTCAGATGATTTACACTTTTCCATTGATTAAACACCATGACTAATGGAAAAATCTGATATTTGCATATGATCAACTTTTTCCACTTCCTTGTCCTGCTGGTGTAAGTCTGAAATGGGATGTCACCTTTTAAGGTGACATCCCATTAAACACCATGACAGCAAAGCTGCTCCACATAGGTAGCTAAGCAGCCTGATCCACATTTAAAGAAAATATATTATATGGACTTAAATAATTTTTATCTGTTATTTGATCTTTGATGTTGCTAAAAGTGATGAGATGTTTTACTTTGTTCTTCTTTTGTGGGTCACTTTTATACAATCCAACATGAAAATAACATGCTTTTGTTGATAGTATAGGCAATAAACTTGTTTTACTATTTATAATGGTGAAAGTCAAACTGAAATAAAAGCCCAATTATATGCATTTTAATCTACATTATTCAGAAAAATTCTCCTGCAAAGGATGAAGAGCATTCATTCTCTTCATCTTTATTATTGTTTTTCTTTTTAGTTTTCTCTGTAGCTTAATTATTCAACTATAAGACTCAACTGTAACTGGCATCACACATAAGCATGCATCATATTGAGTGGTAATTTGAACACAGCCAATAGTGCCATCATATTGTAATGTAATTGGCAATGAATTTATTTTATTTTATTTTTTTTGCTAGTTGCCTCCAAGGGGAACAAGGTAAATGAGTGAAGTTCCACTTACAAAAAAAGATATGCAAAAATCTGTGCTTAGCAGTTTACGCACTTCAACACACACACTAACAGAGCAAGCCTCGTTCATTCTCTATGTTCAGAGCCCTCGCTCAGACATGCTTTCTGCTGTCCAGTCAGACATCAGCTGACCCCACGTGGGTTTACATTGTGAATAAGACGGAAGCTTCCTGACATCTTTATCAAAAATACAGGTGTTTGACCAGAGTTACACTCTAAACATGCACACTATTTTAGTCTCATCAGAGTCCATGGTTTTACAAGGAATTAAATGCTCACAGTATATATAATGTCAATTCATGATTTTCAAGCGTACTGTAGGTATAAATGTTGCTTGCAGATAAGGCTTTCTGTGCAACATGTTTTCCTGCAGAGCTCCATACAAAATAAATCAACTGTCTATTCTGGTGTGGATGCATTACAAAAAAGTTGATGTTGCATTATTTTCTATGTTATATAAATCTAAAAGGATAGGCACTTTGTCTTAAAACATTCCAAACTAAAGAAAATCTGTAAGAAATAGACCTGAAACAATGGCAAACTGTAAACAGTTCACTTAAAACACACCAGTGTTATTACATGTTATTCAACAAATGGACACAACAGAAGAAAATCATTCACAATGAACTTCTTATAGAAAACACACTGGTCAGCTAACCATGCATTGTTTTGTAAAGGCTGTAAGAAAGAAGTATTTGAGAAAAACAGAAGTGCCGACTGTCAGCCAGCATTCATCTGTTCAACTGACACAGGGAATGTTGCAAAAGATCAGATGTCATTGTGGAATGGTGGAGTTGTAAACTAAAGAGCAACAGTTTTTTTTTTTTACAGTGTTGTGTAGTCAGAGGTTCTCTACACTGATCCTCCGATCTACCATTCTGTCTTCTTCCCTGACTTACAGCACTAGTTATTCTGTTGAAACCACCATACTTCCGCTGCAGCTAACTCAAACAAAGTGGGTAGTGATGGTTGTGCTGTTGGTTGAGAAAGAAACCTGGAGTAGGAACGTTGACCAATGACTCATTTTAAACACAATTGTCAGGCTCACATTACTGGTCCAAAGCTGCTTTAAGCACTGTATGTTTTCTGTTGTTGGGAAAGTAACAGTGATCTCCTGCTGAATATTATGTTATTGTCTGTAGACCAGCATGCAATGCTAATCTTCAAGTACCTGAAACAACAATTTCTAGTAATTACAATTATCTACAATATTTCATCAAAGAAATATTGATGAAATATTTTATCAATATGCAGTTCTCCCAAATTTTGTAAAAAATATTTGTTGCCAGATTGGATAGATTTATGAATAAACACCAACTATTTGCTGAGAGTCAGTATGGATTTAGATCACACAGATCCACAGTGATGGCAGTTCTTCAATTAACAGATGTTAATTCGATAAAAAGAAACCTCCTGTTGAATATTTATTGACTTTAAAAAAGTATCTGATGCAATTGATGATAAAATTCTCATCAAGAAACTTGAGCGCTATGGTCTGACACGAGTAGTTTTACACTGAATGAAAAGTTATCTCAGCAACAGGCAACAATTTGTGCAAATGAGGGATTTCTTGTCCTAATGCTTGGACATTGTTTGTGGTGTTCCCCAGGGCTCAGTATTGGGACCAAAGTTGTTTAGATACGTAAGGTTTCCAAGATACTAATTTAGTTTTATTTGCCGACGATACAAAAATTTTTTGTACAGGTGAAAATTTATGACAGCTCTTGATAGAAATCATTTTAGAGCTATGTAAATTGAAAAAGTGGTTTGATAAATTAGCACTAAATTTAGATAAAACCAAGTTTATGTTATCCGGGAATTGTGAAGGGGATAATGAGTATTGATTCATAATGAGATCTGTTGGAAACCTCATGTTAAATATCTGCAATCTAAAATAGCTAGAACTCCCAGATTTGGAAGAGTTTCTAACTGCACAGTTTGTATACAAAGCTAGAGACAAACTATTACCAGAAAATAGAGAGAACACCTCAACTTCAGAACTTTAACTGTTCGAACAATGAAAAGAATGAGCATCTCAGTCATTGGTGTGGGGATTTGGAATGAACTTACCAAAGAGTTGAAGCAAAGTCCAAGCATGAGGTATTTTAAGAAAAGCCTCAAAGTGGTTATTATAAATGGATGAACAGGAGTGATGGGTTAGTTTAAATGTGTGTGTTTGTATATATAGTTATACATTACATATGTATATATACAAGTAGATGTTTTTGTGTAGAGATGCATATATGAATGTGTGTATAATTTTCATCTGGTTCAGAAATGGGAATATTATTCATGTCATGAATTACTGAATGGAAACGGAGTATGATTATGTAAGTTAAATTTCATCATGCTCCTTTTCAGGCTCACAGTCACCGGACAAGTGGAGTATTTACATGTATTTGAGCATGTATATTTGGTAATAGGGTGTTGTATTAACCTTATAAATATGAAAGTCTTGCTTTTTTATGTCTTCTTGGTGAAATGTCTGTCTGAAATAAAAATAAAAATAAACAAATTATCAAAATAACACACTGGTATTTTGTGGGTAGAGTACTAAAAATGTCTGTTCAAAGACATTCTTCATAGACTTTCAAGAGTTCACTTTGCATGAATACTTGGGAACAGTGCCAAGCTCCAGAATTAAAGAGAACCAAGTGGACTTATCACCAACATGGAGAATTGTTGTTTGTTATTTGAACGTGTTAAATCATCATTGAAAAGGGATAATCTGTTATAACTGTCTTATTGAAGGACAAGTCAGTGCAGCTTTAAGTTTCAATAGAATAACTATTGGTCAAAATATTAGGTGCACACACACCACAACTCATTTTCTCCACAATGGCAAAAGGCATTATGTGTAGCACAACGCCCATCATGAGAAAAAAAATCCATGTCCCGTACTGAATGCTATGTTTAAACAAGACAAAATAAAGGCTGAATTTGAATATACAGCTGGTCTGCATAAGTTTTATCTAAAACCTTAAGACTCTTATCTGTTCAGGTTATAGGGTATGATTACTAGAACATAGAAGCTCAATATGGTGGTTTCGACAAAACACTGACGTAAAAAACACCTAACAACTGCCAGACAAACGTGTCTCCTATTGGAAAGGAAATGTCTTTTCTCTTTCATTTTAGAATGCCATGTGAAACATCACCTTAACGTTCTGAGCTAGAATACAGTATTAAACACAAAATGATCATGTAAACTAAAGTCTTCAGAAAAGCTGATAAAACCCATCATAATGCCTCAAAAATGCATTAAAAAAGTTGGTTTAAAGCCATGGTAGCACCATTCATTCCCATCTACCTTCTGTACCTCAGTGCCCTGTATCCAGTGCCTGGTCTGGTCCTGCCCCCTAAACTTAAGTGGCACCCATTGGGCACACTTGGGTCTACACCAAAAGTTGGATGTAGGGCTCCCATCCTTCGAGGCAGTGTGGTCCGGGGTGACTGTTCAGCACTAGGGGTAGGGGACAGTGATGCCTCATCCTGGAAGACATCCAGCTGGTTCTGGAAGCTGCTGTAAGGACTGCCCAGGGCCTCACCATGGCCCTGGCCCAGAAAGGGCTCTGAGCTGATACGAGTGACAGGGCAGGGGAAGTAGTAGGAACCACTATGACGGAAGGTGTTGTGTTCCGACAGGCCACGGCTTAGTCGGCTAGGACTCTGAGAAGCCTGACTAGACACAAAGTGCACTTGAGAAGGGTATGCAGTCTTATATCCCACCCCAGGCCGTGGGGTGTGTGGGACCTGTGGGAGCTGCCGGCGTCCACAGCTTGGTGTGCTAGAACCGGATCTTGATACATCTTGGCTGCCTTTAACCAAACCACTGCCCTAGGTGAAAATTGAACAAGCAATTTGAAATGACAGAACAATGACCAAAATATGTAAGAAAAGTAAAAGGATTGACAAGAATCAAGGACAAGGTCAGAAAGAAACATACATTAAGAGGTAAATTGAACAGAAAATACAAAGAAGATACAAAAAAAGAACAAACACCAATGATAATGAGAACGAGACAAAAATTCATAAAGGGATGAAAAGAGAAAGTGGGGAAAAAAGTGAAAGCGAATGAGAGACTGTACTTAAGAAAGACAGAGTAGAAAATGTCTTCAGACAATAACACCTTTCAGATCAGATATCCTATCTAAATTCTACACATGTTCTGTTATAAACAGAATGTTGCGTCTCTCACCAGAACCTTTTCTGTTCTGAATGTTCAGAAATTATTTTCATAAAAACAGAAATATTTGAAATAAGTGAAAAATTTTTCTTGTAAGGATAATTCATTCCTTACAAGCAGCTGAAGATCAAACATTCCATGCTGGGACCTTTTCGCTCACTGTGGAGCAGAAAAAGCCACAGGCCAATCTTCCAATTATGTGCCACGCATCTTTGATTCTTTGATCCCAGTTGCAAACTCAGGAAGCACACATGACCTGCTACTGTATCTTAAACAACATATTTGTAGGTGCATGCTTAAGAGAAAACCTGATCTGAAAGTTGCTAATGTTTGTAGTTAAAAGAATCCATGATTAGTTGTAACAATAGACTTTATTTGAGAACTATTTGTTTTTGATGTAAAAACAATTCCTTTAAACCTTAGAAATGATAGAGGTAGTGATTTTTAGATGAATATATGACCAATATTTTGAATTATTAATGAAACAACATATCATAATCTCCGACAAGCAGTTAGTACATTCTAAAAAGATAATCAATAAATTTTTATGTTTATGTTACAAATGGCTTTAATGTATCCAAATAAAATAGGAAAGTGCTTCTCCATCATCCGTTGTGTTCTAGTCAGCTGCAGCCTCGTACCTGCTTTTTGCTGGTTTCCTGCTCCTCTCGGTAGGAGCAGGCGGCAGTAGCAGATTTGAGACAGCAGCGTTCGCGGCTGCAGTACCGGTCACAGGAGTAGTACCGTTGCTTGTCTGCTGAGGAGTGATGGTGTTTCCTTTCATGGGAGCGCCCACGTTTATGGGCTTGCTCTCTGGAGGCAGCAGGTTCAGATGCGAGTTCTTCTGGTTCATCCCAAATGAGAAGATTTTTATGTATTTTAGTGATTTATTTGATTACGACAGTGCATATTAACCAATACTACAACAATTTATAGCAGTCTAAATATGCAGGATTAGCACAATAACTAAATTTCATCCTTTGTCCTAAGACAAGTAAGGACAAAAAACCAAACACCTCAATATACAATTCAGAGAACAAACACAGCACAGGCCCCCTCTCTACTTTTGAGACCATTACATAAAGCTTGTCTTTTTGATAAAGACTAGAGTTAATGGCTTAAGGTATCCTGAGCTATCTCTGTAGTTGTGCTGTCATAGGTTTAGGCTACTCTCACTCTGTTTTTTTCTCCCTTCATGCATTATTGGGGCCTGTCATAACAATGCATAATGGGCAGTGACTGACTTGCGAAGCAGGATTATTACCGCTGCATGCACCCGCAGAAAAATTATATCAAAACCTGCGGCTCAATCTTGATAAGGGAGCTATTACTTTTATTGTGATTTGGAGTTACCATGCTGACATAAATTGCGAAGAACAACAGCCCAAAATCCCATGTAAGTTAATGGATTGAAAAAAAAAATTCTAAAACACTATATTTGAGGAATTTCTGCCACTATGAATTCACGTAGAAATGCCATTCAAATTCCACTTTGTAGATACATCCAAGCTCTGTTTAGAAGTGAAGACAGCATGTCAATATGAATTACGGTTTGTCCACAACTTGTCTCTAAGTGCACCAAAATTTTTACTTTTTTTTGTAAAATTAGAATATAACTGCTGCTTTGCTAGAGTGAGAATCGGAGTGGATTTTTGACCCCAAAACATTTTTTAACTCGCCCATTCATTGTCATACTTTTCAGAAAAATTTCAGAGCTCAGTGCACACCATTTTTCTCTCATCACTGCTATTACATTGAGGAAGCTACAAATATGAATCACAGTACTATCAGACGACAAATGGCCCTCTCATACGCTTCAAGCGGTATTCAAATACGTGTCATGGTTCCTGAACGGGAAGGAATTGTTCGGACTGCTTTTTTTAGTGAAACTGGCTGGCTCAAACAGATAGAATTCCGTCTCCCTGTGTGAGTCTCACTCACAGCTGACAGTTGGCAGAGAGTTTGTTTAATTAGCGTAGCAACAGAACACAGAAAAGGGCAGAGCTGCTGCTTAGAACTAAAACATGCCATCTTTGTAGCTCTAACTATGACAGAACACTGAGTTAAAACAGAGGGCTGAGCTGCCATGTAGAACTACAATGATGGTGAATCTCTGAGTTACTTCAAGGTAGAGCAGAATGTTAGAAATTCAGACATGGTGGAATATTTTGGGCATTATATAACTGATTTAACCTAACCACTGTTACTCATAGGATTAGTATAGAAGGGCAGAGTTTTTATGGCATTATTTTTGTTGAAGTCTTTTTCTGATAGAAAAATAAAATATCAAAGAAAAGTCTAAAAGTAGGGGGAGACCGTTTTGTATTTGACACAATGGATCAATCTTCTATTTTACAACGTGATCTTCTTTAGAAACACAACTTTCTGTAGTGTTTGCTGACTGACCAGCTGAGTTGGGAGGTTGGCCCCCAAGAGGAGTATCCAAAGACCCTTGTCTCTTGTCTTTGTCCCGATCTCTGCGGTGGTGGCAGTGATGGTGGTGGTGATGGTGATGTGTTCTCTCCTGACGAGGTTTCTCCAGGGTGTAGTCTCTGAGGTTAACCTCTTGGGGCCGCTGTGGAGCCACAGTGGTAACAGAGCGTCTCATAGAGCTAGCATCACGACCAGACTGAAGGAGCAAAGAAAGAAAAGGATGAGAATCACATCCTACACAAATTATTTCTGTGGCACTATACATTTCACTACAGCATTACATTCCATCCCTTGCTCCAAGGACTTTGCATTTTCTGATGATCAGCATATATTCTGCATATTTATGTTGGTAGACACTAAATATATTGAGCCTGCTAAGCATGCTATCATGTTTCGCACCAGTTTTCATACATGCAAGCCTTTTTAAGGATCAGAGATGTATGCAAAGTATTAACTTGATGGTTATGGCTTATAGCTAATGCCATCCTAAAAATGAGTTAATGAGAAAATTAAATACTATTAAGAAAATGAAAGGTTTTTACAATACAAAACAGAAAAAATAAGTAAAGATCATGTCAACATACAACATGGATGTCACCAGTAGACCAATATTTATGGAGTTAAAGAACTTATATTTTTATGTAGTATTTAAGTTATCACAGATACTTAGTTTTGTCAAATGTTGGGCTTTTAGTAACTGAAACCCATAATCATCGACGTTAAACTACTTAGAATATTTCTCTTTGTACCTAATTCATTTATATAACAAATTTACTAATACTCTGTGAATTATTACAGCTGTGTAAATTGAAACATGTAACTAACCATAACAGACAATAACTGAGATGTATAAAACTGATATTTGATCTGCAGGTCTATGACCTTCAGAAAACAAAGTCAGGTGTTAGCCTACAATGGGCACCCTGCAGATTTCCTGCTAAATAAAATGGACCTTAGCATGTGCTGGTAGCAAAAGGTGATAAAACTCCACAATAAGCACATTTTATGAGAAAAGGACAGACTAACACTGTCACTGCTAAACAAAAAAATGTTAGATAACAGTAGAGGTCATAGCAGAGGTCATAATAGGATTTGAAAAAGTTGAGCATAAATTAAAAAAAGAAAAAGTAAAGATGGAACATTGCAAATGATTGCTGTGGGGAGCTATGACTCTGGCTGCACTCTAGAGTTCCCATCAAATTCTAGCAGGCTGGTTCCAAAAGGCCAACTTTAATTGTATTGGCTAAAGGGTTTCCTGGCCTCCATTCCAAAAGGTGATATTGTGGACAGGCGTAGGGCGGGATCACGTTGTGTCATTAGTGATTATAGATCACCTGTTGCTCAACTGGGTGACTTTAGTGAGTGGGTGATGGGGGAAGGTTTACTTTTTGCTGACCGCTTCAATTTAGTATATTTTGTCTTTATTCACTGATTTTTCTACGGATCCGTTTTTATGGCTGTTTGGACACTGTGCTGCTTTGGATATTGGCAAAATAAATCAACTTAAATGCTACCTGGATTGCGTTTATTGATCAGCTGGTGCATCAACAAGGATTCCCCTGTTCAGCCGCTCAGCGACTTTGTTTGACAGTCGCTAATAGGTGAGAAAACGAAGACAGCAAGTCAGCATGCTCTGATATCTTCGATCCTTTCATTAATCCTTCTCTGCAGATCACCCTCTCTCCGCAACCCAATTACCATTCAGTGAATGTTGAGTCCAGACCCATTTAGAGCAACTTCTCATAAGGCTGAAGGAGAGGAAAGCATCACTGAACCAATGGCTGGCAGTTGGCCAGGGTTTAGTCACGTTATTGTACACTTCTCTGCTGTGAAAGCAGGACAAACAACAGCGCTCCATACTTGAACTGCAGAGAGCACTTTAAACGCACAAATCAATCAACATTGCTCAGGAATGAGCTGCTTGTTATATATCTGTGGATGTTTCAGCCTGAGTTTGATGAACAGGAAGTTCTCTAAGCAGGCCAACTGAAACATGGAGAGGCTTCAAGAACAGGTTAGTGTTAAGATGTGGTAAGATATTCAGTTTGTCATTCAAAAAAGGGTTCAGTGGCCTGCTTGTTCATTGAGATCAGGTTTCATGACAAATAAAGCCAAAAAAATTGAGAGAAAAAAAGCAGAGAAAAAAGAAAAATATTTCTAAAACAGACACAAACATTTTTAGATGACACAAATGTCTGTGCATTGAACAAACCCCAATTTGGCAGTTTATAAGGAACAAACACTTCCAGTTTCTCAGATCTCAACAATGAAATCCAGCATTCATATGACAGAGGCAAGGTTCAGAGGTCAGCCCACAATTGGACTGCTATGAGTGTTTGAGGGAGTTGAAACAAGATATGACTGCAGGAATAAAGAGAAAGTCCAAATGTGGCTTCATGCAAGTTGAATGATGTTAATGATTATCTTGTACCACACACACTTTGACATTTTCTTTTGACCATGAATAACTTCTTACATATAAAAACATAGATATAAAGACCAGTCCTTCTGGAGTAGAAGACCAAAGGATAAGAAAGGGAGATCTGGGTTTGTTTTAAAGACTTTGCTGTATATTTTTGGACTAAATACGAGTCCTTGTGTTTTTCAGCTAGATGTTTTGGCTTCAGAAGGATTCTGTTCACCAGTTTGAATGATAGAACAGAAGGCATTAAAGGCAGAGTTAATACTCCTGAACAGTGCTGAAATACTGTATTGTGTCTTCTATAGATGCTCTTTTTCTGCACTGCTTTGGTAACTCTTCTGAGGTCTTGTAAGATGGCTAATGCTGTGAACTTGTTTGAAAGCACATTTTACAATTAGAAATAAATTTACTTTAGTGCAATGATGTCATTTTTTATGGGGCTGTCCCACCTTCTTGCATAAACAGATCAGGATCAGTTCATAATTAGAACATTTCTGAAGAAAAGTAAACGGCCAGCCCAGGTGCCCGTTGGCTGTAACCCACCGTCCTGATGCTAAAAATTAGCAACAATGCTACAGTAAGCAACAATGTAGTCAATAGCGTGAGGAGAATCAAAAGCATGTTGACTAACATGGACTTACTCCATTCAGTATGTAAACATTATATAATGTGACATTATATAATTATTTATATAATTATATAATGCTAATTCTTGTCCTTTTGGCTAACATTCGCATTCCTATGCCTATGAATTGCTGTGGCAGGCCCAAATAAGTTTATAATGTTAACATGAACGATTGCGGTCAACATAATAATTTGACTCCTATATATACGGTTATCCAATCATCAGTACTAATGGGTGTTCAAAAAAAAACAACCCAGAATGCATCCTTTCAGTCCACAAGAAAAAAGATCACCGCTCTGCTCCACTGCTGCTGAGGTATAGTGTTCAGTTTTTTGTTCTTTTCATTCTGTATAATAGACTTATAAATGGTCTTTTGTTCATATTTGCTATGAACAAAACCTATAAGCTGTGAAGGATTTTCTCTTGTATTTCTATGATATAACAGTGATTAGTCAATTTGAGTCTTATCATGTTGAAGTCGACTAACCCCTATTGCACATCCAGTGTCAGACCCTGCGCTTAATGTTGTTCTCCCAATGCCCAGAAAAGCTGACTGCACCAAGAATCCCATATATTTCCAAAGACAAGAGTTAACCTGGTTTGCAGAGAGCATAAACAAAAGCTGAATAACTAAATAATCAGCTCCTAAATACGCTCCTAAAGATTCTGTCTCAAAGATGAGACAGAATACTGTAAGCTCAAATCATAATACCACTGGAGTAATTATGCACACATTCACTGCAGTTGAAAACATGAGGAAGAGCTGTTACCTGGAGCTCCACGTTGAGGCGAGGCATTGAAGCAGCCCTGCCCTGGCTCTCCAGACCTGGACCAGGGACTGGGACTGGGACTGTGCTGCTGACACTGTTCAGCCCTACTGACTCCTGGATATAAAATATGTTCCACATTACTTCCTGCATCAACACTTCTTTTTAGCAAGCTGAAAAGCTTTAGGGATATAATCATTAGAGTGTAGGAAAACTCTATCATTTTACAAATTATATCAATGTAGGACAATCTGCTAGTATGTAAATGAAATAATAGGAGTGCAGCATCGCAACTTCATAAATTACCATTTTTGATAAAAATGACATTTCTATATGGCAATTAATTCATGTAATTCACCAATAAATTAATTATAATGATAGAAAACCAACAGATCCAAATATCATGGTTTGCATGCTGCTGATCCTGTGTAATAGAATCGTTCATTGAAAAATTGCTATTATTGTGTCAAATCAAGTTGTCCATATTGAGGTGAAAGGAGCAAATGTTGTACATGTCGGTTTTGGTGCATTCTTCTCTGAGACTCAGAAAAAAAGACTAATTTCAGACATTGTTTGGAAGAACAGTGTACTTTGATTGAACAGTTAAGCGTAGAGGTAAGAACATATAAGTGCAGAAAGGATTTGCTACAATTATTTTAAAATCTAAATAAAAACCAGAAAGAAGTGAGAGAATGGGTCAAAGACATACCAAAATGGGACAGGCTCAGTCATTAATCAGTTTCAGGGTGAGATAAGAAGCTTTAGTGTGAACAAGCCCAGTTATTGACAAGGAGCTCCAGCAAAATTGCTTTCTTGGAAAACAATGTTTGAAGCAGGTGACATTGTGATTAAGAGTAAATTATCTGGTCTATTGAGATATGAATCATTTTGTGGACAAGCTAGTGTACACCTTGCTTGTACTCATGCTTTCTATGTTTTGGGGCGTGGGTATATTTATCCCATATCAACAATCATAGATCCTTTTGAACTGATCAAACTACTTTTGGAGGTGTTGTCTTTTGCTCAAGAGGAAAGATGTTTCAACAAGAAAGTATCCCGATGAAACCAGTAAGCATGCAGTGTTTTGGTTAAGATCAACAGAAGTGATGTTATGAAGTGACCAGCACAAACAGCAGACGTTGGACCAACAGAAACATGTGAGGTGGCATCAACATGCAGTTCCTGGTCCAAAAACTACAGATGAACAGTGGACTGAGATCCAATCATCCTGGGAATCTTTTTTCACAGGTGTCAGAGGTTGGTTGTTTCTAACCATGAAACTAGTTTCCATGCAGATCTTTATATAACTACATTAGTTCAGTAATCCCCAATGATGTCAGAAAGTAATGAAGTCATGTAGAAAGCAACTGCAAGGGATCACTGGTGGTTCTATAAACTTTTATTCAACAAATAAAATGTAATGTGTGTTTTTGTAGGTCATTCTAGAACTTGCTAAAAATGAAATATATTTTTTATCATAGTCCGATACATTAAAGCCTAAAATTGAAAAAGGCTGTGCCTTGTATTTACTGAATGTAGCTATGTGTAAGGGAACCAGATTTTTTATGGTTTATAGTTTTTATGGACTCTTTAGGACATACATGTTGTTATATCTTTCATAATGGGATTAGCCTGATGGCTGCATGTGTTTGTCTCTTCATTACCTGAATGACAGCGTTTGATGTGTCCACTGATGGGCCTTTGGATATGGTTTTCTTTGGTTTGGGATAGACCCCCTCGGTGGGCCTCTCCATCCCAGTGGAAGGGACTGATTTATTTCTGGGGTCATAACCTGGCCTGAACGATACAACGGTTACAGCTTCATATTACATTATATTTTAGAAATTTTTAGCAAAATATATTCCAAAAGAATTTTAGATTCCCACCATATCTAGACAGAAAATTCACATTGATTGTGTTAATAGGTATTTATTTAACCAACTGATGCAAGCTTTCAGAAGGAATCTGTGAGGTGTGGAACTTACAGCATCCCTCCATTGTTGATGGAGTTAGAGCTGACCACTTGATGGAATGACTCCTGGCTTTGCTGAGATTGAGGAGCACTGGGTGAGCCCTGCATGTGAGTCAGAGGCAGCAATGGCTTAAACAGAGCTTCGACCTTGCACTGTGGAGTAGAAATGGATGGCGACATGCTGAGGACATTCAGAAGCAGCAGGCAAAATATTGTTGGACCCAGGGAAAACAATATTTCTTTGTGTCACCTAAAACTGGACACTAGGGACAGAATATTGTCTTTAGAGTCATGCATTCAGATAGTGTGTGATAATTTGTGAATCCAGAAACAAGCATGCATCTATGGATGTGCAAGTTCACTGCCTGTCTAGTTTGAACCGTTCAAGCTTGATTTGTGCTTTAGAAATATCAGCTATTCTTTTGTAAAAACCCAATGAGCAACCTGTGGAAGCACAAGAACTTTCTTTTCATGTCTCCAGTCATGCAGATCTTTGGTGAATCTGTGTATTTCCTATGCAAGGACATGAGGGCACATGCACTCAGGTTTATATTGTAGCATCCAATGTGAGTGTACTGCAGTGCATTTTTGTGTGCATTTATGTGTTTGTGTGTGTGTCTAATCCATGTGGAAGTTGTGCAGACATTTTACCTGGGGCTCAGAGTTGGCCATCTGCTGCAGCCTCCTCGCTCGATTCTGTTTTAAGTAGTCAAAGATCATCAGCGCTGCGTAAACCTTTCCTACTGTTAGCTCATTGGCTGAGGATGTGAGAAGACAGGAAATAATATGAGAACTTCCTAAAAATAAAATATTTTTAGCAATATTTCATGTTGCTAAAAATGACATATTTTTAGCAAATATTTCATTTCTCTTCTCTTTTTTCTCTTCAGAAGAGAAAAAAGAGGCAACTCTATAGACCTAGTGCTTCTCTTTTTGATCTTAGCGCAGTTAATTAGTGATTCAGGAAAGAAAGTTTTTTGTGACATTCATAGCAAGTTATTAAAATAGACTTTTCAGTCAGAATACGTATATGAAATGAATATTGCTTATAAGGACCAGGTAGCTAAAGCAACATCCAGTACAGATTTATATAAGGTTTTGAGCAAATCAGAAGTACATTTGGTGAAAGGCGACTCACCAACTGGTGTCAATGACTGGTCTATTTTTAGGGAGAAATTGACTTGATTGAACTGATTTCCTTCAGATGTTATTCAGTTTGAAAAAATAATGAAACAAATGAATTATCTGGAACAAATCTAAAATAAAAATATAATAATATTCTTGCAGATCTTAAGTTGACAGGAAACATAAATCTTCCAAAAGAGCTGTGGGCACCTGTAAAGCAATCTGGCATTAGCTTTACAAATGCCAGATTGTAGATTGCATGAGGGCATGTGCCCTCGTGTCCTTGCCCTCATGCAAGGTCACGAGGGCACATGCACTCAGGTTTATATTGTAGCATCCAATGTGAGCGTACTGCAGTGCATTTCTGTGTGCATTTGTGTGTTTGTGTGTGTCAAAATCCTTTATACTACACTCAGCCATCCATCAATTACAACACACACATTGAAACACTGATGGCGGTGAGCTACTGGTTAGTAGCCACACCTGTCCTGGGACAGTCTTTTTCTGACAGAGGCGAGGCTGCCATGCACTGATGCCACCGGCAGGTCACCCCTTTCAGGCAAGACAGGTGAAGCAGGAACTGAATTGCCACCCACTGCATGACAAACTCATATCACCATTACCACTACGGAGCAATTTAGATGAAAAACAGATTTCTTAGGGGAAAATCTACAAAGAAAACAAGTTACAGTATGCTTGTTGCATAAATGTGCTCACTCTTAAACTAATACTTGAAGAAAATTTTGATTCCCACTGGAGTAATCAGAGAGAATCTATGCATACACAGGACATACAGAAAGTCACCAGGCCACATTAGAATAATGCTACTAACAAGCATTATTCTTGTTAGTAGCAAGAATACTAACAAGCAGTCCCACCTTCCATCAATTATGGTGAATCTGATGAACCACAAATCAGGTTCTGCTGTTCTTGAACTATGAACTGAAGCCGTAGTGTGCAAAGATTATGCAGAGTATGAACAAGAACTCATAGGACAAAAGTATCAGTCAGGAGAATGGTATAAGGACTGTTTGGAGGCATTCACTTTCTTTGGGATACAAAGAAGGTTATTTGACATACATGGCATTAATTTTAATGACTTATTAAGACTGGTACTCCATATTCTTGATCTGACTTGGACAGAGGGATGAAGTGCAGTGGATCATCACTGTTATAACCAGCACTCTGAAAGTAGAGTAACACTATGCCAAATCTGTTGGTATCTTTTTAACTACCAGATTAAACAATATCATCTTCACTTAAACTATCAACTTATCCTCTATACTTGGTCCCAACCTGACAACTCAATGAGCCTTTTCTCATTGAGAACACTCCCAGGTGCCTGAAAAACTTTTACCTAAAATCTTGTTTCCAATTCAGGAGTTCTAATCATTTATACCTCTACCCAATCTGCCTATATTTAAAAAAAAGTGTGAACAAGTGTTTAAACTAGATACTGAGGAAAGCTAGTTTAAGGGTTAAAGTCAATAATCAAAGTTTGTTGCTTGACATAAACAATCACCATTGTTTCTTTGAAAGGAAGCTTTCCTACTGTATATTGATATACATTACAGTATATCTATGTTCCCTCTTGAAAGATGTGCAGACCATATTTAATCTTAGCTAGCAACGAAGGCAACACATTCATTATTACATACATATTTTAAGTGTTTTTATGCAGTACCTCACAAAAACAGAGTCAAAATCCAATTGCTTTGTCATTTCTGCATAATTTTGCACATGAACAAGAGTATGCATTCTCTCACATTGTGAAGCAATGCTTTAGATAAAATGGTTATTTAGAGGTCAAAGCTGAACTTGATAGTTAAAAATGAAGCAGGAATTTACATTTGTGTGGCGTCACCAACAAATCCATGGTCTTCTGAGAGAGGCTTGGCCAAACTGTAGACATTTCTTTCTTTAACTCAGCATCCATTAATCGCTGCAGCACCATACCTGAAAAATAAACAATAAATATATTGTTTATTCAACCTTGTAAAATAACATAGGAAAGGAGAATAAAATAACAAAAATATTCTATTAACAAATGGTAGACACTATTATGGGCAGGGACTACTAAAACATCTAGTTCACCAGGTTTTAATGATATGTAATATCTGGGGCTGTTCCGATCAGCTTTTTTGCTGCCGATTCCGATTCTGATCACCCAGGAAGGCCGATCACTGCCGATCACCAATCATTGCCATTCACCTGGGTTGGCTGTTAATTTTTCTCTTTAGGTATAAATGATACTATGTGATCTGGCAAAATGGAAAAATGATCTGGAATAAACTCACCTAATTTACACATAAATCATGCAAAATACTTGCAGGAACAATACATCAGCTACTCAGTCAAAAGGACAACTGAAAAACCTGCAATCAGTAAAACAATATTTAACAATAAGGCTCCCTGTACCCTAAATTATACATGGGTCAAATTAATCTCATAACACTGCCTTTATCAAATAATGTCAAGTAAAAAATAAAACATTCATTCAAAGTTAAATGCAGATCGCATCAAAATAAACAATCCTGAGTTACTGAATCAAAACTTCCTGAGAGCATAACTAGCTGATTGATGCTGGCTCTGATTGGTTGTTTCTGCCTGAGCTGAAAAATTCAGCAGAATGCCAGGAGGCAGAGAAGATCAATTTTTCCCCCCCAGAGATTATCTGTCTTATATTAGAACATAGTGAAGTTTTATGTTTTTTTTTATTGTTTGTTTGTTTTTAAATAATTGAAGTCACATTTTTTTAGCCAATAGCCTACTGATTTTTAGTATATTTGCCAATTCTTGTTTTGGCTGATTTGCACTTTTTCTTATGAACTATAACACAGAAAGGAGAAAACACTGTTTGATAAGTTTTAAGTCTAACTGAAACAAACAAAAAAAAAAAAAAAGAAAAAGACACAAGACTATTACCTTTTCACACACATCAATCTGATTTTGAATAGACTGAAGAAATAACATTAAAGTACATAAAATTGCAAGTCGTTTCTACGTATTTAAAATAGTGGGGACATAATTTTGATCGATTTAATGAGTGGAGAAGTAAAAAATCTGACACTTTTTTTTATCTGGCCTGTTGATCACCAATCAAAGTTGATAGATGTTCTCTGTTCTAAACTGATCAGTTTAAATCATTTGTCAATGTTTAACTCGAAATCTCTAAAGATCACATGCAGCTTTATTTAATGAATAGTTTTTAGAAATTTGCGGTAAATGCATGATGCATTAGCTTTCTCCACCATTTAAACATTACCAATTAAATTTTATTTTAGAAAATGTCTATTACCCACATCTTATTTCATCTGATAGGTTTTAAGGCAGTGCTTCAGTGCCTTTTAAAGCTCATTTTATGTAATACCTTTTTGTTTGTGCCACTTTTTGTATAGATGTTTGAGTTTATCTGACCTGAGGCCAACTTTATCTCCAGCGCAGTGCGAATCAGGCCCATCAATGTGGAGGTAAAGTGAACTGTGTTGTCATCAGCGATGGGCATGTTCATTTTGACAAGACGCTGTGCAGAGAATCAGGTGACAGAAGTAACATTATGATGTGCTATAACTTCCACATCAAAATACCCAATCCACTCAGAGAAATCAATCTGTGTGCTACTGTAACAGTCTTTATTATTTATTGACCGATTTTGTTACTATTGCTTTCTTTTTTTTGAAATCATACAATTTTACCTAGACTCAATTTAGCACACAAAAAGTCTTCTCCATGTAAATATAAAGACAAACTAGACATTCACATTCATTGCTATTGGCTACATTATGCACTATTTTGCAAGTCGAAGTGCACTGGTGCAAGACCGACATTGACCAAAAAAAAGGTGAGAGAAGGCATGTAACGCATAACCATGAAGGTGCCTGGACAGTTGCAGGAGCTCGACTCTGTGCTTACCACCCTAGCAATCAACAACTTAGGAGTTGAAGAGACTGAGCATGCTGCAGATGTAAAGTGGCAGCTACCAGTAAACAGTGTCCATTCCACCAAGCTGGGTCAGCCTTAGCAGAGAAATTCAGCAGTAGTTTTGTATACACTACTGGCATCACTAGATGCAGAAAACAGACGTTGTAAGAGTTGAGCTCCCCTGAACACAAAAAGCATTTATCTACATGTTCTAACAGTGGCAGAGAGAAGGAGAAGACCAGAGAATGAGGCAGGAATGAGGAGCTGAGGGACCGATACCCACACATACACACGCACGCGCACGCACGCATAGACATGATCAGAAGATCACCAAGCACAGAGAAGATTTCAAAGAATAGGAGTTACAGAATGACACGTTTGAATACAAATTTGCTGTGAAGGGTGTCAGGTACCTCAGTTATGCTCTTGTAATGTCCATAAAGATGTTAGCAGATTATTTATTTAAACTCAACGCCACACAATGTAGCCAATATTTCTTTCTGATTTAGAATAGAGCTAAAAATATCAACCATGTTTGTGCCTATTACACAGGCACGCTAAAAGACTAATGGGAAAATAATGAAATGTAAGTTTAGAAAACAAAGCAGCATTCAACCTTTTTAATAAAATATAGATCAGGAAGAGTTTATTTTTTTAGGAAGATGGAGGATAATACATGTAGAAATGAGCAAAGGCTTGACCTTCTTGAACTTCACAGTCAGAAGTCAAAATATTATTAATAATAAGCAGTTTGTAGCAAGTATTAATGACGAACTTTAACAAAAGTTAAAATGTGGAGTCAGCACAATTTCAACCTAGATTTTTTTGTTGTTCAAAAATAATAATACTGTGAAACAATATGTGAGATGAAGATCAAACAACAGAGACCACTGTCACACTAGTTACCTCTATCCCAACAGAAAGAATAACAGCTTACTTAAATTGGTGGCTGCACTGTTGCTGCAGTGAGGAGGGGGAAAAAAGCAAAACAGAATCAATAAATTATAAGTTGGCACACTGAGGGACAGCCTGATAAGTCAGTTCCTATTTTCGTCTGACTCCTTAAACTTTTAGACTACTGTACAACATCCATTTTAAACTTTTTCAGGGTTCAGATTTCTTAATCTACTTTTCAGCTCTGCATTAAAGACAGTGTGTTCCTTGTATACTAAAGAAAAAGATTCAGGGAGAAGAGACAGCTCCTTTATCCCATTTATACTGAGGCAATACTACTACTTCTCAATAAATTAGACAGGGAGGAAGCACTCATCCAGTAATACATATAAAACAGGACTATATTCTGTTACCAACTGTGAAAATTCAAGAAAAAATGTGCCTCACATTGAAATCTGGATTTATTATTCCCTGAGAATATTCTTGTAAATAAAGACCTCTAGAATAACCCTGCCTTAGCATATGTATGTTGGGTTCAAATCCAGATTTCACCATTACAACAAACCATGTGAAGGAACACCATTTGCTCAGCAATATGCTGACATCACCATCCTCCTTCACTGAGAGATTATTGTTCTTCGAGCCATAATGGGAGGTGTTGGGTGTTTCAAAGCCAGCCTCTTTCCTGCTGGCCAGGTAGCACACATCTTCCAGAGTCCAGATATGACAAAGGACTTTAGAGCACCAGCTCACCAAATCAATATTTCCAGACATTTTACATCAACAACAGTACAATACACAGAATGAGACACTTTAGATCATCAGTCTTTGTTTGGGAAAATATCAAAACTATCTACAATATGTGACCAAACTCCCTAGCATTTAGATACATATTATTTGGTTTTACTCTTGTAAACAACTGTTAAAAGGATCCAGGACTACTTGAACATGTTGACCTAAATACGTTGCAATTTTCCTATTATCTAAAAAAACTGCTGTTTGTGATATGACAAACTCACAATTACTTAAAAAATGTACATCTTTTGTTATATGTTTCACCCATAGAGGTCGCCATTTTGTCACTGATGGGTTGATGTCACTAATGGTCCATTTTGTACTGTAACCTACTGAGAAAACACAGGAAGGCTAACTTTATCATATTGCATTTGACTGGTGTAATTTTAGATAATGCCACACTCTGTCACTATTGGCTCTAATTTAAAAAAATATAAATAAAAATTGAGGCGAATCTGGACAATTTTTCACATGAAAGAAAGAAGAGCGCCGTGTGAGAGCCGGAGCGAAAAACAACAAAGGCCTTAATCTGTACCCTGAACATTTCTTGGGGTTCCTTTGACTAAATGTAATATCCATATTGGAGCCTAATTTAATTTAGCGGTGTATTATCATAATAAATAAATAAAAAAACAAAAGGAGCAAAAAAAAAAAATGGAAGAGAATGAGTAGAAAGACAGAACTACAAAGAGTGTAAAAGAGCCCAGACAAACAGCATATCTGCACACACACACGCAAACAGCCTATCTGAACATACACATATGGACACACACACAAACAAACCTACAGAAGTCCATCTCAATACGATATTCAGATATTGGAGCAAATTTTTACCAGAAACATTACAAATAACTGGAATTCACTTAATTAAACCTCTACAGAACAACATCAGCTCACACAGACAGCTGGCTGAACAAAACAGTAAAGACAGGGAACATAAGACTGGGGCTTACACCAAAAAGGTATTAGCGCAGTAGCAAAACAAAGAACAAACAAGAAACACTGCAGAACACGTCACTAGGAGAAACGCTGTTTTTGCACAGGGAAGAAAGTGGAAAGAGGAGTAGGGTCTACCTTATAGGCGACTCTTGGTGGACATTTCTTTCCCAAACCTAAGGGCGGGGGCATGTGTAGCAGCATCTGATACATATCCGAGTACTTGATACGGCCACTTCACAGGGTTGGGGAAAAAAAAAATAACAGAATGCAAACAGAGAAGGATCGGGAAGAAAAATCAACAGGAGAACAATGGAGAGGAGAAACAGAAATCTGTTTTCAATAGATTTCCTCAAGTGAGATGTAGGATGGATGCCATCCTTGGCCACTGTGTTGGGGCACAAGGATGCATCACTGTAGAACTCAGGGTTCCTGAGAGGAAACATGGAATGGCAAAGAGTGAGTCTGCTCAGAGAAGGAAAGGGGAGGAGAGAAAAGGGAAGGATGTGTCAACCCAACACACAGGATGCTGATGGGTTGGAAGAGAAATGACAGCATTGTAATGAGAATGTCTGCTCTGGCATGCTTGCAGACATTCCACTGGTACTTCAATCAGGGTGCATGGAGACAAAGGTTTCAGTGCCAGCCTGACTTGTTCTGTTTCTGATGTTATTTTCATCATTCTAAAACACTTCAATAAAGCTTCTTCAAAAGGTCTCTGATTTGAAAAGAGTTGACTGATTTAACAGATGAAGACTTTCAGGATTTACCTATCTGGCATGGTTGAAAAGAAAACAATTCTAATACATAAAAGTTTACAGACAAGAAAGCTGGCAGGCGGCATGTTGAGACAATGCCACAACTATGAAAGCTTTGTTTCCTCTTCGGCATTATCAACCAAAGCCAGACAGTTTGAAGAGGTGAGTGCTTGTGTAGAGGTGATTTCATTGGTGCACAGCCATTCAATTAAAAGTCTCTTGGCATAGAGGTACACAAAGCACCCTAGTGATGAAAATGTCCGGTATTTGCAAACCTTGTATGCTACCCTATTAGGGCAGTTCTTCCCTAAGCCAAGGGGGGGTGAGATAACGCGCAACAAATTGTACATATCCATATAGGAAATCCGTCCACTGTGGAAAAGAACAAGCAGATACATAACGTTCAGGATACCTTCAACTTAATCAGTCATCTGTGGGCTCATTGAATGCAATGAGGAACGAGGACTGAGAATGGAGCTTCAATAGACCCCAATGCCACCAATAGAGATGCGAAATGAGATTAGGGTGATTCTCTCCACTGGTACTTTGAAACTATGTGCTGCATATCAGAAGAAGTCAATAACATACCAAGCAGCTGGGTCATACTCGGCCCAAACTCGAATAAATTCATCAAGATGATGAGGCCCCAGGATGGAGGAGTCTCTGGTGAGGTACTCAAAGTTATCCATTATGACAGCCACAAAGAGATTCAGCATCTGGAACACACACAGCACTGCTCAAAACACTTCTGTTTTGCAGTCATTTCAAAACTACTGCCATAAATGTTGATTAGAAGGAAATTCTTGTTAGACTTTAAGGACTTAAAACCTCACAGCAACAAATTTTGTGGTTGGAGTGATTAGTATTGAGTAGGTCACTAATGTCACATCTTGAAATAGAACTTCACCAGAATGTGTTCTATCATAAAGAAAATCACTTTGATATACACTAAAGATCACAAAAATGTACAGAACATATAGATATGAAATGTTAATTGGTTAGTAGGAGGAAGAGGAAGCTGAAGAGGAGGAGTCAAACAGGATCAGAGTAGATGGAGATTTTCAATCTAAACAAAAGACTTAAAACTCTGAAAACTACCTGCTTATTCAAGATACATGGTTATGCTTATGACATATCTATTTGCATTTAAATAAAATTATTTTAAATTATTTTATGCTCTTAAATGATATGTTATTTGTTGCAGAACTGAACAAGGGCAGTTTTTCATTTTTTAACTTCCTTAAACTCTAAATATTAAACAACACAAATCTGAAAAATAAATCTGACGTAATAAACACTAAAATAAAACAAAAAACAAAAATAAAAATACTAATAGTATCATCTTTAGAAGTTCAAATGACCAGTTTGATAAAGTGATGACAGTTGGACACTGACCAGGAAGGAGCAGAGGAAGATGAAGGAGACAAAGTAGAAGTAGGCAAAATCACTGCCACAGTCTTTCCCACTAGTCCCTGAGAGCTCGTCACAGGGTCGATGACTTAGGCACGACAACATGATCTCATGCCAGGCTTCTCCAGTTGCACTCCTGATATTCAGGAAAAAAAAAACATGGGAAGACAAAGACTAACCAACATTCACCTCTGACTTATGTGATTGCTTCCTGGATGAACAGTTTAGTTGCTAAATATATATACTGTATATATTTTTTTAATAATTTTAATTTCTCTATAATGGTACATTTTATTTTAACTAAGTGCCAAAACAAGAAATGCATATTCCAAAGACTAAAGAAAAAATGATCCTGACCTTTTTTTTTTTTTCAAAAGTTCTATATCAAAGGATAACTATTCTAATCTTATATTCCACTAAGATGACATGTTAAACAAATATGAACTCATGCTACTTTTCAATTACTCTGCCTAGTCAATCACTCAATCTGGATGGCAATAAACAAAAAAATTAGACAGTAAAGTCATTATAAAAGTTACTCCTTAATGCACTTAGAACTCTATGCATTCCATACTCTCCATGCCAATAAACATTCATTATACAACAAGAGAGTTTTAAAAAGTGACACACTGATGTGAAAACACTTAAGGATTTCTAACTACTTGAATGCAAGTCCTTTTCAAATAATTCAAATAAATAATAATTCAAATAAAGCTTGTTGTGTTCAACATAAGGGGAACTTCACAACAATGTAGGTTCTGGCTTTCTATTTGTTCCTGATGAGGACACATATTCACATGTGAATGAGTTACTGTGTGGGTGTGAATAAAATCTGATCAGAGCATTAATGATTCACATTTCTTTATATTTGGATTCTCAATAGATGTGGTTCCAATAGCCCAACATACAGGCAGATGATAAACCAGTATTTTTCATTTTTTATTACGGAAGGGTTGATCTTTGAAAAAAGGAAGCTGACCTCAAAATCAACAAGATCAACCTAGTTTCATTGAATAATCATAATAGTTGTTTTGAACTTTCTTTAAATCAAATACAGTATTTGCCCGTAATCTCGTAAAATTCCTCAACTTTATTCAACATCTTTCTGTTTTCTCACATTAATCATTTAACAATAGATAAGTTTATGATATTTCCATAAAATCTGCTATTAATTTAGGCCTAAATTACTTTTTATGTTAGTGGAAACTATTTACAGTCTAAACGTGTGAAACTAGCATTGGTGAAGCCAGCAACAACACTGACATCAACCCTTCATGATCAGAGCAGTGATCTAGAGAAAGAGAAAGGTTTAACATTCTTATTTTTTCCATCTGTCTGGAAGATAAGCTATTGTTCATAAATATGTAAGAGGATAACTGACAAGGCTCTTTCTACCTGAACAGCAGCATAAGAGCCTGGAGAAAAGTACGGAAGTTGTTATGGTGGTTGATAGCTGTGTCTTCATTCAGCTCAATGTTCCCAAACACCTGCAGCAGAGACACTCGAGAATGTATTAACAATATCATGTTTGAAAAAGGCATATGTCAATATTTCACTCAGAATAATTTCAAAAAAATTATCTTCATAGATCACTGCAAAGCAGCTACACAAACCTGCATTCCAATGATGGCATAAATGAAGAACAGCATGGCAATAAGCAGACACACATATGGCAGGGCCTAAAGGCAGAACACACAGTTATTCATGTTCCCTCTGAATTATCCCTTATTGATTTGTCTTAGCAAGAAGTAGTTGTTTATGACTTTGTGACATCAGGAAGTAGTTTGGAAGGTACAATGCGGACAAAGTCTGACCATCTTATGCTATGTGGGAGCACCTTGAAAGACTGGACAAAGGTCCAGAGCAGGATGCGGATGGTGTAGCCCTGCCTCAGCAACTTGATGAGCCGAGCTGCTCTGAAGAGCCTCAGGAAGCTCAAATTCAATAGTCTGTCCTGTAATACACAAAAGCACATCCAATGTCTTTAATTTTATAAACACTCCAAGCAAAACTGGTCAAAACAGTTAAAACTAAAATGTTATTGTGTGATTCCCAACTCAATTCATTGGATTATTTTATTTAGTATGGCCATTCTGCATTCTTATTTTCCTGTCACAATTAGATATTTCTGATGTCCTTCAGCTTGTACCCTGAGAGGAGAAAAATCCTACTGTCTTCAGAATCAATCAGTTCAATAGTTCAGGCATTATGATTTCATCTGTCATCCTCTGTAAGGCTTACAATAATGCATGTGGCTAGAATACCAGGAGTGATAGCTAATTAAACGGCACATCAGAAACATTGTGTCGATGTCTCTCATTTAACGGCGCGGAGAGTTTCATTGTAAGGAAAACAAAACATTTTCAATCTGACATGGTGACTGTCAACAAAAATCTCTAAAATCAAGAGAACGGACTTCGAATTTGGGTTAAGAAATCTACTTTTAGTCCAAAGTTAATTTCTCTTTTTATTTCTCTTTTGTCAACTCTTCACATTTTTACCAGAGATAAAAGTGGATAAGAGACAGTGTGAGGACAAACCAGGAGAACTGGACACATATCTGATCACCTTCAATTTTCTGCAATTTCTGCAATCACCTAAAATCATTTCTTTATTTAAAAAAGGCCATGCTAAGTTAAGTTACAATAAAAATTTTGAGAGAAATTGAATCGTGTGAAAGACATTTTTAATGTTTTCAGTAGCAAATTGTGTTTGATGTAATAAACTGTTTTTGTTCAAGATGGCTCTGTTCAGTCAGTAATATGAGGCTTCAGACAATGAGTTACCATAGACATTATTTTGAATTTCTGAGTTGTTTGACAAAAGTGTTTACTGTGTCTACAGTTATGATTGTATCTTTCATTTGCATACATCATTGGAATTTCAACAATCTTCCCAATAATGTATATATAAACATGGAAAGGCTGCAAAATAAAAACATGTAACGCATAGTGTTCTCATGTCATATTCGCAGGACATATATAAGAAAGCTAATGGGATATTAAGACAGTAGCAGTTTCCCTGTTGGGCTTCAATGCAGGACCTGGTCTGTGTCTGTCTGACTGTCAGAAATTAAACTTTATGAAGTCGTGTGCTCAAAATATTTTCTGGAACTTTATCTGTATGTCTGACCCAATTTCTGCTGTAGGGTGGACAGAGAGTTTTGTGAAAGGTGTGTTGTTAGAGTCATAATGAGACTTAGAAAAAACTGTTCAGTCCACACAACGTATTGCAACATTGTTACTGAGTCATGTCAAGTTTCTTCTTTTTGACAAAGGGGACTTCTTCCCTCTGCAGTTAACCTGAACCTTTTCTGGAAGGGTAGCTGCAGGACTTGATGCAGACTGCTTGTGTATCAGCTAAACAATCAGCTAAACTACTAGTCAATTAGCCTTTTCTAATTAACTAACACTTGCTATATAAAAAAGCACTTTAATCTCAATCTGTATTATTTTGGACTTTTTTGGAACTAATTAGGTTGTGGATTGTACACAAGTCCAGATGATAGTTGTGAATTGGTGCCTTACATATGAACTGTGAGACAGTTCATATGATCTGAATTAAAACCAAGTTGGGTAACATGGTTTGTGATACTATGTCTACAAGTCTAATTGTAATTCGCAAAACACAAACGCAAACTCCAGTATCATGTGTCTAAATAAAAGTGACAATCTGCAAGACACAAGCCACACTCGAGATGAGCATGAAAGACCAGCTACTACCTTTAGTTTAGTAGAAGTCGACATTAAACTTGAGTATTAAATTGCTGGAGAGAAAAGAGCTAATGTGTCTACCAAAACACTGTGCTGGTGGAGTCAGCATCATGAAGTCACTCACCGTAGTCTGGACATGTTCGAGATCACGTCATGGCAACATCAGTGACCACAAGCAACATCAAACGTTGGAAGAAGTGGTGGCAGTGGGAAGAGATTGGTGGACAAACCAAATGACAGCAAAATAAAAAGAAAAAGAAAAAAGAGATACAGACAGAGAGAGAGACAATAAGATGCAGCAGACAGGGGCTGTCATATCATACAATCACAACAGATACTACTCAACAAATACACGTTTTAATCATCAGTAAACTAATATAAAGAGTTTGGTGTCGTAAGAGGAGTAGTTTGTAATGAGTAACTCCACAGCTGAAAGCAGGTCAGATAGAGCTCAATCAAAGATTAAATAGCTAACATATTTTATAGTAAGTTTCTATGCATCCCTCCTACCACCACACAAACATCCCCTTCCACTTCTGCTTTCCCAGTCAGGTTCTCTTTAGTCACAGAGCTGTCTTTGCTAATGTGCTGTCTTTGTAGAGAGTTTCATGTACAGATCTGGTTCATTTCACTGGCTGCTGTTGTAATATTCTCTGACTAAAGTGTTGTAATGTTGACATGTGGTACTGAGAATGTGGAGCGTTGTGCTCTTACTTTGATTTCAGTCACCAGGATGTCAGTGATGCTTCCCAAGACTGTCACAAAGTCAAATACATTCCAGGCATCTTTTAAGTAGTTCTGAGGAACAAAAGGTGGAAATTATAAGGCTCAAATTATTTCCCAATGATCTGAGAGCCTCCCTTTAATAGATACACACCAGGGGACCAAAGGCGATGATCTTGAGAATGCACTCCAGAGAGAAAAGAGTGGTGAACACTATGTTGAGATACTTCAGCATTGCTTCATAAAAGTCTGGTGCTTCATAAAACTGGGAAAGCAGGACAAAGGGAGCAGCATAAATACTTTTCTACATGAACTTATTCCAGATTGACATAGCTCGACATTGAAAAAAAATATGCACCTTACCTTCATCATGAGTACCACAGTGTTGAGAGCAATCATGATCATAATGGAGTATTCAAATGGAGCTGAAACAACAAACTTCCACATCCTGTACTGGAAGGACTGTGTGTCCTCTGGCATGTAGCGTGTCAAAGGTTTCGCATTTATGGCAAAGTCAATACAAGCCCTCTGGAAAGCACAAAAACCCTCTTTATATTAATCTTTCCATAGGTTTGTTCAAACTCACAGGGCATGAACAACAACAGTAAACACTCATCCCTGATTGAACTGATTTCAACTGCTAAGGTATAGAACTTGCCAATATAGACAAAGGCCAGTTCTATGTAAAAGTATTTACCTCCTTACATATTTCTTCTGTTTTCACCCCTTTGTCAACTGAAATTTTTTAGGTAACCTTTTTTTCACAAAGATAAGAGGAAAAAAGGTGTTGACTAATAATTTATTGAAACCAATACTGTTGTTGGAGAATATCATCCTTTATGAAAAAGTAATTCAAATTCAATTCAAATTCATCCACCCATTATCATACACCCTAACTCCTCCTGGGATTGGGAGGGGTGGTGGTCTCCGGCGGTCAACAGGCGAGAGGCGGGGTCACTCTAGACAGGTCGCCAGTCCATCACAGGCCATATTCAAATTTATTAATAACCCCAAAGGGAAATTAAATGTTGATGTAAGTCCTACTATGTAAGACTTTGACTAAATTAAATCCATTGTTGTATAACAGATTCATGAAGAGGACGCTCAGGGTTTCTCCCTAAAACAAGTTAACAAATGCCTTGTGCTACTTGTGATAAATGGCAATGAGTTTTGTACATCACTGTGAAAATATTAGAGTGATCAGTATAATGTCATGCAACAGTATCTCAATTTGATTTCCAGACTTTGACTGGGCCAATCCAAAACCTTCCTTCAAAGGTGGGCTTGTTGGTGAGCTTGAAATATTAACCTTGGACAGTGTGTGTGACCATTGTCATTGTGTTTTTAGTCAGATGAGGTTTTAGACTTGGACTACCTGCCCCCTGAAGGCAAGCTGAATCAGAACAATACTTTACTGCTGTTGTCAAACCGTTAGCAAGATGTGCTTCTGCAAATTACCTTTAAAAGAGCATTTAGTTGTATTGTAGAGAATTGGGTTTAAATAAATCTATAAACCAGGCTTGAATTGAATTGTTTGTTTATTTGTATGTTTACTTTTTGGTTTTTACCTGAATTTGACTCATTTATGTTTGTAAATTTTATTTGCAAAGTTTCCTCATATCCCTCCTTTTTCACTCCAGAACATCTCTTAAATACAAGTGTGCATTGGTGAAACTAACTTTGACATGATTATAGAGAAAATCACAACATACCTCATTCTTTTCCAAACTGCACTCAGACAGGGCCTTGTCTCCCTGTTCTTGGAAGGTGATAATTATCAGAGCAACAAAGATGTTGACAAAGAAAAATGGAAAGACCACAAAGTAAACCACATAGAAGATGGACATCTCTATGCGGTAGCCAGGGCTAGGACCTTGATCTTCGAAGGTAGCATCAACAGAGTGTTTCAGAACACTGGGAAAAGAAAGAATGGCAGGACACAGTAATACACCTCCTGACAGTGGCTGCCATGTAAAGAAGAGAATATTACAACCTATTCTATTAACATAAGGCAAGTGATGTCAAGCATCTAAACCCTCCTGTTGTCCTCGGGTCAAAATGACCCGAGAGAGACATAGAGAGAGAGAGAAAGAGAGAGACCCAAGGAAACAGGAGGGTTAAAGGAAATAGAACACTTTGGACACTTTTCATAATTGTTTCTAATTTTGCATCAAGATAATATGACACTAATTAAAATGACAGGTTTCGGTTGTTTTTTGTTTTTTTTTAGTCAAGGACGCTTAATTGCACGTTTAAGATGTTCAGGATTATTGTGAAAAAAAACTTTTAATCAGTTTGACATTTTTGAAATTTGACAATATTTTTCTGGCTTCATGATAGCATCAGTTACCAAAAGAGCAATGTATGTTATTTGTAGTCATTATCATTCAAAAACAATATGTCTAAAGCCTAAAAAAGTTCCAGTTAGAGTAGGTAAAATTGAACCTCTTGCATTTAATTTTGCATTAAATGCAAAATGTAAAATGTTAGATTGGAGGTTAGTACAGTATAACTTAAAGAAGACAAATCAGTTGCACTTACGTTGGCCAGCCCTCCCCGGTTGAGACTGTGAAGAGAGTGAGGAAGGCCCAGAGGACATTGTCATAATGGAATTCATATTTTTTCCACTCTCTTGGCATTGCTGCCACTGTTTCTTTGTCGTAATCAAGAAACTGTCCTCTGGAAGATAGAAAGTGGTGACACACGTTAGGCAAACATACACCAAATGTATAGGATCATTTAAGTGTTTCAGACTGACTTGCAATCTTTCTCCAGGGCTTTGGACTCATCAGTGCAATAGAAGAATTTTCCCTTGAAGAGCTGAACCGCAATAACAGCAAAAATGAACATGAAGAGAATGTAAACAATGAGGATGTTCAGCACGTTCTTCAAAGAGTTGACCACACAGTCAAACACGGCCTGGGAACAAAGAAAACACAAGTTTAAAGTCTGCATAATCCTGAAAGTCTGCTTACAGTACAGATGAAAGCAAACAGTGTCCTTGTGGCTGTTAATGACCTCATAAAATAGGAATACGAGGTTTACAGTTAAACCAGATATTTAAAGACTCTATATTATTACACGCAACCATTTTTACTACTGTCTGAAATTAAACCAGATTAAAGCCAACAAGGATTACCAAAACATTTTTATTTGCTAACTGATGCAGTGTCAAGAGGCCAGTCTGAGAGCTCTAACCACTGAAACTTCTCAGCAGGCAGACAGATGATGATTTCTGCATATAAAATACTGTTTGAAAAATTACCATTCAACAAATGATGGATGGATTGAACATTGGTCGTGCTAGACCTTTTTGATGTCCGTCATTTTGACTGAGAGCGTCAAAAAAGAATCCATCAAATTCCATTTTTATCTGCCAATTTTTAAACGATATTGACATAGGCTATTCAGTTGCATTTCACTTTTATGTAGTTTAGTTAATATTCAACAAACAAGCAAATCCAGATCACATCACATAAAGATAAATACATCAAACCTTTTCTCCACAGTGACAGTTAATATATATACATACTTAAAAAGTATATACTTTTTAATATGTTTTATATTAAAAAGTATAATATAAATTATACTTTGTTATTCATGGGTTTGAACATAAAAACCCTTTTAAGAAGGGAACATTTTGGTCTAAACTGCTGAATTTCATCCACACATATTTGTTACACAAGCTGGCATATTTCTGCAGGCACAGGTAATGAAACAGAAACACTTTAGAACCTTGAGTTTTGGCAGACGTTTGATGGTCTTGAGAGGCCTAAGAACCCTGAGAACCCTCAGTGACTTAATGGTGCTGATGTCTTTGCCTTTAGTCCCCCTGCAGACAGCAGACTCTGTTATACACTTATCGCAAACAAATTAGATCCAGTTAATCAAATTATTTATTTATTTATTTATTTATTATTCTTAAAAAGACACTGTACAAAAATAATCAGCTCTGAAGCATATGAAATTAAGAGCTTAGGGAGATTTGAAATGTGGAGGAGTGTGAAATGTTTGCAGATCAACTGGGAAGCAGATGGTAAAAACCTTTTAGCATACAATGGAAGACACTTTGTAAACACACAAAACACTAGATATTAGGAGATTCTTATATGGTCTGAAATGTACATTTATGACGTTTTTGACTAACATCTCTTGTAGTGTTTTTTTAATAGGTGAATTGAGCACATGATAAATATTTTTAATGCATTTCAAAAACAAACTGAATTCAAAATATTAGGTTTAAGAACATGAAAAATGTAACAGATTGTGTGTTTTTGCAATGGTGAGAATCACCAACATTTCAAAATAAGTTCCTGTTTCATCATTACAAGCAATGAAAACATGAACAATATCTCAGCTCAACATTTGTCTTACTTCACTTGGTACCACTCTAGCTAATTCTGCATAGCAACAGATCAAATGACATGACTGTTGCAATAAAGTCCAGATTCTCAGAATGCAAGACTAATAATTGTCCTGCTGATGGATTGTCTCTCCTAAGCTGTGGGTCTCTGCAGCTACCCCAGAGGTACCACGGGTTTTTTGGCTGTTTCTGAAATTAATGCTCTTCCTGCCTGCCTGTCAGATTAGGTGAAGAGCCATGTCTTTGTATTTATTTCTATTTTTAATAATGGATTGAACAATACTCTGTGGAATGTTGTTGTATCAACCTTCCAAACTTCTCAGGTCAGATCATAGCTGAAGCACTTCAACAAACTTCAATTTACAACCAAAAGTCCAAAAATCACATGTAGGAGTCCTATTTCTTCTTCTCAAATGAAGCTCTCACATTGTATTACTTTTGTGGTTTGACAAAATAACTTCTGTAACGACTTTGGTCAATAGAGGCATGTTTCAATCCAAAGCTTTGTTTCCCAGGAAAACAAGCTTTACATTGAGTTCATGGAGCTGATCTGAGCAATAGTATGTTCAGGGGGAGCAGCGATAGGGTGGGGGTGGAGTCAGAATGAAAGATGGGCTGGCATAGGGGGGGTCCCCACCTGGTCACAGCTTGCTGCGATCTACTTGGGGGAAAACAGTAGTAAAACAAGGTACAGCACATTTATGGATGCTTTACACACACAAAATAAAGCACACATTTGAATCAAATGACAACACTACATATAGTCTATTTTCTACAGAAAAGCAAAACATTTTATACTTTGGTTTTAACAGACTGCTGGTTGAGTACATCCAACTAATGATATACAAAATTACAAGATCCAGATAAAAGCATAATTTTTAGAAGCAGCTTATTACCAAAAATACTAATCAGAAGTTTTTTTATAACAAGCAATTACTCTACTCAGGCAGTGTTTTGTAAATACATACAGCTATGCATGCTTTTACACTAAACAAAAGGTTAACTAACATTAGAAAAAATGAGTTCTCCAAGGCTCTAAATAAGAGTAATTAAATGTGTAAATATCACAAACATCAGTAAGTTGTTAATGAACATCACCCAAAGTCAGAGACAGCTCTTCAGCCTGATGCATGCACTAAAAACCAGAAGTGTGTGTGCTGCACCATTGGCTGCAGCAAGCAAGAGACACACTTTTTTATTTACACCTTTGCAGTTTTTAGAGGAGAAGAACTGCATGACATTTCCTGACAACATGCATTGTCAAGGAATGACAAGCCTCGGTCAAATGGTATTTGCCGGCATGGAGGTGACCAGAAAGCAAAAGGCTGTATGATTTAATGTTGGCTTTTCTGTTTTATGTCGGCTTTTAAACTAATCAGCTGGACATTTTATCTCAGGTCCAGGTGCTTTTATGTCTGATGGAATTATATTTCCCTTCTTAGAGATTCCTCCTGTGTCTGCATTTTGCCATTTCCAGATTTTTCAAATCATAAAACAAATTTTTATATCTGACAATAATAACCTAAGTAAACACAAAATCCTTTTTTTTGAAAAAAAAAAATAGATAAATAAAATAAGGGTTTTACTACTTAAAAGGGAACGTAGTTGTTGCATGGTTTTTAGTACATGCAACAAATCCACTTGACACACTATGAAAATGTAAGGGCCCCCTGAACCTAACAAGAACAGGAATTATGACACTCTTCTGAGCAGACGGTTTTTAATTTAGCGCAACTCCATGGGGTTTCAAGAACAAACTGATTGTTTAGTGCTATATCAAAACATTTTAATCAGCTTAGATTGAGACTTTGAGTTGACTCTTCTAAAGTCTCTTTTGTTGAGTCATTCAGAGGTGGATTTATTGTGTTCTGGACCATTACCTACTTTGAAATCCAAATGTGCCAAGGGATAAGATCACAAACTGATGGCTGGTCAGATCTTGTGTTTTGCTGCTTCTATTTATTTGCATTTGAATATTAGAGCCAGGCTACAATTTATTTTTTTTCTAGGAGATTTTCTCCTAGACAGCAGGATCTAGAATTCCATCAATCTGAAGGCCATCACACCATGCTTGACTGTCAGAACAAATGTTTTCTGAAACTATGGCTCAAATTCAGCCTAGACACCTTCAAAAATGTTCTGCAGAACACTTCTCTGGGATCTTTGGAATCATTGTTACGTTCAACCGGAACGAACATATTTAAGGACACGAAGACAAGAAAGGTTTTTCAAGGTTTTATTCCTTTTTGTATTTTTACTCCCTTAACTAGTGCGTTCTTCTCAGTTTTTCATTCCTAGAAGAAAAAAAAGAAAGGGAGAAAGAAAAAGAAAAAAACATGAAATCTCTCCATTTTTCCATGTCTCAGACTAGAATCAAAAAAAAAAAAGGAAAAAAAAAACACATACCCGAAAGTATCAAACAAGGAAGGTCCTGGCGAGCCAGTGAAAAGGAACAAAAAGGCACAGCAGGGGGCCAACCCTATACAGGGCCGTCGAAGCCCCTACTAGTGCCATAAGAAGAGAAAAAAAAAACCTACAAGAATGAAAGAATCGAAAACAGGACAACCGGTCTCACTAGGACCAAAAAAAAAATAACAATACAAAAATAGTCAAAAACGTAAGCTAACAAAAATCCCAATAACAGGTTGGATACGGCTGCTTTGGCCAGCAGTCATCAGAGCAGACGTCCACTTAGGACGCCGTCTCCCTGAGGAGTGGTGGAGCGAGCGAGAGTACCGAGGGCGAAATGTGCGGGGCAAATGTCACAAACCCCATTCAATCCACGCCACCCCAAATTAACAACTTAATAGCAAACAAGAAAAAAATCACCACTTCATTTAAATATCTGAACACAAGATCCTACAACTAATCAATACAAAACTATCAGTTTTATCTTGGTGATTTCTTGATTCTAGTCTGAGGCAGTAATGAGGTCTGGATGAAGCGTGTGAAAGTCACCAAAAGTGTTATTGGAGTTTCACATAGGGTCACATAGGTTACGACAGCTTTTGTCCTTTCATAAATGAAGCCAACATTTGAAAACTACATTTTATATTCATTGAAATTATCTTTGACATTAAAATGTGCGTGATGATCTGAAACATTTAAAAAAAAGTTCATATGTAAGGGCTTGAAATATGTTTTCATGGAACTGTAATATAAATGCAGTGAGGTCAAATTAGATGAGAAAATAATTGCTATGTATTTACAAAAGATCTGTGAGAATATAGAAGTCTATTCACATTATTACAGACACACTGAAACTGAACTTATGTTTTCATTTAAGTGGAACTGCAGTGAAGGGACATGTTGATGAAAACAGTTCTTTCAAGAGCAGCTGCAACATGTAACCAGCAAGCAGGTGAGGCATCCTTCTATAGTGCCAGGTGCAGTATGGGAAAATGCAATATGGCAGCTCAGTAAAAGGAGATATTTGATGGAGAATGTGATGAGAGTACATCCCCAGCAACACAGCACATATTGCAAAACACCCTTGCAAGTATTCACAAGTAATTTCACTTCATATGCAACGTCTTACAAAACAGGGCAGATTATTTTTTTTTTTTCATTTATCCTCTCCTGGTGCCAGGTAGATATCTTTAGATTCTATTTTTCAGTTCGTTCATCTGTCTCTATTTGCTATGACATTTTCTTGTTTAAGAGGTCTCTACATTTGCTGTGCAAATGCTAAACAAGGTAATGATTTCTAGTTCATTAGTTTTGTCGAGCCGCCATTTTTTTCTTGCAACAATTTTGTAGTCCATGTTCAGTCAGACTGAAGTTGGAAGTTGACAAGTCAAAATGTTCTAGCATGTATTAACGCACAAGATTCCTTGGAGCACTTATGGAATTGCTTCAGCAACCTCCACCAGTATCAAGGGATTTTCTGAAAGCCTCCGTCTGACTGATGCATCAGTTCCTTCTCTGTAGTGAAACGAGGGACACTGCAAAGCAGTAAGCTACAAATAATGCTAAAATGACTGCAAAGTTTATTTTAGATATGAACTTTGTGTCTCAATAACGTCTTGTTGTTTGGTTGTTTTTCTTGTTGCTGACATTATTAATAAACTTTGTAAGAAAAGCTTCTCTGTGGGGAGGTAATTGTATTGCTGCTATCAAACTACAAAAATGGCCGACAGGGTGGAGTGGAACGATGTGTAACCTGGAAGGGAGGCATGAAGTGTCTCATTCACATAAAAAAAAAAATTAAAAATTACAGTGAGAGGAGTAGCTCTAAAACGCCTCAGAATGGGGTAAACACGGGTCGACCGAGCTATAATGACCAGGAATTCAGACCAAAGTGAGACCTCTTGTTTGGACACAAGCTTTGTTGCTCTTGTGTTATTTTCTGTCGGCTGTTTGTCTTGAAGATCAGAAAAATACAGTAAACCATATATATTACCACTGGAAGTATCTTATCTTGTTCTAATAAATATACATCACCTGTAGAATCTACCTAGAGCCAGGTTTTTACAGAGACATCACTAGCAGCACAAAGACTGTATTCCAGAACTGTTCTAACAATAAAAACTATGTAAAAGACTGATGATAAAACAATAAGTAGCACTCAGGATATATAGACATGAAAAGTCAGAATCAATCAAAAATTTAAGTTAACCTGACAGTTTTTTAAAATATTTTCTGAGTTCTGTTTTTGTTCGTCAAAAACAGAACTCAAAAAGCTTTATCATTCAAATCTTGGTAGAGCACTTTAAAGGCAAAGTGAATAACATGTTCTTGTTTTAAAAGATATTTGTATCACTTTGAAAAGATGTTCAATATCTACAGAGGATGATATCTTCCTTCTAAAAGACTGTTTTTGTTTATGAAAGACGCAACATATGAGGAAACTTCTTGCTTTTGCAGTGTTGGTCATGTATGCTTCCTTCTCACATACATAATGACAAACAGGCAGAGTGAGAGAAGTAGAGGAGACATTACCCCATGAAACTTCTTCAAAGCGATCCCGTGACAGAAACAGGACAAAGGTTCATGTCAAAATTGTTACACACACTGAGACACACACACACTGAGACACACACACACACACACATACACACACCCACACACGCACACACGCACACACACGCACACACTCACACACGCACATCTGTCAGTTCCAATCACAATCAAGTCAACTAAAAGAGAAATATTTTCTTTCTTTATTTACTGTAAATGTAAATATAGCTTTAGCAGAAGTTCATAAAATATTTAGTACATAAAAGTTGAACTCAAATGTAAACATCAAATGGTTTAATGTTTACATACCCGAGCAATATTTTCAAATTAGATTTAAAAACTCTCAGAGAGCTCCAGCTCCTCATGTCAGTAAGAAATATAAAGAAATGGATTATGGGACTTCTCAGTGTTCAGTGCCACAAACAGACACCAAAAAGGTTCATCTGTGAACCCTGCAGAAGGAAGATGCTTTTGTGCATCGTGACCAAACAAAACGTTATATGTTAAGACCTAACTGTTTAATCATTGAAATAATGCAGTAGCAGTGTTTCATAAAAAACGCAACTTTTTTTAACACTGCACATATGCAGGTGATAATGCTGCTGCATAAGGAGAGTCACTTCAGGTCACTGAGTTGCCCTTCAACATGTGTGAGGACAGATTGCACTGATGTTAGTGTCAGGTGTAACAAGGTCAGAGTTCTCACCTAACAGTGTTTTCTCTGCCTTATTCTTAGATTTTCAAGATGCTCTCCTGTGCCACCTCTAAATACATTTTATGCCAGCAGTTCATGGTGACCATACCAGGTACTCTGCAGTAATCTACAAACTAGAAGATCACTTATCACTAGCACTTTGTCTGCACTTGAGCAACATATTCTAGACAACCTTTCACTACCTACAACTCAGATAGGTAGTCATGTCTGAGTTCTTATAATACAGTGATTGTGCTGTATTTCAATTAATTTCAATTCAATTACAAAGGCCCTTGAGTGTCTGTGTTTATTGAAAATCCTCAGAAAAGGCTTACAATTATCAAAGAGATTGGAAAACCCAGTGCATTCTCAAAAAGCCAAAGATACCATGAAGGCATTATTGGATTTTTAGTGTGAAATCACAGTAAGTGATAGTGTTTGGTTTAAAATATTCACACCTCTTAAATTTTGTATAATCTACAGGTTTTTAAAAAATAACTGTTTAAACTGTAATGTACATGTTCATTTTCTTATTTCACGGCAAATAGGAAGAAGGTGCTGAACTTACGAAAATGCAAATGCCACCAGAGCCCCACTGACCACTATGAAGTCCAGAATGTTCCACAGGTCTCTAAAGTAAGATCCAGGATGGAGAAGCAGTCCAAGATCCACCATCTAAAGAGTTGACAAAAAATGGTGTTTAATCAGTTTGGTTCTAATAAATTCAGATGGTTTCAAATTACTTTATTACTTTTTTCAGCTTTTTAGAAATCTGTGCTTATTTTGTATTTCAATTCAATTAAAAAAATACTTTATTATTCCAAAGTGAAATTAAATAGTGATGTATGTCATATGGCCAAAGTATCTTTAGAGTAGTAGTGGGTCCTGATGCTGTGAACAAGAAGCACAGCATCAGCCAATCTAAAGCCTATCTAAATGAACCTCTTCAGATTGACAACAAATCTAAAGGGGCCTCTGACTGAAGACTGGTACCCATGACTGCCATATTATGATAACAGCTCAGTATCCACGCAGCAGAGACAATATTCCAAATTAGCATGTCCTGATAATCCTGACAACTGTTTGCAAGCACTATTAATCCACCTCATTTGCTTTTGTAACTTCTTTAAATTTCTATTTGTGTGTAAAAGTTCAGGTGTTATCTGAGCTTTTGAGATGACAATCACGTGTTTCCAGTTGTTCTTCCAGCTGTGTATTATAACAACTGTCTGAAAGTAAAAAAGTAACAACCACCAAAATTCTTACAGTTTCACAGCATCCAAAACCAAAGGCACCAATTGTCCAAATAATGAAACTATCAACTACCAACAAACAAATAAAGAAAGAATGAAGGTCTACAAAAAGAACAAACCAGAACCAACATAAGAGGTACACTCCAACATGCTGCCACCACAAGATGTGGATTTCATGTTGTGATTATTGATTCTGATTATGGGTATCTTGACATAAGGGTATCAGAATAAAGAGAGTTGGATAAAATTGAGAGAACACTTTGAAAATTGTGAATCATGTTATTTCCACTTTACAGTCGTAATATTTTGCTTTGGACTAACACATAAGATCCATATCAAATATACCACAATGCACATAAAAGAGTTATGCATCCTTTTGCAAATCACTGTTGTATCTTTGAAAACAGAGTAGGAAATGAGGAAGTCAGTGGTGGCATCTTACTTTGATCACCATTTCGAACGTGAAAACACCAGTAAAGGCATAGTCCAGATATTTGAGCACCTACAAAAAAACAGACCATATTACATAAGTGTTAACAGATGTGTCAAAATTATAGATAATACAGTGTGAATTAAAATACAAATTGTAGAACAGTTGGATGAGAAATTAGTGTACAGTATCTCAGCCCCACTGTCCTTGAAGGACACTGTTCCTCCTCTTACCGTTTGGTCAGCAGTGATTTCATCAGTGACGTGCGGTGAGGTTCATAGCTGGTGAGGCACTGACGTAATCATAATCATATTTACAAATATAGACACCCTGCATGTTATTGTTTACATAAAGAAATTTTGCTCATGCTGACAACACTGGAGGGAAAAAGACTATTCTACATGTCATGCATATCAACCTTTAAATGGACGTATCCTGCTATAGCCACTCTGTACACTATAGAGTACAGAGGTGAGATCAGAAGATGCTAAAAAGAGTTCTTCATTTTTTAACTCACTCACTTCAGTCACAAGGTAAACCTCCCACCAACAAAACAAAATCAACTAAAAGAAGCAGTTGATTAGGTCTCTTACATTGTTGCGAGGGGCATTTGTCCAGACTGGATCCTCAGCTGCCAGTGCGATGCTGCTCATTGCGATAACAACCAGGATGGACATCTCAAAATACCTCAGGGTCACAATGTAGTGACATAACCGCCTCACCCTAAAAGGAGCGAGACAGAGAGACACAGCAAACAGCTGCAGCAATTGCTTCAAATTCTGATGAAATGACTGTCATTCAACCAAGTTTGGTTCTGAGATATCTCTTCAAAGACAATAAAATAATGGGAAAAAAAAGAGGGTGAAATTTGAACATTTTGAGTAGACAATGTTGTGTTCTATTAATTTGTAATTGCGCTTAGTTAATGTGTTTTTGAATATGCTATTGTGTTTGTGATCTGTTAAAATGGTTTGTGCTTGAGAGTCACTGTATGAATTTCTTCCACTTTTATAATGTTTTACTTTTTTTAAGTTTAAAATCTTTTTGACATTTTAACTCATTGAGATACAAGGTTTTACTTCCTAGACTGACCGTTATAACCAAATAAATTGAATATATTACTGAAGAAATTCTGTGGGTGTTGGTGAGAGAAATGTGATAATAAATAAATGGGCAAAAATACTGATATATTTGTATTAATAATGACAGCAATTTTAATGTGGACACGAGTAAAATCATTTGCCTGCAGTCATTGCTAAAATCATTCATGGCAGCTGGATGGATTTTTGACTATCTGGTTTCTTTCCGTAGAAAAGAGGAAGAACAGAGGAAGTGAAGAAGGAAGGGGTGATGGATGGAGAGATGGACGGAGCAGACTGAGGTGACTCACGGGTTGGTCTGTCCAAAGATAAACATTGAGCTGTAAGGTAAGATGGGTCTTGGTCCAGAGTGGCATTGGTCCTTCAGGTTCTTCTCATTCATTGGTATTGATTCATTGTCAGTACTGTTCACTGTGAAGACAGATAATAATGATTGACACATGGCAGTTAGTTTAAGATTAGCCAACATTTTACAAGACAAAATAAAATGTCCAAACAACCACTGTGGAATAACTAGGAGACTTTGGAGAAATAAATCAATGAACTCGGGAAATAAATCTGCATTCTGAAGTCATTAGGGTACTAACTTTGTATCATAGTGATCTCTCCAGGTGTGGTGATAGTCACAGGGGGAATGCGGATGGAGGTCTGGCCTGTTCTTCTGACATTCTTCTGGTTGTCTGAGTCCTCTGGCTGGCCAGACGTTTCCAGAGAGCCTGGCTGCTGGGAAATGTCATCTGAGTCACCAAACCTGTTCCAAAGAGAATCGTGTTTATCTTCCAGGATTTTCCTAACCCTGGTCACCTAAAACCTGACTCAGTAAGAGTTGATCCCTAGACGAAAGAACATTATCAGCTCACCACTACAGCAATTATTGACATAAACAAGTTGTGGGTAAAAATAGGACACAAAAAAGTGTCAAGGGTCAAGCTTCCATCTATATAACTTCCAACATACATCCTAGGTGCTTTGAGCTGTCATAATGTATTGTTTTTCTCATTACTGACAAAAAAATCATCTACAGAAAAGTCATTCACTGTTTAATAATTCCTGCATCAAGGTTTACTATATATACTGAGTAGAGGTCCAATTCCACAGTCAATGTTAGACTTTCTCCAATTGAATGGTAAGTAGATTAGTGATCCCCTCTCTCACTTGTTGCTACAAGACAGTGCTGTGAACTGTGAGATAACAACTGATGTCCTACTGTTAGACTTCCAATGCCCTGAGTGAGCAAAACAGGAAAGAAAACATTCCACTCATATTGAGCTTGCTTTACAAGCCATGTAGAGTTATACCGGTTCTGATGGCAAACATGGATCTGATCCTGTACTAACAAGGTGATTGGTGAGTTTGTGTTTCTTATCAAGCCGTGAGAGCCACATTAACAGTTTTAACACTGTCTGTGTTAATACTTTTGATGACCTCTGTTAAGGTTTTTAACATATATATATATATATATATATATATATATATATATATATATATATATATATATATATATATATATATATATATATATATATATATATATATATATCCTTTCTTTCTGCGGTTTAGGGAAGTTGAATGTGTCTGAATTTGAATTTTGTGTCGATCTCCTGCTGCTGACAGTAAACTAAATCAGTGTGTTGAGAGTACATGAAATAGCAGACAGAAGTGAAGTCTACCTGTTGATGAATAGTTGTACCTGTTAGTATTTGGCTCCTCTCTCTCGTTTGACTCCTCTCCTTCAGCCCTGGACTGACTCCTCGAACCGTGTGTGTGATGCTTCCTCCTCTTGCTCTCCCTATCCCCATCCTTGTTAGATGATTGTCCATCTTTACGGTGAAGCCTGTACTCACCTCGACCCCCACCATTCACTGTCCCATTCCCCCCTCTGGACTGTCGATGTGAATGATGATGCCGATGCTCTCGCTCCCTTGTGGCCCCCCCACCTGCGCTCTCATCCAATGAACTGTGATGGTGATGCTTTCTACTCCTGTCTTTCCCGGTCTTCCCCTCTTGTCTACAGTCATGGTTTTTGGAGTGGCTGTGAAGGAAGTGTTGCCTCCCATCTTTCCCACTGTCACCACCGCTGTCATTGGGCTCTTCTTTCACCTTTGCCCGCCCTCTGTCTCTGTGGCGGTGGTGACGGTGTTGAGAATGAGGTGGAGCAGATGGTGGATCAGCAGCACTCTCTGCTTCCTCCGGCGTGCTCAGCTTGTGACGGTGATGTTGATGGCCTCTCATCAACAGCCCATCGGAATGCCCAACAACCAGGGGCCGGTCAAGGTGGGTCTTCATGTCAGGCCGCATCTGAAGGTCAGAGGGAAGGCGGACACACTCCTCTGGATCATATAAGACCTCGCAGCTCGCCTGATTGTGCCTCCTCAGCTGGCTGGCTTTCTGCTCCCAGACAGACATCGTCTTGACTGACCTCTGCTGCTCATTGCTGAGTAAAGAAGAAACCAAAGACCAAAAAAAACCAAACATAAAAAACATGAGCACTGAAACACTGATGTTATGTAGTAATGCACAATATAATTTAAATTCTGTTCTTGTTTTTTTGTATACAAGGATATAAATCTTTATGGTGTATAAACTCAAAAGTACAACATTTTGTAATCCCACGATGACACAAATTGTATTTTGATGCTGAATGATTGACAATGTATGCAATGGGGCTTTGAGCACAGTGGAAAACTGGTACCAGAGATCCCAATCTGCTGTGGAGAGACCTGCTCTCCACAGCTCATGGCTGAAGTTCAAGCATGGCTCCATTACCATGCTTTGATACACAACCATTTGAAATATATTTTCAGATAACAATAATCTGAGGAAGCTGTATGCATGCACCTTGAGTAGTTAGTTCCAGTTTCCCCAGACTTTACAGATATAATTCTAGGTTAATATGCCAGTAATGGAGCAGATGTCAATCTGTTCACAACACAGTTTGTAATGGCAAATGAAAAAGGTCAAAATCCAGGAAATTTCAAATGGAAAACAAGATGAACAGAAAAGCCTGATATGTGTTATGATTAAAAGGTAGTTCTGATTTAATCGCATAGTCTGTGACAACATGGATATATACGTTTTTGCCTCCTTGTGTGGCGACAGTTGGGTTTTTACCTCAGGTAGTGATGGACTGGGGTGCAGACATAACTCCTACAGCACAAACACATAAAAAGGAAGCGGTACTGAAATACAGAGAGGGGAGAGGGAGACTTGAAAGGGAAAACAGAGATTATACATAAAAGAACAAAAGAAGAAGACAGGGAGGGGATCTATTTCTGAAAACTAAAAATAGCATACACCAAAAAATAAAAAATAAAAAAATAAAACAGAAAAGATGCTTTTTTTCTTGCTCCTACTTTAACATTCATTAATGTTCTTCCTCAGATGCTTGATTATATTGTAGGCATCCAGGGAATTACTTTAGTCTGGTTTAAATAGTATGAAATAGTGAACAGCTAGTTCATGGTAATAATAAACCTTCTTTATGTTTGTTATGGAGTACCTCAGGGTTTGGACCAATTCGTCTTACATATCTGTTAATTTAAAATACATTTCTGTTGTTAAGGTGATGGCCTTTGTTGTTTTGTTTTTTTCTTTTTGATTGTGACAAGATAGAAGCTGCTATCTATAGAAGCATATTGCTATCATGCAGGAAAAACAAAATTGGAGCGCTATCACGTTACAACGTGATATGTATCTTGTTAAAACATATCACGTTTAAACAAGATACGTATCACGTCATCATCTGTAAGCAAGTATTAAAATGACACAAGGCCAAAAATTCCAAACACATGCTCAGTGTGGTGTTATATGCAACCCTTTGCAGCAGACTGATCACTCCTCTACATTGTAGAAACAAAGCATCAGCTTCACAAGAGGATGGCACAACACATCCGAACCAACTCACCAGGTCAAGACTCAGCAGTTTATTTACATCAGTCTAAACACTCTTCTTTGAAGACAACAATGTCACAACATGGCTTGAGAGAGTAGCGAAAGAAACCATCTAAGTGAAATGTGAAAACCCAACAACAACAAAGATGTTTAAGGTGTAAAGTTCCATCTTTTTGTCTGGTCTCTTCAGGCAGCTTCAGAAACTCACACCTTGAGACGCGATTAACGCACGTCACAAATTGACACACTTGTCATTATTAGCATTAGAGATACTGATAGTGACACATTTTACTCTGTCACTGTGACTGTTTCTGATTAAAAAGTATAAGTCTGGGACTTCCAACCTAAGTTTAAGAACTGAAGAAGCTTTTTGGAAGAATACTGAAATGTCTTCAAGATAACAGGAGAAGTCCAGTTGCCTTCAGTCATAACTTTGAAAACAATAAGCTGTCAGCAGAGGTTGTCTGGACATCTGATGAAGGTGCCTCTTTTCAGGGTTTTCTGCATCCAGTACAGGTCCGGTCATCTAAAACCATCATGCTAAGTAGAAACGTCACAAACCAATGACTAGAAATTTTGGATCAAAGTCGAATGTTATTTTAATCAAAGGCATTCAACATTCAAAGTTAATATGACAAACACAGAAGTTGAATTTTGTATTTCAATGAGCTGGCACTCCCATCTCCAGCAGAGCTTCAAACACGTCCCGAGGGAGGCGGGGGACATTGAGTCCGAGTGGACCATGTTCCGTGCCTCCATTGTCGAGGCGGCTCATCGGAGCTGTGGTCGCAAGGTTGTCGGTGCCTGTCGTAGTGGCAACCCTCGAACCCGTTGGTGGACACCTTCGGTGAGGGATGCTGTCAGGCTGAAGAAGGAGTCCTATCGAGCCTTTTTGGCCTGTGGGACTCCGGAAGCAGCTGATGGGTACCGGCGGGCGAAGCGGCGTGCGGCTCAGGTGGTTGCTGAGGCAAAAACTCGGGCGTGGGAGGAATTCGGAGAGACCATGGAGAAAGACTTCCGTATGGCTTCGAGGCGATTCTGGTCCACCATCCGGCGTCTCAGGAGGGGGAAGCAGTGTAGCACCAACACTGTTTACAGTGGGGGTGGTGTGCTGCTGACTTCAACTTGGGACGTTGTGGGTCGGTGGGCAGAGTACTTCGAAGACCTCCTCAATCCCACCAACATGCCTTCCATTGAGGAAGCTGAGCCTGAGGACTTTGGGTTGGGCTCTCCAATTTCTGGGGGACGAGGTCGCCGAGGTAGTTAAAAAGCTCCTCGGTGGCCGGGCCCCGAGGGGTGGATGAGATTCGCCCAGAGTATCTCAAGGCTCTGGATGTTGTAGGGGTTGTGATGGTTAACGCGACTCTGCAGTATCGCATGGACATCGAGGGGCAGTTCCCCTGGATTGGCAGACTGGGGTGGTGGTCCCCCCGTTTAAAAAGGGGGATCGGAGAGTGTGCTCCAATTATAGGAGGGTCACACTCTTAAGCCTCCCTAGCAAGGTCTATTCAGGGGGTACTGGAGAGGAGGGTCCGTCGGATAGTCGAACCTCGGATTTTGGAAGAGCAGTGTGGTTTTTCGTCCTGGTCGTGGAACACTGGACCAGCTCTACACCCTCAGCAGGGTCCTGGAGGGTGCATGGGAGTTCGCCCAACCGGTCTACATGTGCTTTGTGGACTTGGAGAAGGCGTTCGACCGTGTCCCTCGGGGGTGCCCTGTGGGGGGGGTTCTCCGGGGAGTATGGGGTACCGGGCCCTTTGATACGGGCTGTCAGGTCCCTGTATGACCGGTGTCAGAGTCTGGTCCGCATTGCCGGCAATAAGTCGGGCTCGTTCCCAGTGAGGGTTGGACTCCGCCAGGGCTGCCCTTTGTCACCGATTCTGTTCATTACTTTTATGGACAGAATTTCTAGGCGCAGCCAGGGTGTTGAGGGGATCTGTTTTGGTGGCCTTAGGATTGCATCTCTGCTTTTTGCGGATGATGTGGTCCTATTGGCTTCATCGGGGACGTGATCTGCAGCTCTCGCTGGAGCGGTTCGCAGCCGAGTGTGAAGCGGCCGGGATGAGGATCAGTGCCTCCAAGTCTGAGACCATGGTCTTGAGTCGGAAAAAGGGTAGAGTGCCTTCTCCGGGTCGAGGGAGATGTCCTGCCCCAAGTGGAGGAGTTCAAGTATCTCGGGATCTTGTTCACGAATGAGGGAAGAAGGGAGCGTGAGATCGACAGGCGGATTGGTGCAGCGTCCGCCGTGAAAGCAGGCGCTCTACCGGTCCGTCGTGGTGAAGAGAGAGCTGAGTCAAAAGCGAAGCTCTCAATTTACCGATCGATCTACGTTCCTACCCTCATCTATGGTCATGAGCTTTGGGTAATGACCGAACGAAAGAACGAGATCGCGAATACAAGCGGCCGAAATGAGTTTTCTCCGTAGGGTGGCTGGGCTCTCCCTTAGAGATAGGGTGAGAAGCTCGGTCATCCGGGAGGGACTCAGAGTAGAGCCGCTGCTCCTCCACATCGAGAGGAACCAGTTGAGGTGGCTCGGGCATCTGGTCAGGATGCCTCCTGGACGCCTCCCTGGTGAGGTGTTTCGGGCACGTCCCACCGGGAGGAGGCCCCGGGGAAGACCCAGGACACGCTGGAGGGACTACGTCTCTCAGCTGGCTTGGGAACGCCTCGGGATTCCCCCGGAGGAGCTGGAGGAAGTGGCTGGGGAGAGGGAAGTCTGGGCCTCCCTTCTTAGCTACTACCCCGCGACCCGACCCCGGATAAGCGGCAGAAGATGGATGGATGGATGGATGGATGGATGGATGGATGGATGGATGGATGGATGGATGGATGGATGGATGGATGGATGGATGGATGGATGGATGGATGGATGGATGGATGGATGGATGGATGGATGGATGGATGGCACTGGAATACTTAGTCCAAGGTTGGTATTACTTCACAGTCAGAATAGTTGATAGGCCAGGAGATTGTTGCTTCAACCCAGTGAGGCAGCTAAATTGCACTGGTGTATACAACATATATTTTTTCTTCAAATTTTTTTCTACAAAATTGTTGAGAGATGTCCTTTTTTGTATTTTCACTAAACAAACACAAAATATTCCTCGGTACATGCTGTTCAGAGTTTTTGGGTAAATATTATGGTAAGACATGGAAATCCTGTCAAGCCCTTTAGTATGCTTGTGTTTAGGGTGAAGCAACAGGGAAGCAGCAGGCCAACAAGACTTCCTTTCCTCTGAATTTAGGAATAAAAGAAGAAACTTAAAGCATTGAAAAAATAAGGAAAAGCTCACTTACGTTGTGATTGAAATGTTAGCAGCCAACATAGGGCTGACTTCCTGTACCTCTTTAGCCTTCTGAAGAGCCAGCTTTTTGCTGATGGCCTCCTCCTGCTCCTCTTCATCCTGAATAATAGGTTAAATGTTAGTAAAGAGAATGGAAGAGATTACCAAGCTACCTGTGAAAACTTTGCCCTTCACATGCAAACTATTCATAAAGAGCGGACTGAACCACTTTTTCCACTTTCAACATTGATATATATATCTGAGGTTTGGTGTCGGCTGATACCAATATGATGAAGAAAACTTGATGTCATTCATTCATTTTAAATTTCTTTTTGAAACACAAACATAAAGTTATTCTGTGAGGTGCACCGTCTCATGACCATCATTTGGAACTCAGTATGGCTCCAGCACTGCAGCTCCAGGCTGGGCATACCACTGATTCCCATTGCTATGCTATGTATCATTCTAAAACAATAAGTAACATTTTATAGAAATTGGATAAAAAATATGGGGGTTGCAACCATTTTTTTGTGACATATTCCTGTTCGTTTTTCATTAAAATAGTATCGTTTTGTGGATATCGCTCAATGCAAAATAATGGCATCTACCAGGTTCACGTCACTAGCTGTAGCAGCTGATAGGCAATGTCCACTCCAGTACATTGGTGGTCATTCTACACTCAAACTGTCCTCTCTTGCATCAAGTGCTGAAGTTGTTTAGCGCTTGTAAATAAATTAGAGGACTGATGTTCAAACTTTTTTATATCTCTTATTATATTCAATAGCTGCTAAAAGGTTTTCATTATTTTTCTTTCTAAAGGTACTGTTAATCTGACGAGCATAATCAGGATGTATGTCCTAATTTATTGAATAATATTGTATGGCATTCAGGTTTTGGCTGTATTGTTGGCACAAAAAAGGCCTTCCAATCTCATAATTGTGGGTACATCAGCACCCTCCTCCTCCCCACAGTGTTTACATTTTGCTACATATCCAATCTGAGTTTGTGAGCCAGCTTGGAAAAGTGCAATGCTCACTTTTATATAGTTTTATAGCAAAATGTACAGAAGTCCATAGATGCAATCTGGGATCTTCCCTCAACATCTAATGATGAAACTGAATACCTTTGTAAGCTCCTGGGCATTTGCAAGGTTATCAACAGCAATGGCCAAGAATACGTTGAGCAGTGTGTCTGGTTAATATGGCTGAGGGAAAAGAATGTCGAAGAACAGGAAAAAAATCTGTACTAACTGTACTAACATTTATTTTGACGTATTTTCTTTACGTCAAAATAAATAATATTTCAGTGGAATCCATCTGCGTGAGACTAGAAGTTGAAAAAATAGAATTGTGTCATCAAAGCAGGATACAGTTTCCAAAAAGAGTGAGAATGATGAAATAAATGGAGGAGAACATTCCTCCATGCACACCACCCTGAGACTCTATCCCATGGTACATGACAGCATTCCAGTCCTCCCCAGTTAGAATCTGAAAGAGAGACAAAACCTGCTAATTTAGTCCAGTTCACAAGAGAAGATTTAAAATGTAAATAAACAAATAAAAAATAGAGGATTTGGTATTTACCTGAAACACAGTGAGAATAGCAGCAGGGAATGTGTCAAAGTTGGTTGTCGGAGTTTCATCCTCAAAGTTAAACCTGGAGAGAGGACATAAGATTCTTCTTCAGAAAGATGATCTCACTCTGGGTTCAGTTTCGTCACTGTTCCAGAAAAGTCTCTGCTGTGTTCTTTAAGACACATTAAATGTCAAAAGTCAGGAGAAAGTAGGATTCTTTTAAATTAAATACTAAAAACATTATCCCAGTCCCGTGTGAGTCACAATATGGTGTAGTTTATCTAAAAGTCACATTCGACAGTAATTTTTCTTTAAAGCAACCGATTACAACAAACTACTTAGAAACATGTCCAAAAAAGACTCACTGTCCACCAAACAACTGCATTCCCAGCAGAGCAAAGACCACGATGAAGAGGAAGAGCAGGAACAACAGACTGATGATGGACTTCATAGAGTTGAGTAAGGATACCACTAGGTTCCTCAAAGAGTTCCAGTACCTGCACACAGAAGCACATGAATGCACAGCATTTATAAGATCTAATCAGTCTGAAACAGTCACACAGTCCCAGTGACTGACTTGGTAACTTTGAAGATCCGGAGAAGTCGCAGCGCTCTCAGGACACTGATACCAAATGAAGCACCAGGTTTGATCGCAGCCCAGACCACCTCAAAAATACTCCCAATAATGACCTACAAACACAAGCAAGTAAATGCCAAAGGCATACATATATATAGGGTAAAAAACACTGAGGCGACAAGTCATTTTCACATGCAGTGACAAAGTTCCCAGCAGTGCAGGATGCCTCACCCCAAAATCAAAACAGTTAAAAGAAGAGTGGAAGTAGCTCTGGGGTCCAAGGCCATACATTTTCATGGTCATCTCAGCCAGGAACAAGCCCAGAAACACAAACTCGGCCAGGTCTTTCCATGAAAATGAGCAAAAACACATATTAGTATTATGTCTGGTCTTTGTGAGATTTAAATACTTGAACCGAGTGTGAATTGGTCTGGAGCTGATGTGATATACATATGTTCTCTAAGCAATATTGCACGTGATTTGCTTCTGCATAGACATAGTTCTTATATAAATAAATATATAGTTCTGTCTCATCCACTTATGTATATAAAAAAACCTTGGTGGAATCCCTGCTTGATCATTAAGAATTTCTAAGACATGATGTGCTACATTATGTTTCAGAATTAACCTCAATTAAAAAACCTTCCACCATGTCTGACTGACTTATGGAGATGTAAAACATTCTGGAATTTGCAATACAAGTCAAAATAAAAGAAATGTAACATTCAAGAATTTACTGACTGGTTTCAGTCTAACCTACTGAGATTGATTTTCTTTCAAGAGGCAAACTCATACAAGTTGATTTATGTGACATTTTTTTAATTCAAGAAACTAACACTTTTGACCTTAGAGGGTAAATGTGCACTTAATCAGGATAATTGTTTGTTAGATTGACAAAATTATCCCCTTCTTTATCCATCAAAGCATTTCTTTCTAACAATTTTTAGTGAAAGCCAATTCAAATGCACCATGTCGTTATTCACCATTTAGAGCCAATTAAGCCACGATTTTTACTACTTGGCTGCTAATTGGTTTATCACTATTGAGTACAAGTATAATGGTTACATTCTGTGGTACACACTGAAAAAGTTTGTCACAACATTTAAACCATTATACAAATATAACAGATCTAAAGATCTTCTAACAAGTTTGAACCATAGGAGTATGATTTGTAGTTTGTTTTGAAAAGATTCTGGTGATGAGAAAAGTATCCTTTTATAAACAACTTCACATAATGTGTGGTTAGTAGAGTCAATAGAATCTAATACCAGTCATTCAAAAAGACTTAACTGACTCATTAAGCATATTAGCTGCTACTCACATAATGCATACGTAAGCCACTCTGGCTGCTCATAGTGTACTATAGCTACACACAGCGTGTTGAGGCCAACAAGACATAACACAGTCCAATAAAATGTCTGGGATTTGACCAGGTGGCGGATAGTGAAGCGAATTCTCTTCTCCTTCCTCCTCAGGTAAGACGAGCTCTCGTTCTTGCTCTTTGCACTCGCTCGTGCAAATGGCGACCCTGGGGGGGCAGTAGGAATGAAACACACAAAGATGCCAATAAAGTTCACGTCTCACACCAACCTAACTGAGTCTTGTCAGAACTGTACAAAACTGTGATAGTTACTTTTCTGAATGACTCACTAGTGTGCTTGAAGTTGATACTATCTAGCCTAGTTCTGCAAAAAGGACATTTCTACTTGTGCACCTCGATAACGCCATCATATTGGACTTCTGCTGGGACACCTCGCAGTGTGGTTCATGGTCTCTTTCACTCATGTTTTGTTTTATCTGAATATTGCTATGTGCATACTTCCCTAAGTATGCACATAGCATACTTTTGTATTTCATTACTTGTTGGAAACTGTGGAGCACTTACTTACTACTTAACCCAGAAAAGGAATTAGAACAAACTTAGAATCCAGAGAATCACTATTTCGACCAATTCAATACTTTTTAGTATTGAATTACTAATAAATTACTAGTTTATTAGTAATTTTAGAAATTCTAGAGTACTTATTACGTTAGAGAAACTGTGGAATACTTACTATTTGGATCAATATTGTACTTTTTAGATTATGTCTTGGTAAATCCTTGTACTAAGGATGTCAGTCCTCAACAAAGCTGTACAAGTTTGAGGTTCCACTCTGAATTATTTACTGCATATCTAATCCTTCTCTCTGTGTTCTCTTTAATATAATGCAAATGTTAAACATACCACTAGTGCCACATAATCTAAAGAAAGTACTGGAATATGTCTCAGAAAAGAAATGAGATCCTTCAAATGTATATTTTCACCTTTAATGGCACTCATGTAAAAGTTCAGCAATATTCTAGGAGCATTCAATGTGACAGTAAAGTTTAATTTCTGTCTTTTATTCTGTATGGCATGTTATATGTTATATATCAGGGGTGGCCAACCAAACAAAGACCAAGAGCCACATTTTTTTACCAAGGTACCGCAAAGAGCCACATCATATGCATGGGCTCACATGAACATCAACCCATCTCTTCCTGATACTCGCATACTTTTGCTCAGCCAGATTTATTGTAAATTTCTCCCACTATTTTAACACTACAAAGACCACAGGCCAGACATTTTCAACAATGAGCACTGTGCACTTTCTCATGCAAACAAACTCTGTTTAGCCAAATAAACAAACAATAATAGAACAATTTACAATACATTTTTCCTTTTATTATTACGGAGCCCTTAGGGGACATGGGGAATTTTTTTTCTTTTGCTGCCCACTCAATACTTTTGCGTGCAAAAGTGCCCTATTACTTTTGCCCTCGCAAAAGTATTACGGTACACGCAATACTTTTGCGTGTACCGTAGTGACGCAAAAGTATTGCGAGGGCACGCAAAAGAAAAAAAGTTCCCCATGTCCCCTAGGGGGCTCCGTATATTATGTGCATTACATGTGTTATTTAATGGAGTGAGCTGAAGTGGCGCTGAAGGTTTGAAGCCTTAAAATGCGACAAGGACACCTGACATATAAGGCAGAAAGGCTTTCCACTACGTTCAACAAAAAAATACAATTCTCCCACTCTGTCAAAAAAGTCCTGTGTTCATCTTCATATTTTTGTTTTCCTGTGCATTTTTTTTCTGCCATTTTGAGCGTGAAAGGTTTACTCAAATGATTTTACTCTTACTGAAAAACTGCGCACATGCGCATTTTTGACGAAAATACCGTATTGAACTCAAGCGAAGCGAAATGTGGATATTATAGCGACCCTACAGTATGTACTAAATGTTACTGGATGTTACTCTGTTTAGAGATTTAAATTGTATGATTTCCCATTGTCCACGAATGCATCTGGATGGATGAGGGAGCGATGGAACGGGGGGAGAGAGTGAGAAGTGAGCGGAGGTTAGTGTGAGAGCAGACGGCGAACGACTGGAAAGAGTAAGACTGCAAGAGAAACAAAGACTGTTTTTTGTTTGTGATGTTTTGGCGTAGTTACGGCCAACAGTAATGGCTGCTGTTGAAAATACATGACAGTTCATTTGACTACGTCTCGTCATTATTGCACGTCTGGCAGAATGCGAGTATATGAACGCAAGAGCCGCATGGAACCGGTCAAAGAGCCACCCCTGTTATATATATTCTGCTCACCAACTGATGAAATGTCAGTGAAATGGTCCTCCCCTTCTTCTGCATTGATCAGGTCATTCTTACTCTTCTTTGGTCTTTTCAGCACTGCAAAAAAATTTAACCAAGTAATAATTTCCTGCTATGATATTTTATGCATCTCACTTAAAAAGCTTTTTGCAGGTCTCTTTTCTCCTCAAACATCCAATTTAAAAAACTCTTTTCAGATCACTATATTTGAGCATTCATTTATTAACCATTGCAATATAATTACTTTACGACTAAAGGTGGAGGATCACAAGTAACTCCATTTTTAAATGAATGCTTTGGTCAGCTTTGATGAATTTTGATTTGATGTGAGACAGTCAGCCTGTGCAGATAGCAGTTCTCACCAGAGTTGGGGTTATGTTTCCGTTTGTACCACGCTCCATCCAGAGACTTCTCCTCAGCATTCTTGTCTTCCTCAGCCAGCATCACCTCTTCTGTAACACATTTACACTTCATACAGTTTTCATTAAAATACTTTCCTGTATACTAACTTAACTTTATTGTCTATCTGTGGCTGACTCCGTATGTGTGAGTGCATCTGTGAGTAACCAACCTGCTTTACAAATCCACTCCAAATAACCAGTCAGCTCTCTCTCAATTTGTTGCTGTCGACGAAGCTTCAGGAATTCTTGCCTCTTCTCCACACGCTCCCTTTCCTTTGCAAACTCTCTTTTTAAATCCCAGAAAATGAGAAAAAACACAGACAAGAATGGTTATTAAATTTGGAAAAAAATAAAAATAAAACAAATAAACTATGAATCCTGGAGTTCTTAACTGCTGACAAAGAGGCGAGAAGTGAGGGCATTTAATGTCCTCCAACTGTTGGCAGCTGATCTGGTTGGGTTAAACAACAAGCTACACAACTCATGGAGATTTTTTTTCTCTTCATTCAGTTAGCACTGGCCTGTGGGTTTACTTGTGAAGAGCAAACCAAATGAGCATTAGCTGACTTCGATTGTTCTTGGATTTATTTTTTTTTTTTTTTTGTCAAATTTAAATCTTTGACATCAAACTGGTTTTAATATCAAATAAAGGTACTGCATTTTTCCAATGAATGCAGTACCTTTAATTTATCAAAGAAAAACAGCCAATCCAATTCAACTTGGGTCAATGGGGGAGGTCTGACAGGATTTGGTTTCAAAATTATTTTTTGTACGTTTCAACAAAGAGAAACAAATTATGATATATACATATTTTTTACTTTAATCAGCAGTGAACAAAGGATGTTAAATTATCCATGCTTATCAACAACTATCAATAATTTGACTTTAACTGTATGTTTTAGTACTTCAATCAGTGGGCAAAATAGAACTGACTTATTATTTGGCTTGATTTTATCAATAAAAAAAAGTTTACAAAATTCATTAGTAGATTCAGTTGCTCAATGGGTCTTCACTGCACTGTCACTGGTCAGGACTAAATATACAACAATTATCCCCCCAATGGTCAATGTTGTTAAAGAAGTGTGATGACGTTTAAGAATAAAAAAATATTTGTATTCTTTTTGAGTTGTTTTGTTATATACAGACAATCCAATGTGGAAGTTGTACTTGAATTCTCCACAGAAGCACAATTAGTGGTTCCTTTCACACTGCAGCATGTGTTCATGAATATAAAAGTTTCTGTAGCTTTTAGGACAGTCTGTACCTTGCTCACTGAAAGGGGAAATTAAATCAGATTTCCCTATGAATGTGTTGCTAACGCAATTCTCCCTGTGTGTGCGTGGGTTCTCTCCAGGTTCTCCGGCTTCCTCCCACAGTCCAAAAACATGACTGTCAGGTTGATTGGGCTTTCCAGATTCTCCTTAGGTGTGTGTGTGTGTGTGTGTGTGTGTGTGTGTGTGTGTGTGTGTGTGTGTGTGTGTGTGTGTGTGTGTGTGTGTGTGTGTCTGGTTGTTTGTCCTGTTTGTCTTTGTGTTGCCCTGCGACAGACTGGCGACCTGTCCAGGGTGAACCCCGCCTCTCGCCCGGAACGCAGCTGGAGATAGGCACCAGCACTTCCCGACCCCGTTAGGGAGAAGGGTGACCGGAAAATGGATGGATGGATGTTGCTAACGTTGTGAAACTGTGTCTATACTCTTTGGTCTTGTGGACTCTTTGGTCTTCAAAACCCTGTTTTGGCTTTTTGAATAAATACAATGACAAAATGTGTTTTCTTGTTTTTACTTGTCTCAGGTGTCTAATCTTAAATATGATTTATTGTCATATCAGACTTCAGCTGGTTTCTCTCTGTGCCAGTGATACAACTGACTGTGGAACAAGTGCTGTGCCTTAATACTGTTGGGGAAAAAAAGCAACAAAAAAACTGATGCAAAGTTCTGTCCACCTTTCTTTCTTCTTCATCAGTGTGTCTGACTGAAATATACCAGTAATAGCTGGACTAGACTTTGTTTTGGTGTCACCTTGTAGAGTCGTCTCTGTCAGTCTGATATCTGCTAAGTTTAAAACCAAGAGGACATCAAAGATATGAAGTGCAGCACCTTCAGCAGCCGAGACATCTGAGGTAACAGACCCAACAAGGGCAACAAACTGAAACTACATGCAGGAAAACATGATGTCAAGATGAATAAACCACATAGTTCCAGATTTATGTGTCTGTTCATAAACATACCTGTATCATACTTTCGTAGAGATATGCTATCTTTTCATCTACTCTTTATTTTACTGTTCCAATTGTGTTAATTTTTATTTCTCAATTCCTACAGTGGAGGAAAGTTTTTCCAGTTCTGCTCACCTAAACTCCAGCCATTAGTGACTGAGCCTGGTTCTGCTGGAGGTTTATTTCTTCAAGTAGTTCTGTGAGTATTTCCTTCCCACTGTGTCCACATGCTTACTGAGGAACAAGGGTTAGTTTTCTTCGATAGGTAGCTGTTTGGGGATTTTATAGCTAACTGAAATTGATTGCATTATTTTTCAATATGGAATAAGACAACATCACACTACAATTAATAAATTTCACTGCAATAAACTGAACCGATTTGAACAAAATTTTGACCTGTATGGATTCTACATAAACAATCTTTGTCTTCAAACTATATAAATAAAGTGACCATAACTGAACTAACAATAAAAGTTGTGCATTTTCATGTTCAATGAAGAGGAATTGAACTGAAATATGAAGGAGATTATAGAGAAAGGAGGAAATGGAAAAAAGTTCAAGATGGAGAAGTCAGCCTGAGAGACGGATCATGTAGAAGGGAAGAGAGAGAGGAAGCCAGTCCTCTCCAGTCAATCCCCGCTCTCTGATTGGTGCATCCAGGGGAAACCTCTATCCTGCATTGCAGTGGATTTCTGCCTCACTTTGTGTGTGTGTGTGTCTCTGTGTGTGGACCATTCTCAATCTAATTTTGTGGGCACTATTTTCATGTGTGGATGCAGGAGTTTGTGTGTATTTCTAGGAAGATAGTTTCCAGTACCACACTCTTCCACTTCCTGACAGATATTCCTCAGAGTGAGCACATTGCACTGCCTTCACAACAAATAGGACACTTCAATACTTCCACTTATACACAGCCCACAATTTTTCCTTTCTCTGGCGCTATACTGCCTGAAATGTTTCTTGTGCTGACACATAAGTGCATGTAAGGTTAGAAACGGGAAAGGAATGTTACCATGGTAGAGGATCAGACCAGGACACAGAAGGTCTGGTCTGATGAGTCATGCTTTCTGTTACATCACATGAACAGCCTGGTCTGCTCACCTGCTTCCCCAGAGAAAGAAAACAGGTAACAACATTTGTCGTGGTTTGCCGAACATTGGATTGCTCTGTTGTTTGTCCTGTTTGTCTTTGTGTTGCCCTGTGACAGACTTGCGACCTGTCCAGGATGTACCCCGCCTCTCGCCCGGAACGCAGCTGGAGATAGGCACCAGCACCTCCCGACCCCGTTAGGGAGAAGGGTGACCGAAAAATGGATGGATGGATGGATGGATGGATGGATGGATGGATGGATGGATGGATGGATGGATGGATGGATGGATGGATGGATGGATGGATGGATGGATGGATGGATGGATGGATGGATGGATGGATGGATTGCTCTGCACATACGACTGCTACTTTCATATGTACTCCTTATATACGTAAAAATATTCATATCACTCTGTTAGGTTTTTAGATAAATACAAATATAAATATTCAAGACTATAAGGGTTGAGAATCCTTTGTTTGCCCCTGGGTTCTGTGTTTCTATTATCTATGAAGGAAGCAATGAGTTTGTCACATTGGAGACGGATGGTCAGGGAAGAATGGGTGGTTTGGATACAACCCAGAGTCTCAGGAACTGAACTTTACGACCCCAGAGGGGGACGGGAACTGAACCAGAGAATCCCAGGAACGGAGCAGGATGCCTGCAGTCACAATTGCCCTGACAGTACGACAAAGGGCCCACAGATGCAAACCAGGGGGAAAGAGTTGACACCTAGCAGGAGAGCGGATCAAAGGCTAGATGTCCCAAGAAACTCTAGTTTTATGGTCCAGAGAGACAACAAACAACTGTAACCTCAGGAGATGCAAAGACAGTACCTTGAGAATGTGTGTTGTGTTTGCCACTCCTTCTATGCAAATGTTTACAATTAAGCTATGCCTCAATGTAATAAAATATGCAGTTGCAGAGAAGTACGTTAGAACTGGTCCAGAAATAGAGATAACGGGATGTCTCTGGGCAGAGTTCTCCGTTCAATTGGAAGATTGCATAAGAAAATTTAACCGTCTCCCTGTGTCTTTATTAATGTCCAGCGAGAGTGTTAGGTAATGTATCCAACACACTTTCTTGTGCTATGTTCACACAAGCAGACACTGTAATACTCCTGTCCAGTTCTTAATAAAACCCCACAAAAACTGAGTTTTACAGAACTCGAGCAGAGAGTTCCTATTCGTGGAAGCAGGAAACAATCATATCCACTGCTTCCCAGGAACTCAATAGTTTTCACTGCGGTTTATTTTCACTGTGATAGAACTAGACTAATAAAATGTATATCATATCAAAAAGTCAACGATCAAGAATAAATCATATTGTTACAATCATTTCATAAGGAGTGGTAAAAATGTTTCAGTTCAACTTTATCAGGCAGGTCACATATTTGAGAGCCAGATTCTACTGTCTTAAGGACCAGAACTATAGAAAATGATACAAAACAACAAAAAGACAAAATAAGGAATTGATTAATCTGTATGATTATTTTTTCACCAAGTATGCCTGAAATGTTGTGTGTGTTCCAATCCCACCCATGAGTTTCATAAACTAAACATAGTTCTAATCTGTAGACATGGATATGAGTGGAATTACATTCCCCATCAGTCCTCGTGAAATCTCAGGGCACTCCAGGCCAAAGCTGCACCGTAATAAAAAAAAAACCTGACCAACGCTCTGACGGTGTCTTACTATACCGGAGACTTTTTTCTTTCGGTCTCAGCTGCGCACAAAGAAACGTTTCTCCAGATTTCATAATCTCTCTCAGGCTCTTAACAAAAACAACGGTCAGCTGTTAGCTATCATCTGCGTCTGACGCGTTCTGAGTAGAATCACAGCGCAGCAGTGAAAGGGGCGGGACAATCAACGCCATTGGCTGATGTAATGTCAGACCAATGGCGTTTGGTTGCCCAATCCATCAGCAAAACAATCATTAAAGGCCTATTTCACAGTTTTTAGCGATGGTTTTAGCACGTTTGGATATATCTTTCTAAGTAAAATAAAACACAAAATCTAATTATATTTTCCAATCTTGTGAAACAAACAACAACAACAAAATATCAAATTAACATCAACTTCCACTTGTGTTTTTAACACTGGGTTACACTTGGCCTGCACACACCATTGAGATTATAGCTTGGTGAATGTCCCTGAGGACCCTGGGGATCTGAGGCCTCTGAAACCAGCATGTCTACGCCCCCACAGCCCTTGACCTATAAAGATCAGATCATGGCCTTTCAACAGAGACACGGCCCCTGCAGGGCTCAGTCAGACAGCATCAGCAACCTTCATTTCACCAGTTCAGTGTAAATCCTTCTGACAACATCCACTGAGAGAACGGGAGATCTGAGCAACAACAGAGAAGAGGAGGCATGTGAAGACTAACTGCCTTCTAACAGTCTTTCTACCTGTTGATGAAGTACAATAAAGAATGTATGTCTGTATATCAAATGACTGAGTAAGAATAATTTAACCAGTGTGTAAATATTTCAAATCTTTATTTTGAATTTTCCGATAACTACACTTTTGTTTTTCACACATTCAAGGACGGAGGAAGATGGACAAATCAGATCTTCTCGTCTCCCTCATAGTCTCACTTTGTGTAAACAAAGGAATGCATAAAGCTGAACAGCAAAATATTTATATTTTATCTCTGTTGGGAGCAACTGAATTAACATACATTTGCTCTTCACATTTCTATTAAAAGATTAATAGGAACATTTTCAAATGTAACCAAGTGAAAAGCTCTCCTCTGTTTTTAAATCAAGTCTCAGCGGAAAAAAAACAACAAAAAAATTAAAGTTTGAGTAATGCAGTACCTGTTTTAACTTGTTTCCTGCATAACCCAGACAAAAGGAATCAATGCAGATGATGTTGGACAACAGATTTTAAATGTGACATTATTGGATCTTAAAATACACTTAATCTGTATACATTTTATATGATTTTAATGAGAGTTTAATGCCCTGTTCATTAAACTGATGGCTTTAACTTCAAGTGTTAAGGACCTTTTCTTGGCAAAATTAAATTCAAACTGAAAATAATTAAGTGATAAATTTTTCAAGTATTATAAACAGTTCCCTAAGAACTAAAATAAAGTAATAGCTGTAATAGATAAAAGATGTTTCCTGCTAACGAACACAAACCTGCTGAAGATTATGTTCGTAAAACATTATGTTCATATTGTTTAACATTAATAAAACATTGTGTTTTATGAACTTTATAAAATATTACTTTTATGTTACTTTTTATGAACAGTGTGAACAGTAAAGTAATGTTACATAGGACAGAATAAAAACGTAGATGTCTCATGTCTATGATTCTAGCGGTTCTAACGGTAGAATCTAACGGCTGACAGTGTTATCAATCAATCAAATTTTATTTGTATAGCACATTTCAGCAACAAGGCATTTCAAAGTGCTTCACATCATAAACACAAAACACAAAGTCATGCAACATAGAATAAAAAAGTACATTGTTACATATTACGTTTCAAATGCAATTCTAAACAGGTGTGTTTTTAGTTGAGATTTAAAGGAAGTCAGGGTTTCCGCTGTTTTACAGTTTTCTGGAAGTTTGTTCCAAATTTTTGGTCCATAGAAGCTGAATGCTGCTTCTCCTCTTTTGGTTCTGGTTCTGGGGATGCAGAGCAGACCAGAACCGGAAGATCTGAGAGGTCTGGCAGGTTGATACAACAGCAGATCTTTAATGTAATGTTGTGCTAAACCGTTCAGTGATTTATAAACTAACAACAGTATTTTAAAGTCTATTCTTTGAGCTACAGGGAGCCAGTGGAGGGACTTTAAAACTGGTGTTATGTGCACTATCTTCCTGGTTCTAGTGAGAACGCGAGCAGCAGCGTTTTGGATCAGCTGCAGCTGGAGGATTGATTTGTTGGACAGGCCTGTGAAGACGCTGTTGCAATAATCAATGCGACTAAAGATAAACGCATGGATGAGTTTCTCTAGATCTGGCTGAGACATTAGTCCTCTAATCCTGGAGATGTTCTTCAGGTGATAGAAGGCCGATTTTGTTACTGTCTTTATGTGGCTCTAGAGGTTCAAGTCCGAGTCCATCACTACTCCCAGATTTCGGGCCTGATCGCTAGTTTTTAGTTGTAATAGCTGAAGCTGAGCATTGACTCTAGATCGTTCCTCTTTAGGTCCAAAAATAATGACTTCAGTTTTGTTTTTGTTCAGTTGGAGAAAGTTTTGGCACATCCACACATTTATCTGTTCTAAGCATTTATTCAGTGATTGGATGGGTTCAGAGTCACCTGGTGACATCGTAATGTAGAGCTGAGTATCATCTGCATAGTTATGGTAGCTAATATTATTTCCTGTTATAACCTGAGCGAGTGGGAAAATATAAATATTGAAGAGGGGTCCTGGGATTGAACCTTGGGGTACCCCACATGTGACCTTTGACCTCTTTGATGAGAAGTTTCCAATTGAAACAAAGAAATCCCTGTTCTTTATGTAAGATTCAAACCAGTTGATCACTGAACCGGAGAGTCCGACCTAACTCTCCAGTCGATTCAGTAATATGTCATGGTAGACAGGGTCAAAAGCTGCACTGAGGTCCAACAGAACCAGCACTCTGGTTCTCCCACAGTCCGTATTTATATGGATGTCATTGAACACTTTGACTAGGCCAGTCTCCGTGCTGTGGTGAACACAAAAACCAGATTGGAAAGAGTCAAAGCAGTTGGTCATCATGAGGAAACTATTTAATTGTTTACACACAGTTTTTTCAATAACTTTGCTGATGAATGGGAGGTTGGAGATCGCCTGTAATTCTGCAGTAGTGATTTGTCCAGATTGTTCTTTTTTATCAGTGGTTTGATAACTGCTGTTTTCAAAGCCTGGGGGGAAACGCCTGATGTGAGCGATGAGTTTACTATTTGAATCAGATCAGTAGCAATAACAGGCAGGACTTTCTTAAAGAAATGTGTGGGTAGAACATCCAGACAGCAGGAGCTTGAACTTAATTGACTTATAATTTCTTCTAGGGTTTTATAATTAAGTAGTTGAAATTGGGTAATTTTTCCTGTATTAGTTTTGTTTGGGTTCAGCAATGGTTCTGGCTTTAAAGTTGATTTGCAGATTAATCCTCTGATTTTTTGAATTTTCTCTGAAAAGAAGTTGGAAAACTTGTTACAGGCAGCATTAGATTGGAATTCAGGTGGTAACGTCATAGGAGGGTTTGTGAGCCTGTCAACTGTTGCAAATAAAGCTTGAGCATTGTTAATGTTTTCGTTTATGACATCTGCAAAGAAAGCCTCCCTTGCATCTTTTAGTGTTGAGTGATAGTTACGTAGTCTTTCTTTATAGATGTCACAATGAACGTGTAGTTGAGTTTTACGCCATTTTCGTTCTGACCTGCGGCAGAGTTGTCTTGCAGATCGAACTGTTTGTGCATTTCTCCATGGAAATTTCTTCCTACCAGACACAACCTTTACTTTAATTGGGGCAATGGAATCAATGATATATGAAACCTTAGACTGAAAATCATCTACCAACTTATCTACATCATTACAGCTTAAGGGTGAGGAAGAAGAGTAGATTTGCTTAAATGTTTCTGCTGTGTTTTCTGTAAAAGAACGTTTTGTGACAGTAGTTGTTTGTTCAAGTGGGTCAAAGAATAAAGAACCTTCAAAGATAACAACAAAGTGATCCGACAAGGCGACATCAGTTACAGAAACATTGGAAATATTCACACCCTTACTGATAACCAGGTCCAGTGTGTCCTTGACTGTGTGTTGCTTGTTTGACATGTTGTGTTAAACCAAAATTTTCTAAAATATTAGAGAGCTTTTTTGCTCCTCTGTCTTGGGGTTTGACCACATGAATTATTAAACAATCATAATCAATGCATATGAGAGACAGAAGATCATTCAAGTCAGTAAAGAAATTTTCCACGTATGTTAGAGTTTTGTATAAAGTTAGTGTCAAAGTTTGTTTGTAGCCTTTAACCTGAATTCCAAGATACTCAAAAGAGGTGAAATGACCCAAAGAAATTTTACTACAATTTATGGTATTTTTAAATATAGAAGCCACGCCTCCTCCTTTTTTATGTTTTCTATTCTCACTTAAAAAATTGTAGTTAGGAGGCGCTGATTCAATTAGTACAATTTAGTCTTTATCGTCATTCAACCATGTTTCTGTCAAAAACATAACATCAACATTATACTCAGTGATGAAATCATTAATTAATAGAGCTTTAGCACAGAGTGATCTGGTATTTAAAAGTGCTACTTTAAGTGACTTGGAGACCAAAAGATTTTCAGTCTGAGGTTCCTTTAGGCAGGGAATCACTCTGAGGTTCGAATTAGGACCGCTGTATTTCATATTTCTATTTTTTGTAAATTTTTTTGTAGTGATCCGGACAGGTAATGTCCTGTTCTGCATTTCCAGGGGGCCAGATGAATTCTGGAGGAAGACGGGTGTAGAGATAATATCTGGTCCCCAGCCTCAGACCTCAGAAACGCAGAGTGGTGGATCCTCTGGGAAGTCAGAGGCAGGTGGCTTAAATGAAGTGACGTCTGCTACATGAGTGCTAAGGAGAATCAACAGGTTCGCTAAGGTGAACCTGTTGATTCATTCCATCTGTAAATTTAAGAAACTCTGGTCCGGAAGACATTTCTTCATTGGTATCTATTGAATCCTGTGAATGATTGGAGGAGCAGAGAGAGAAGTGGGGAAGGAGGGAGGGAACCAGTCGCTCCGACTCCAGTCAATTTATCAGCTTGTTTTGGAATGTCATGTTCCTGATCCGGGGAGCGTTCCATCCTAGTCAGACATCCTTGAGCCTGTTGTTCTGAAGCGATGATCCTGTTGCTGTCCTTGTAGATAAAATATAAAAGGTTTGCAGTGAGTAGCTTTATCCCATGCTTATTAAGATTGCGTCCTCCTCTTCCAAAAAGGTGCGAGCGCTGCCAATAGATCCAGAGGTTATCGATGAAGGTCACTGAGCTGGTAGAGCAGGATTTAATCAGCCATTTGTTGATCGAGAGCAGCCTGGAGTGTTTTTCGTCTCCCCATTGAGGTGATGGAATTGAACCACTGAGAAATAACTTCATTTTCAGTTTTCCCATAGTGTCCAGAAGAATGTTAAAATCCTTTTTCAGAATCTCAGACTTTTGTTTTGCCAGGTCGTTGGCTCCGACATGCACAACTAAAGTCTCAATATCTGGCTGATCAGTGGTTAAAGAGAGCAGTTTGTTGGTTAAATCAGACACAGTGTCACCAGGAAAATACATCACTCTTGTTTTCCTGGGATTGCAAATGTCACTGATTCCCTTTACTGCCTCATCTCCAACAATAAGCACTTTTGGGATACCTTTTGTTTTCCTGGTGGAGCTTTGGGGGATCGATGTGTTGGTCTTGCCTCATTGATGATATTTGAAGGTGAAGTTTCACTCAGAGGCTCAGGCTGGAGTGCAGAAAATCTGTTTTTCAGTGGGATTCCCATGGAGTCAGAATGTTTTGAGGCTCTTGCAGGTTGCTTTGTCTCTGGGAGCGGGGTCGGTGGAGGCGGTTTGGTTGCAGCTGATTGTTTATCTTTCTTTGGCAGAGCAGGTGTTGAAGTTGAAGGTGGGTTTCGGCTCAGAGCCGGCCACGCTGATTCGTCTAGGTGTGGGGTTCTCCCTGATAGTCGTCTCATCGGATTCGCAGTGCGAGACTCCCGTTTCGGCTTGGCACCCAGAGCGTTCCAGGGTGAGCTGCTCGGTGCAGGGCGCACGACCTCTCCGTTGATTTGAGGAAGAGTTGTCTCATTTCCACAGGCAGCGTTGATCTCAAAGTTCACCTCCAGCTGTTTAATCTTCATTTCTATAGGCTGAAGTCATTGTAAAATACTGCTCATGTCCTTGGGGTCAGCCGGAGGCATTTTGCCCTGGTTTAACTTGGAGGTAAAGAAAAGTAGGTAAAAATAAAAGTAATAAAAGTAAGAAAATCCTCCGGTCCTTAGGTTTGGAGTAATCCAGTTAAAATGTACTGTAAATATAACTATAAAAACTGTCGCTTTAAAAATAATTCACAACCTGAGTTATCAGGAAGGACGAGAGAGCAGGATAAGCTGTACCTCCTTCAGCAGTCAGAGTTTCTATTACCTTTGTTGATTTGATAAAGAAGCAGAATGACACTGAACAGCTCTGAACACCATATGCAGTCAGACACAGATCTCATAAAATGAACATTAAATTAACATTTCAATAAAGTCTTAATATTTTACTGGTTCTGCCATATATGTAGAATTCGCCTAAATTAGTAAGTGCAAGAAAAGTGTACACCCTGGAGGAGACAGTTCTACATGTTGGATGTCAAAAAGCTACAGAACAGAAACATTTCTAAGTGCAAACGTTTCAGCTGCCATCAGTCTTTCCTTGCGGTGTATGCTGTGATTTAGACATGTTACATGGGGCCTATCATGAGGTAACAAAGATTTTGTGGAACATCAATTCCTATTTATTGAGGAAAATATTCTGTCATGTTTATGTTGCCATGCACACAACTTAAAACAACAGTCTTCCAGACAAAAATCCTTAGATGAGCTGATGAGCTCAAGTTCTAGTGAATTGTGCGAAGATTGTCTTGCTTCCTGGGATTTCTTATAAAAGGGGATTTAAATAAAATGGACTTTGATTGGTGTAAAGGTCAAGTAGTTTGACAAATGAAAAATGAGCAGTGCATGCAGTGAAAGGTTTGCACTACTCATCTGAAGATGTTATTCTTGCAGACAGTGATGAAAAAAAGCAGAGAACGTGTAACTAATGTGTTTTCAACTACCTCAGAAAAAGACGAGTATGTCTGGTTGACAGATTCTTTTGAAACCTGTTTGTATTGTACAGAAGAACCTTTAGGGCCCTCTGCTCAGGTCTGTTTGCAGTCTATACTCACCCTGACAGCACACCCAGCACCAAGTTGAGCATGAAGAACGACCCAATGATGATGAGAGGGATGAAATAGAGCCAGTTCCACATGTTCCCAGAGGCATCATTGGCCTGAACACGAACACACAGACACAGAAGTTTAATGACTCATCCCTATCATTATACTTAGAACCATTTTCTATCTGTATTTACATATACATATATTAACTATCTTAAAACCATGATAGTCTATTTGTCTGTTGCTGTAGAGCACAGGTGTCAAACTCCAGTCCTCAAGGGCCACTGTCCTGCAACTTTTAGATGTGCTGCACCACCTGAATAGAATAATTGGGTCATTAGCAAGACTCTGGATAACTGATCTACACAAGGAGGAGGTAATTAAGCCATTTCATTCCAGAGTTTTGTACCTGTGGCACATTTAAAAACTGCAGGACAGCGGCCCTTGAGGACTGGAGTTTGACATCCCTCCTTAGAGGAACATATTCAACCTGGAAAGCCTCACTCAAAGAGAGTGAGTATTAGAAAGTTTATTTGACAAATCAAAGTTTTTGTCGCTCGGACCCAGGAGGAAGACATGGCGATGGAAACCAAGAGAATGACCCACTGTCTATGAACATTAGAGACGTCTTCCCCCCAGGGCCCAGACAATGGAGAGGATACAGAAGACGCAGTGATAGGCAAGGACTAACTCCATGGGTGTGTCCCGTCTTCAGCAGGAAGACGGGTTCAAAGATTTGGTGAGAATTCTGTAAAAGCACCCGCCAATAAAAGCAATAAACTTTCTGACATTGCTGGTTTGTAAATGCACAAAACCGTTAGTCATGTCCTGAAGCCTGAAGGATAGAAAATACATGTGCTTGACTGAATCATAAATGACATAAAATATCAAAGCCTTAGTTTGATTTGCTGTCAGACAGAGGGGAAATGAGTATGTGTGTTATATAAAATGTGTAAATGTCAACGATATAAAGACTTTCCTATAGAAACCTGCTAGAAAAATAGATACTGCAGGACCTGAACATCATTTATAAGCAAGAAACAATCACTTAGTAATGTAGAACATGAAACACTCAAGCTTTTTTTTGAGAGAGATTTCAGGACATGCATGCTATTGCTCTCAATAATGTATTAGACTGGAATTCATTATCCGCACATCGGTATTATTAAGATAAATTAAGATAAATCTTTGATAATTACTCCAGTTTCACTGTAAATATTTACATCTCTTGAATTTAAAAAAGTAGTATCCTTGCATGTCATCCAAACTGATTTGCCAAAAACACCATGCAGATAACACTGTTAAAGACGACATATCCTGAGCGCTAAATAAAAAGACCTGATGTGACCAGATGCAAGGACATCAAACCACACATCTGGATCTATTTATCTCCACACAGATGTTGTCTGTAGTAAAACTCACGTTGTACAGGATGTCCACCCATCCTTCCATGGTGATACACTGGAAAACAGTGAGAATGGCAAACAGGATGTTGTCAAAGTTTGTGATCCCAAAGTTAGGTCCAAGCCAGTACTCTTCACAGATATTCCCTTTGCCACAAGTCCTTGCTGGAGGTTCAGGTCCACAAGGAAAATCTGCCACCTGCTCTTCTACAACCACAAACACACACACATTTATACACAGTTAAACACACCATAGAAAAAAAAAATCCTGATTTTTACATTGGGTCTGAAGTAAAGAAATTATTTGCAAATATCATGCAGCTTTGAGGCAGATCAACTTATGATGACTAAAAAGCTGTCAAATTCAAAAACCACAAATCATTTGGGATATTATCTGTCTGCAGGTCCCACAATCCACTAAATGTGACTCACTGATGTGCATAAGAAGTGAACGGGTGCCTTTAAACAAACAAGCATTATAGCTGGAAAAGCTACAGATCAAAATATGTCAAGTAGAAAATCCATCACTTTGGCAACACTTAAAACATTTCTCCTTCTAAAATGATATGTGTTCAAGAGGTTATGAATTTAGACGAAACACTATTTGTCTTGATCTTGCTTACTTGTTCCATTCTTGAAGCATGTTCGATGAAATTTGCCAATATAGAAGTCCAGCCCGATGATAGCAAACATGAGAATGGCAAAGAAAAGCAGCATACCAATCTGGAGCAGAGGTACCATAGCTTTCATAATGGACTTCAACACCACTTGAAGGCCTAAGAACAAATGTGAGAAACACCTTAAAGCAAAGAACACCTCAAAGCTTAAAAAAACACATTTAGGATATTTTGTGTTCTAATGTTAGAGAGATAAAAGCTAACCAGTTTTTGCCTCTTAAGTTGGTCGGACTTCATTAATTTTTTCAAGGTGAATGCATAATAGAAAACCGGCTAATACAAACTAGAAATATTATGATTTACATGTAGATATTTTTATTATTTGATGAAGATTGCCATTTATATCTATAAGGTGTTAAAAATTTAAATCAGAAAAAAAGCAGGAGGTGTAAGAGGCAACTACATGAATGAAGCATGAATAAAACATGCCAGTTCAGTGCAAGGATCTCTCCTGCTCATATTACAGGCTGAGGCTTTCACTTTCAATTCCAGGTGATGGACAAAAGCTTATTAGAAATTTGCAAATAAACAAGAATTTTCAGTTTAGTAGTTAGGATTATAAGTTAGTTCATGGGTACAGCTGTAATATGTGATCTTTTTTAATAGAAGTAAATGATTTTTGCTCAGCTGCAATAACTATTTTCAAGGCAATGGATGAGACACTTTGTGAAATGAGTTGCCCTTTTGTACGATATAGGAAAGTGCTTTAGACATTCCATCCAACTAGACAAAACCTTTTGTCATCTGGCATCTCACCAGACTAAACTGTGTAAACTGATTTGTGTTTTTATTATTTAATTTTTAAATCTGTCACTTACACCCAGAGGGGATGGTTTGAAACTCTGCTAATTGCATTCATGAGTGCTTATGAATCCAATTAAAATAGATTGTTAAAAAATAATACATTGTGATTTCTGGATTTTGATTCTTATTTTCTTATTTTATTCTTATTGTCAGAAATTTCACAGTGGAAATTTCTGACCCCTTCATGATTTCTAAGTTATGTCAAACTTTGTTTTATTTATGTCAAACTTTGTTTTATTTCAATCAATCAATCAAGCCATTAATTTTAACTATGAAGCACCCCTGTATGTTGAGCTAGCTTGCTGGAAACACGTAATAAAGATTATTTCTGAACTGGATTTGAATCATCCAGGGTCACAGTCTGCAGGTGCAAATACCAGAGTTGTGAAGTAAACTGAAACTTTTCTCCCATCTTTGTAAGAGGGCTGGTGGATATTAAAAGTGATGTACTTCCCTGGACTAGCCAGGGGAGTCATTGCTATATTGTTATAATAAATATATATATATATATATATATATATATATATATATATATATATATATATATATATATATATATATATATATATTTATTTCCAGTAAAGCTGGAAATCTTCAACTTCCAGCTTTACTGATATCAGTAAATCCTACCAATGGCTGGAAAAAGCTGGACTCAAGGACAGCACAGAGGCCCTCATCATGGCCGCCCAGGAACAGGCCCTAAACACCAGAGCAATAGAGGCCCAGATCTACCACACCAGACAAGACCCAAGGTGTAGGTTGTGCAAGGAGGCCCCTGAGACAGTCCAGCACATAATAGCAGGGTGCAAGATACTGGCAGGAAAAGCGTACATGGAACGACATAACCAAGTGGCAGGCATAGTGTACAGAAACATCTGTGCAGAATATGGACTGGAAACCCCGAGATCAGTGGGAAACACCCCCCAAAGGTGGTGGAGAATGCCAGAGCTAAGATCCTGTGGGACTTCCAGATCCAGACAGACAGAATGGTAATGGCGAACCAACCAGACATTGTCGTAGTGGACAAACAACAGAGGAAAGTCGTTGTGGTAGATGTAGCAATACCAAGCGATTGCAACATCAGGAAAAAGGAGCATGAGAAACTGGAGAAATACCAGGGCCTTAGGGAGGAACTGGAGAGGGCCTGGAAGGTGAAGACCACAGTGGTGCCTGTGGTCATCGGGGCCCTCGGGGCAGTCACCCCCAAACTGGAGCAGTGGCTACAACAGATCCCAGGAACAACATCAGACATCTCAGTCCAGAAATGTGCAGTCCTTGGCACAGCCAAGATACTGCGCAGGACCCTCAAGCTCCCAGGCCTCTGGTAGAGGACCCGAGCTCAGAGGATAAGAACCACCCGCGGTGGGTGAGAAGGGAATTTATATATATATATATATATATATATATATATATATATATATATATATATATATATATATATATATATATATATATATATATATATATACTGTAACATTTCCTAAACAGGATTACACCAATATCTCTGCATACAATGAAATCTTTATTAGTTGTAGTTGTTGTCATCATCAGCCTCAGTATTTGAAAACTTACTTGGAATTCCAGAGACGAGTTTGAGGGGCCGCAGGACTCTGACTGCTCTCAGTGTTCTCAGATCAAAATCAGCCCCTACAGTGGCCAGGATCCTACATACACAACAAACAGTCATATTCACAACCAGATGTTTCATATTCACAACCAGATGTATCATATTCCCCTGACTCCATTATGGTTCCCAAAATAAATGACTGACACATTAATATTACAAAGACTGTGTTATACTTGTGCAATTACTGCTGACATTTACACCGCTGCATCATAAATAACAATGAAAGAGAAGAAATAATCACCACAACAACATAATCATTCTTTATGATATTTACAAAACCAAAAATGGGCATTTAAATTACAGGAGACTTTGAAAGACAACAGACATCAAGAACCATTTCACATAGCTCCATAGCTTGCTGCCATCAATCAACTACAGGCACGGTGACCTGATGTTAAAGTTTCCACCTAACGTTGAAAAGGTGACATAATCCTAGTATATAGTCATTAGATGTAACATCTGGTCTGATCACTCTGACCTGATGTCTGGACACTGTTATGTCAAACTTTGTTTTATTTCAATCAATCAATCAAGCCATCAATTTTAACTATGAAGCACCCCTTATGTTGAGCTAGCTTGCTGGAAACACGTAATAAAGATTATTTCTGAACTGGATTTGAATCATCCAGGGTCACAGTCTGCAGGTGCAAATACCAGAGTTGTGAAGTAAACTGAAACTTTTCTCCCATCTTTGTAAGAGGGCTGGTGGATATTAAAAGTGATGTACTTCCCTGGACTAGCCAGGGGAGTCATTGCTATATTGTTTGCTTAATTTCTTTAAAAAATCAAATCAAAATGCATTTTGATTTGTCCTTGATTGACTCAGTGTTTTGCCTTAGGTAAGACTTATTTATTTCCTTGACAACACCGATTGCCACAGATTCTCAGGAAACTATAACTGTACATTTTCTGATATTTGCTCCAAACAAGAGCAGTTACACTGATCTGTAAAAGAATGTAGCAGGACAGAAGGTGAAGCTGTAGAACCAGGTCAAATTGGAGTCCTTGGGAATCCAGTGTTTAAAGGGTTGTGTGTATGAACCATTTCTTGTCCTTCATTAATATATTCAGATTTTGACTTTATTTAGAGGTATGCCTTTGTTTAGACCACAGGACCCCCTCTTTTCCTATTTATCTTTTGTTTGTTTTGAACAAAACAACACACACATCAGAACTCACCACACTGTTCACACATTCACTTGTGAGCAACTGTGCCAGCAATCATAAGTCATAATATTTGCTCTTTGCTTTTATGTGTTTTCAATGAATAATGTTATGTGATGTGGCAAGCTGTGGCAGTGAGTGAGGTCATAGTTTTGTAAACTATATTAAGAAAGTGTGAATGTGATCACCTCTAGTTTACACAGCCAGGTGTAAATGAGACGTTTTCAGTGAAGAAAAAGAGTTAGAACATTGAATCTTGGGATACGCAGAGCCACCATCCCACCTCTCAGTTTGGTTATAATTTCAGCTAATTCATAGATGATGCCACCACACAGGTTCTGCACACCAAGGCGTTTGACCATTCCACGGTTCTGTTCTTTGATTGCTCTTCAGCTTGTGGCAGTAAAGGCTGAAAAATTGTTTTGGACCAACAAAGCCAACATGTTCTATTTGTTTCACTCAGTAGGTGGCAGTAAAACCCTTTTTACATACTCCTTGAACTTATAATTAATGTTTTCTCATCAGACTGATGTTTCATAATAATATTACTCCATACAGCCATTTCTTCAACGCTATAACACAGACTGCTGGCCATGGGAGTTTGTAGCACAGTGTGATTGTGTTGGTGCAACACCAGGCAGACTGCTGGAGCAGCAGGGCAGAGAACGATGTGTGTTATGGACCAAACCAGACGGACAGCAAAAGGAGCAAGAGAAGGAACAAAACAGAAAGATACTTAGGGAGGGAAATCCAAGGCAGACCATTTAGAGTGTTGCCATTGAAACAGAGGAGGCTAATCTCATTAGAAACTAACAGCTACAGGAGAAACACAGGAGAAGAGGGAGAACACAATACTTTCTCACAAATATTCCTTCAGAAGAGGTGGGTAGTAATTTAAGAGAACAAGGCTGGTAGGAGTAGTTTTTCTGAGCCATACTTTGTACTTGTACTTCAGTCATATTATTTGGATGTAACGCTTCTCTTACTTGGGGAGAATTTCAGGCTGCTTAGTGAAGCTCCAGTGGATTCACTAAATGAAGGTCAAGCACATTTAGATGAAAAATGCTGCAAACAGAAACACGCCTACAGTTTATATTCAAATCTTGTTTGCACACAAGTTTCTTTGTTTTAACATGATTTTGCTGAGCCTGCTGTGCTTTATGCAGGCACAGTGGATTTACACTAAATATTGTCTAACATGGTTCTTCTGAATTAAACAGTTATTTTGTAACAATGCCATTTTATTCATTTTTTTAACACCAGAATTTGCACATTATTTTGGTTTGTGGTTACTGGTATATCATTTTCACAAATTTAATTGGTTGTTAAGAACAATCAGTCAGTCAGTACTTGAGGTTAACATTTTCCTTTGCTCTAACTTGATCTATTTTCTGGATGACTGTTTTGTACTTATGAGAAGATATACATTGAAGTAATTGGAATTGGAAATGTTGATGGTGTTTTATCATAAATAAAACAGAAATCTTAATCATTTTTACACTTAGCTATTATTACGGTTTCAGATGTGACTTAATGTTGTGTGCCCTGGATAAAGGAAGACAAACTAAGGTTCTCTGTTTCATGTTGCTAACCAGGGAGCTGCTAAATCTCAATGTGTGCTTCTCAGACCACTGAGCAGGCGGAAACTGTTAGAAACACAGGACGGGACGAAACAATTCTTTCTATGACGCACTCACTTAGGTCCAAGCATCTGGGATTGGTAAAGATAAAGATTATGGGTGGATCTGATGAGACTTGACTATTAATTAGTTTGTTTTCAACAGCCATAGTTCAAAGATTCCTGCCTCCAAAGCTGCAGAAAGTTTCAGCTTATTGCATTACTAATTATCACTACAGAAGGCAGAAGAATAGCTAAGCAAGTGCAGCAGAAACAGTCAATGTACTGGAAGTCAATGCTAAAGCTAACAGATTCTTTAATATAGCAACACAATCAAAGGTGTTTTAACACCAAAAGATTTCCAAGAAAAAGCTGTGCAAGCAAAACAGAGCATTAATACCTTAGTGCTTTAGCTATAAAGGGTGAGCTGGGTCAACTTTTGATCATGTTCTGTGCTGAAAAATACTTAAAAAATAAACAAATAAATAAAAAATAACAAAATTAATGAACATTAATCATGCCCTCTGTGTTTGTTATTTCTAAAGTTAAGGGAATGGAGCCTTTTCTCTTGTCATCACTACCACTGAAATTTTGAAACAGGCTGTTTTATAAACACATTCAAAACATTTACTTGTTTTCAAAAAATGGATGTGTGTTTTTTGGGGGGTTGTTTTTCTCTAATTGTGGCCCTTTAAATCATTTGACCCCTCAGTTTTATCCTCGATTACTCCGTCACATTTATAAGCAAAATTCCTCTTATATAGTGACTGTCTAAAAGTTTAAAAGGTTAAAAACAATTCCAAAAGCAGCACTCCAGAACTCCACAGGAAAGCTTTATTCACAAATAAAGAAAACATGGAGCCTTACACAGACTGCACAGTAAGAGTACTCCACAAGTACACTGACAACTCCAGAATCCAGGAAGAGACAAAAGAACTCACAACGACATACTAAGTTCAGCTAACATACAGTAAGGTAAGAGCACACTTAACATATTACATTAATCCGAAAAAAAAACTGTCTTGCCAACATTTATAAACTGGGTGTTGTGTTCAGCATAAGTGCATATGAAATGCTGGTTCATAGACACAGCTCTCTCAGCTTTGCAGTCACAATCTCCATCTTCCTACATGCCAGCTTTTGATTCCCCCCATAAAGTTTAAGCAAGGAAGCGTGCAAGCATTCATTATTATTAATGGAAAGCAACACAACTGCCTCACGCCCTGCAAAGTCCAATTCCCCCACCCCCATCCACCACCAGCTAAAACACAGCTCACAGGTCATTTAACTCCAGTAAGAGGAGAAGAAGAATCTAGAACTAAGGTCATTAATCAGCAGACTCAGATACAAGGAACATAAATTCAAGAACAGAAAGCTCTTTCGTTTGCCTTCATCTCACTCTGGAGCTCCTGACTTTTCTGCTCAAGGTTGGGACTGATCAATGAATGATGCCTAAACTTCCCATTACGCAAAAGTCAAATTCCCCACATTATTCTGCCTTTCTATGCATTTTATTAGGACAAAATTAAGTATGACATGTGTTGCCAACAACCCAAGTAACCCACATCTACAAAGAAATCATAGACAATACATGTTCCCTGCAGTTTGAAGTTCATCAGTTTTTTTTTTGTTTGTTTTTTTCTGATTAAATCCTTCTGATGCCTATTTCCTGCAACCTGATTGTCTATCCTCCCTGTCCTTATGTTACCTTGAACGTGGTTTCAGCACGTGGTGAAACCACGTGGTTTCTTGTCTGTATTGTCCAGATCCTTTCATGTCTATGTGAGCCTGTTTGAGTTAAGGATCCAATAACTCATCATTAAATGAGCCTACTGTTCTCTTCTTCCTCAACAAAATGCTCTGACCAAAGGAAGGCTCCAACAGCCCAGAAAATGGATTCAGCAGCATTCCTTGTAGAAAGGTGCGGAAATCCTTCTGTGTCCACTGCTGCTAGAAGAAATGGAGAACATCAGTTCTCTTCACCACAAAACCCCATGCTGAACAGGTTCAGTGAAGGACTCAGACTGGGCCACCTGAAGCACTGCTGTGGTCATATGGAGTCTGGGTGTCGTCTCCACAGCACCCTCCTCTCCCCAGAGCCTTAAAGCCCAGATTTTGCCTCAATCCTCTGGAGGTGAAGCCGCCGGCAGCCCAATTAAAATTGTAAAACAACCATCTCAGCCCAAGCAAAATGTTTCACTGTGGCTCTAACTGACCTCCAGAGCAACTCAATTCAGTTCAGTTTATTTGTATAGTGCTAAGAAATGTCAAGGCACTTTACAAAAGAAAAAGAAAGAAAAGAAAAAAAAATAATTCCAGTTGACCCTAGTGATAAAACACCACAGCATCCTCAAATAAGTATCCAAATTAGTTAAAGTTTCTAAGGAAACCCAACCAATTGCATTGACTCATTGACTTCCATCATTCACTGCTCTGGCACAAACAGGTAGTGCAAATTTGTGTGTTATGTCATTAACTTTACAGCAATCATGTAGCATATAGCAACAGTGGAGAGAAAAAAACTCCCCTTTAACAGGAAGAAACCTCCAGCAGAACTAGAACTGAAATCAGTACAACAGAGAACCTTCACATACATTTCTTCTTATACTGTTGTACAATAAGATTTTTTTCATGTGTCCTCTCTGCAAAGTACAGCTTCAGAACCAGGAATAGCACAGTGGCTCAATGAGTAGAGTAGTTGTCATGCAACAGAAGGTTGTGGGTTTGATTCCCTCTGATGTGCCCCACTACAATGCATTTAGCACCAATTTAGCTACCTATTGGTCTATGCGTGCCCATGAGTGCGTGTGAATGTGTAACTATAGTGCTTTAAGTGGTCAGACTGACTAGAAAAGTGCTACATAAATTCAATCCATTTTCAATTTAAATGAACAAGTGATAAACTCCTCAATAGGGGATCAATAAATGATTGGGAAATTTCTTCAGTCATTTTACCTTTTGTGTAATAAGCTTATGAAGCAACCGAACTATGAAACAAATATAATGAAGTGTAGAATTAGCTGTTGAGGTCCGACAGAGCAGACATGAATTGCATAGCTAAAAGTGAACTTAAGCTAAAGAAGGGAACACAAAACAGTTCTCGCACTAAATACAAAGCACAACATTGATTCTTACAGGATGTATGCTCTTTACTTTGGTTTCAACCCTTCTGGTTTTGCTGTCTGAATTACCCCTAGTTTTGCAGATTACATTGTTTTCACCAAAAGCAAAGTTGTTCCTGGTTTGAGTTCAGTGGGTGTTGTGCAGGCTGCCAAGATAAGGCTCACAGTCATTCCATTATGTCTGTGCCAAAGTAAAATTGTGACTGCAGAGATAAGAGTTAACAGATGGTGAACTTTCAAAGATCAAATATGATCTTTATTTCTTGTAACAGAACATTTTGATGAAAATATTAGAAAAAAACAAAAAAACAAAAACACAGCACACCCACCACAGGAACCAAACCACAAAACTGCTGTCAAATTGCTCTTCCATAGAAAGAGCAATCCATAGAAAAAGATCTTTGGAACAGAAACGGGTTCACTTTGGTCACCAGTAAAACACATACTATAAGAACAAACTCAAAAACACAATTATTTGTAAGTTAGTTAATTTGCGTTTTTTAATTTTATTTTTGGACCATGAAGGACACATCTCGAACAAAACCTTCACATATAGAACGCAAACAAAATAATCCAGATGATATTTGAACTGTACAACATAATATCTTAGTTGTGCCTTCTGTAATAGACCGATGTTTTATGAAATTTAAAGTTCACTGTACTTTTATTCTAATCCATTAGATGAACTTAGAATTTGTCGAGGATCAATGCAGTACTTAACATAATGTTTATGTATGAATCTGGACTGGTATGTGTTGCTGGACATTTTAAGTTACTTAAAGTTCATAAGTCTAATTAACTGTAGGTGATAAATGATACAGGAGACTTATAAAATAAAGACGATTCCCTCTTTATCAAGCTGCCAAAACAAGGAATCAGTCAAAACAAGGAATCTATCAGCCACTCTACATGGAGCGCAGCAAAATTGTTGATTTTCAGCGATCCATTATACCGACCATGCATGCAGTGACAGAGAGAAAAAACTCCCCTTTAACAGGAGGAAACCTCCAGCAGAAGCAGAACCTGGTTCAGTGACAAGTCATGTAACTTGTCACACAACTTGTCATGAGTCATATGACAAGTTACAAGGTTATATCAAAAGGGTCCAACATTTTCAACTAAAGCTCACAGCGTGAGGACTATTGAACTAAACCAGAAAAATATGACGATGTAAAACAAAGATGCTCCATTAGATCCTTGCACAGCCTGATATCAGGAATGTTTATTTTTTAATTTGTTAGTGAATTGACAGGAAAGTAGATAAAGAAAGAGAGAGGGAAGACATGCAGCAAAGGTCATGAGGCCAGAACTCCAACCTGTGACATCCGAGTTGAGGACAAAGTCTCCATGTGCAGGTGGTGCTTTTCCTTTGCATTGTTGCTGTACCCCAGAGTAAACTTTATTTAATCATACATAATCATACATATAGAAAATTATATGTACTAGATATAAAACATGTATAACTCTGAAAATTTCACACACAATTTTCTGGAAATTGTTGCAGGTTCTTAACATTAACAATAACTAACTGACATGGTTGTCTTCAACCCTTTGGTTTCTAATTTGAAAACAGTATGAAGCTCAGGGTAATGATCTGAAGCTAATTTTTAATAATATTACACACAGAGTTGGACTAATGGCAAAGTAGATGTTCTTTATTGCTAAATTTGAAATTTAGCAACTTGTAACACAAATCGGTCTACCGGTCACTTCTAAAGAACTCAGTACTTAGTGAGTTATTGTTGTTCTCTAATTGCCGTGAGGCTTGAAATAGTGACTTGTTATTGTTGGTATGTGTGTTGATGCATGTTTCAGTGTATATGAATGTGGAGCTCTTTACAGTCTCCATGCGGATCAGCTCCCTCCCCTGACCACACTGCAGAAGCTATCAGTGTAGCGCAGCCCTGATAAGATGTCCAGACCGCTGCTGTAATGGCCTCCATCCACAGCCCAGCCCTTCAATAATGGTTATCATATGAGTCTGCTGAACACCAATTCAATAAAGGCCTGCTTGGGCTGCTCCCAACATCACACACATACACACACACACACACACACACACACACACACAAACGCGCGCGCGCGCACACACACGCATGCACGCACGCATATAGCCACACATTTTCTCCCAAAGCTCATAAATACTACAGTTGAGAAAATCTCCCTGGAACTCTCATATTGCATTGTGTATTGAGGATTGCATATGATAAATATTGATATTTTTTGCATTCTTTGGAATTATTACATAAAACAGGATTGTTTTATGTTTTTAACAGTTGTTTTAACAACTGCCACTGACTTTGGTTCTGTCTGCCTGAAGAGACTCATCCTAAAACATAATGCAACTTTGGAAGGACTTGGGCAAACTTTCTGATTATGTTTTAGGATTGTTTTTGGCTTTGTAAGATGAAGGAAAATTATAATGTCAGAGTTTAAGAAGGACAGAAACCTAGAATCTCAGCTGATACAGATTTGGATATACCCTGAAGCTGTGTCGAAAATAACCAGAATCAGTTGGCTTCGCGTTTGACTACCTCTGACCAGTGACTGTTTCAGAAACTAAAAGGATTTTGAAAGGTGCACACTGTCCTGATTAGGTTGTTGAGGCCCATCTGCTGGTGTGATGCCCAACAAGGACAGAAAACAGAGTAGACCGTAAAGAGGAGGCCCTTGCAGCCAGATAAAATGTTTTTACGTTGTGGAATAACAACCTTTTAAAGATAAAACTGAACAGAGCAACTGTCTGTAAGCTGAGCATTAGGTCGGGACAACTAAATGAGAATTTGCTTTGTGGAGGGTTAAGTAAAATGGAGCTCAGTTCTATGGGAGCCAACCATTCCATTGTTTTCTCAAGCCTGCCTAAACAATTTCATATAGCCATCACTTCCAGGCATTTCCCACGCAAAAGTTAATTGCATTTAAGAGGAAACAGTTTTCTGCAGAAGCATGTTGGCAGCTACTTTTAACTAAGGAAGGGAGTTTTGATCACAGCAAAGTTGCTCCATTTCACCCATTTAATGATTCAGTTCTTTCTGCCAAGGAATATAAAAGATGCTTATAGTTAGTCAAGCTAATTTCTAATATTATCATGAATTGAGAGATTATAGGTAGAAATGCAGACTGGTTGTTGAAGGATTTAATAAAAGAAAAAGAAAAACAAAAATTTGCAACAGAACCCTCTGGAGACACAGCGAGTCAGAGTATCAAAACACAAGAATCAAGGAAATAAAGACCAGGATAGAAACTATACTCAGGAAGAGTAGAAGTATTTAAGTGCTGGGACAGTGAATATGGAATAATGGACCTGGGATGATGAGTTAAGGGGTTGCAGGTTGAAGAGAGAGAGGAAGAGGCACAGGGGGCGAGGGAGAGTATACAACCGGAGAGTAGAAAATAAATTGAACACTAAAGAACTAAGAAACATAATTAAACTAGTGAAACAAGGGAGAACTAGATTCAAGAAAGAAAAATAATAAATTACAAACTCTAAGAAACAACTGAAGCAAAGTAAAACAGAAACATTACTGATTTAATCAAAGAAAATGAACTAAGGAGCACAGAAAACCTGAAACCAAACTCAAAGAACCCTGAAAAATATAATCTTCTGAAGATATTTTAAAATATAAACTCTGGCATATTCTTGAGTCTGAGTTATTCTTTTTTTTCCAGTCACATAGCAATATTTTATATCAAAATCAAGTAAATAACAAACATGCCTTAAAAGAAAATTGTCTTAGCAATTGATGCTTTGAAATTGGGCCTCTGTCTCCTTAAAAAGCTCCTGCTCTTTCTGTCAGTCTGCCTTCATTGTAACATTTTTATAAGCATTGAACTGAGCTCAGTAGACACTTAGTTCCACTAGGTGTTTGTTAGTTGATGCTAATCCTAGTCTGAGGAGCTCCATGGGGAAGAGGCAGAGGAGGGAGGCTCGGGTGGAGACTGCAGCTCTGAGGAGAAGCTTTGTGGGAAAGGCGGTGCTTGGTGAGATTAAATGTTTCTGTTGCTAGTGGCAATGAAAGGATTTCAAAAAAGATACATGAAAGAACCAAGGAAACACTCCAGGTATGACTTTGATGAGGGAATAACATAAAATGATATAACGCTCAAAATAGTTTTTATCACATAACACTGTCCCTTGAAGACTCATTCCTCTTGCTGTGCATTTGGAAGAATTTTTATGATACTTTTTTATTTTTAGACATTTGTTAGGTTGACTACCCACTCTCAGTTCGGTAATCAGCAACAAGAACCAGGTTATTTGCAACTGGGAGAAGTTGCTTCTATATGCTTGTCTTTGACCAAATTAAAAGATGCTGCTGCTTCCTGTGCCTTCCCGTTCCACATGTCTGTAGAAGTCATGTGAAGAGATAGTAAATAAAGTAAACAATTATTAATTATTCATGCCGTAAAGCAGCGGGGGGCACTCCTGGTCCTCGAGGGCAGGTCTCCTGCCACTTTTAGATGTATCTCTACTTCAACACACCTGAGTCAAATAATGAGGTCATTAGCAGGACTCTGGAGAACTTGATTGCATTTAGGAGGTGATTCAGCTGTTGGATTCAGGTGTGTTGGACCAGGGAGACAACCAAGAGTTGCAGGATACTGGCCCTCGAGGACCAGGAGGGCCCAGCCCTGCCGTAAAGGCTACTTACAGTAACTGAACGGACGATGTAGCTAAAACATCTTAGTGTTTTTTTTTTTCTGTTTGCACACAGCAGACATCATGGGTTAGTAAAGAAAGAGAAAATATTGTGATTTGGCTCACTGTTATATTTTCTACCCAGCGCTACAACTTCGAGTTATGTCTTACCTTAAACATTTTGTTGTACGAGCTGCACATTGGTGCAGTTGGTAGCATTGTTGCCCGGCAACGAGAAGGTTCTGAGTTTAGATCAGTATGGGGTCTTTCTGCAGGGAGCTCACATATTCTCCTCCTGCATGTGTTTGTTCTCTCTGGGTACTCTGGCCTCCTGCCACAATCCAAAAAGCTTGATTGGTTGGTCTTAATAAACTTGGATGGATTTTGTTGTACAATCAGACACATTTTAAGACAAAAAATATTAAAAAATCTACTTTTTATAATTATTTAAGGAGTATTGTTAGATCAGACCTTTACAAGATTTGAAATACTACAAGTCAGAAAACAGGATGTGCAGTAGTATATTCTAAAAAAATATTTAGTTGATGCAAAGTTGAATTTAAACACTGAGATGAGAATTATCTGAAAAATTTTAAAACTCTCAAAAATGCCAGTCATTATCAAGGTCAAACTGTATAATGTTGTACATTTCTCTATAGTTTCTTCTTCTACTAACTGCTGAATTCAGGTAGATTTAAAATCAGCTCAGATGAGCTCCGTATGGCCGCAGTCTGACCATCGCTGGCTGTCTAGTTACAGAAATTTGTTCTCATTTTCACTTTTACTTTGATTAAATGTTCTACTGGGAAAGAGCACCGACATCACTCTGCATTTCATTTACAATGAAACACGGTTGTATTAGCAAGGGAGTCTACCACCCGCAATCAGGATAGACTGAGGCTTTCAAACAGATTGGATCCTAATAAGCTTCTGGACAAACAGTGGTCCTGCTTCGCTCCTGTAGTGTGTACAGTTGTTAAAATGTCACAATTTATCAAGACAAAAATGCAAAACAAAGCATTCAACAGCTATTTGTTGTTGTCAATAAGTTTAATCTTTGGTTAGAGAGATGAAAGTCTTCATATGTGCACATGTCCATAAGTGATGTACATGGATGATTTGCATGTTCATTCATTTTTCCTCATTTTATATTCTGGGGTGTTTCAACCATAACTTGAACATTGTGATTATCTTTTGGAAAATGCTGTATTTCCTTCTTGGTTGACTGAAAATATTTGTCAGCCTGAAATATGAATAATTTTGGGCATAGAACAAACCATTCCATCGGCTACAGAAGCATTTATGTCTGCAGTTCAGTGTTTTAACAGCCATCCATTTGGACATATAGTGTGTTATAAGGTTCTGTCAAATGGATGATAGCCAGCTGTTTGTGGTTGATCTGCAGGGAAAAGTGAATGTGTGCTGCTTTGAGCTCAAAGGCCAAATGCATTTTGTTCTCTCTTATTGTAATAATGCAGATTAAAGGTTCCTGAGTTCTGAATGTCTCAAACGAGACAGACAAGGTGAGCCAGATGGGCAGAGTTGAATCAAGAAGCTCAAAAGCCAGTATGCTACTTTCATTATTTATTCATAAAGAAGCTGCTTCCTTGTCTTCATTATATTAATAAAGTATATCACAAACATTTCAATCAGACCTCCAGACCTGTGAAAAACAGTTTCTTCAAACAGAAACATAACTGCTTCTGCATGACTGCAGAAGCAGACATTTTTGTGAATCCTGTATGTTTCTAACATTTTCCAGCAAGTGCCTCCTTTTGTGTTCAGCTAGCGGAAATGAAAACTCAGTTGACTTGCAGTGGGAGGAGCAGAAGGTGTAATGAGGTGTTTGGGAATTGGCCTGCTGCTCTGCTTGTTACAGCGAGGCTCTCAGGTTGTCCAAATAAATCTAAAGCATCATGTAAGACAAACTGAGCAGTTCCCTGCTGAGTTGCTCTGGGACTTTTTACAGCATAACAGTATCCTCTGTCACACACACACACACCCACGCCACAGCCCTTTCTCCTCTGTCTCTCCTCACACACAACACTACTCCTGCAGTTTTCTCATCCAGCCCCAGGGGAGGAAGTTTGTTTACAACACTGAAAGCACGAGTAAGCTTGACTTACTTAAAGATTAAAGATTAAATATTGTTAGTAAAAATAGAACATGGCATGATTTATTTCTAGGATTTCTTACCAGAAAAATAAAGAATGAGTAAAACATATTTGTCAGTGTCAACAACATGGAATGAAAGCCAGTACAGTCTATTTATTATCTTACTTGATTGGGAAGCGAACAAAGCAACAAAAAGTTAGCATGAAACTGCGCATGTGGTTTAAATATTTTTGAAGCTGTATGCTACGGTGGCCCTGAGGTGCAAAACACGAAGCTGTATGCAGAGTTTAAACTTAGAATCAAGGAAATTAATCCAATACATTTCAAAGAGACGCATCAAGGAAACAGACAAGAAGGTGTTAAACAGCAGTGATTATGTGCAGAAAATCTACTCCAGCACCACAGAAAATTGATAATAATAATAATAATAGCCTTTAAAGAAGTAAAAATGAGTGGGCATAAAAACAATGACAGAAAAAAGAGATGACAATTTACAAAATAAGATATCTAAGCTCTAACTGTATTTATTTATTGATTTACTTATTAATTTATTTCTTGTAATAATAATGTGTGCAACTCCTAAATCACAAATGCAGACATATTTGGTAGGTTGTTGAAGCTGTCTGCATGTTGGTAACATATCGGGACTGTTGGATGAGCTCAGAGCTCCTGGCAGCTGAGATTCTAAAACCCACATAGATGCAACAAGGTGATGACAGATGAGACAGAAGAATGAGGAAAATGTGATTTTATCAAAATCAATAATATTACTGCAAACTTCAGAAATAATATGGGAGATATCATGTTTTCATAATATTTTGCTGCCCCAGTAAATCTTTCAGCAACAGTGTAACAATGACAAAAATAAAATTAACCATTATGGACAAAAATGTAGATATTACTATGCACAGTGACCATTATAACACTGATAATTCTCGTTGTACTGCAGTGGATTGCACTGGGTCTCTCGGCAAGAAGGTTCTATGTGCAGAATAGTGACTAAACACAGTTCTAGTGTTTCCTGCAACGTTTGCAGGAAGCAGCTGATCCTTTGACTTGAACCCTGAACGCTACTTAATAACTGACAGGAATTCTCAATAACACAACATTGTTTCCTCTGAAAAATGTCAGGAATCATCATAAACTTGGAAACATATGCATCATGATAATTTCTGCGATGTGAGCACAGTGTTTCCTCTGGAGGGCTGAACATCTAATGCCGATAATGCCATCTTATTCAGAACGGATGAAAACATCCTTTCATCTGGAACAGCTTGGCTTTACCAATCATTACAAAGGCAACACACACCCATACACAGAGCGAAGCTGCCCCTCCCGTTGTTAATCACTGCTGCCCATCAGCACTGTCAGTTACCAGCTGTGGAAGCCATTAGGCCAGTGCTACTTACCCTGTTAGAACCACCACAAAGTCCATTACATTCCAGCCATTACGTAGGTAGGAGCCTTTGTGAAAAGCAAAACCCAAAGCAATAATCTTGATGCCTGCCTCAAAGCAAAATATTCCAATAAAGTAGGGCTCTGTGTCATCCTGGAATAGAAACAAGGAGAATTGGAGTTAGTAAACTACAGATGTTATCTTTAACAAGAGCACATTCTAGAATCTGTTTATCTTCCACTTTCAGTAGCACAAAACTCATCAGAACATGTGCTATAGTTAGAAAAATGAAACATAGCGCTTTGACATAGTCCCAGTATTTCAGAACTTGTCACAATGTTTGGGTGTTAAAGTGCTGCACTAAAGATCAAAAACATTCAGTTTGGGTTTTCCATGGCCTGCTAAAAACCAACCCCTGTTTCCTCCAGTTGAGGTTTTAAATCTTATCCAATTGCTAACATTTGCCTATCATATGTGAAATCCACCAGTCTGATGCTAGATGCTTATCAGAAACTGCCTGTGTTGTAAACAACAACCCTCCACTGCTAAGAGAGAAGACCTGGTCTGAATGACCAGCTATGTTGATGTTAGATCAATATTTGGAAATGTGGCCAACATGGACTGAACAACTTCAGTCACTTCTTCTGCTGCCACTGCACTACAAGTCGACTACAATTCTAGAACAGCACAGAAAATTAACATTATCTTCCCAGCTTCTTCTGCTTGCTGATTGGATTGGTAGAAAATCTTCCGATCCAATCCATGTCGAGGAGAGAAAGGCAAAACTGCTCTGGAAGTGAGATTTTTCTTCAAGCAGAGTTTAACAGGAAGGCTAGGCTATGTTTTCAAGAACACAGTATGTGTTTCCTCTTAGTCAGCAAGTTTTTAGCAAGATGCCTGAAGTTTGATGAAAGCAGAATCATGACAAAGTGAGACAAAAACAAGTATCTTTACTGTTGTGGTTCCTTGAGCAGGAAGTGATCACAGAAATGCACAAAGCATCTGCATCATCTTTCCTATAACTCTGTTTTCTAAGATCAGATAGATACAGCACTAGCAGATCATTTTTAAAAGTATTACTATTTTGCAGCATTAGTTTAACAAAAATATGTTAAACTAATGCTGAAGTTAAACTCTTGCTCAAAGCCTCATATAACAGAAAACAGGCAGGGAATTTGTTATTCCAAATCTAACCTGACTCTTTATTGACAATGAAATTCAGTGGTTTTACTATTAGTCTTATATTGAGCAGACTAAAAGAAAAACTCACTCAGGAATGTACAAGTTGAAACAACAAGTTGGTGGTCTGAGAGGTTCTGGCTTCAATAAAATCTCAAGAGTTGGTGCAAAGGGAGAAGAGTTTTTTTGTCATGGAACTGGTTCTACACTGGTGGAAACAGGAATAACTGGTTCTGATTAGCACCAGAACCAGGTTGGGGGAAACCTCTCACGCTGGATCTCTTGTAACTCGCATTACAATTGAGACCAGTGGTGCCATTTTGACTTTAAAATAGCAAAGTCTTCATTTGAAGTAATAGGAATAATACCTTAAATAAGAATGATTAAACTTCCAGCAGTTTAATAAATGAGTCTTTGGAAGACAAAAAAGAAACATTTAAATTTTGTACCAGATATTGAGTTTGAATACTGTCCTTTTACATCTACTTGTGAAAGAGAAGCAAAAACACAGCATCCTCTGTTTTTGTCTCCACAATGTTTGCTCATCTAAATTGTTTTGTATGAGAACCGATCTGCAAAGAAACAGTCTGATCTCAGGGCTCGGGCCCATCCTGCTGAGGGACAGTCGGTTCGATCATCGCCCTCCTGTGCAGCTCTTTGCCTGCACAGGAGGGCTCACAGTACTAGCCTCTTTATTGGAAAGCTTTAACCAGAGGGCTGTTGAGGGGATTAGGGTACAGCAGGGGTAGCCTGACGTAATGGCACACAGGGGAGATCAGAAGTAGCTCTGCAGGGTTCAGCTTTACCTGCAGCACGACACTGTGTTCCAAATTATTATGCAAGTGATTTGGTCTCAGATTATCCTAAATGGTCAATACAAATGATGGTCAGTATAATTTTCAAGTCATGAACTATTACACTACAAATCAAATGTTACTGAACAAAGCTCCCCATGAGAACAGTATTTTCTTCAAAAATAAAAACTCAAAATGCACTGTTCCAAATAATCATGCGCAGCAGATTTTCTAACATTTTATGGATTGTAAAGAACTGCAAATGGCCATTCTTTGAATGTACTAAAATCAAAAGCTATTTCAATAAAAAAAACACATCTTAACAGACTAAGTTACATGTTAACATAGGACCCCTTCTTTGATCTGCTTCTGGTTAGGATGGCCCAATAGTAGATTCATGCACCGGAAGCCTTCCAGAGACACCAGCAGCTTCAAATAACTGTTTGCTGCTTTGTAAGGGCATTTTAACAGCTGCTCTCTAAATCCAATGAATTTGTCTAACAGAAACCTTCCTCATTATGCCTTTATCTGTACAAACCATCTTTGTTTTGAATCAGCCACAAATCTCTTCAAAGTATGATGATAACGCTTCAGTTTTGGCTAAATATCTAATGTTTTCATATCTTGTCATGTGGCACTACACTATCTGATCATTTTTGTCAGCAGAGATCCTTTCTCTTTTCCATATTGATTGAAACTTGTGGCCTGCTTAATAACGTGGAACATCCTTCTTAAGTAGATTTCCTTTAATTGAGCTCACCAGACAAACTAGTCAACCAGCTCTCTTAAAGTAATAATAGTGATTCAAAGAGCCCTGACACACAATATCATCGATAAATTTAATAGCATAACAACATTTTTTTGTTGTGCTATGATTTAAGTGTCATCTTTATGACACTTAAATTCAATTTGCATAATAATTTGGAATACTGTGTAAGGAGGCGGTGTGACGCTGCTGGTGAGACTAGGAACGAGAATCCCTGGCAGTGAAAGAACTTGCAGACAGACACCAAGCTAACAAAACAAAAACAGGGCTCTGGTCAGGATCTGTTCCACTTAGAGAAGTTTTGCATGCTGCAATGGGAGAAGAGTAATACTCACCAAACGTTCTGACAGCGGAGTTTTGTCCAAAGCTGGCAGGTGTTGCTCCAAGGCCAGAACGATGCAGTTTGCTATGATGGTGGCCAGGATCATGTACTCAAAGGGAGTGACAGTGTTAAGGATATTTGGTGAAAGGATGAACTAACATCACACAGCTGGAAATGATCTTTCTGCAGCTGAAGCTACGACACATTCAACTAGCACATCACTTTCAGTTAGCTTCTAAAAGGGAGCTTTTGGTTCAGTTTCTCACTACCATGAAATATGAGCTAGTATCAAACTAGAAGGTAAAAACAGCATGAGTCAACAGAGCAGAGCAAACGGCTGATGTAAGAAGCAACATGTGTTCATCTGCATCACAAGGCAAGAGTGTTATTCAGCATCCTCTCTGGATTACCAGCGGAACTATTTATATCTTGACATTATGATGTAAATCCACTAACATCATTGTGTCAAATATCTGATTTATCTTTTCCATTTCATTTATAAGTCAGCTTCCACCTTCAGTCTGTTGATTTAAATTCCTTTGACAAAGCAGAAATCTGGGAGTGACTACGGATTCTGCACTGAAGCTCGATAACTACATCACATTTATCATAAAGACAACATATTGCCCTCTAAAAGAACATTGCCAGAATTAGATGACTCGCCTAATTCAAGATTCAGAAAAATTTATTTATGCCTTTGATTTTAGCATGCTCGATTATTGCAACGATATTTTCACTGGACTACCAAAATAAAATTTTAAAAAATCAATAAGACAGCTTCTGCTTCTTCAGAATGCTGTGACAAGGTTCCTGACCAAAACAAAGAGAAATCAGCATCAGTCCAGTTCTGAGATCCTTTCTCTGGCTACCTGTTACTCAAACAACAGAATTTAAAACCTCACTAATGGTTTATAAAGCACTTATTAGTAAAATCCCGGACTACATCTCTGATCTTCTACAACACAATGAACCATCAAGACCTTTAAGATAATCTGAATCAAACCAAAGAGTCACAGCTAAACATGCTGCAACAAAATGCAACAAAATAGGACAAAATAGGAGTGCTCCTATTTTGAACATAGAATGTATTTATTTGGTGTTGCCAACACGTAAGCAATTTTTTTAAACTTTATTTTCATTTTATAAAGGGCTAGTCCTTATATGTTTGATGTGTTTCTCTGAAAGTATGTTGGTTTTAACTTCTATCTACAAACACTTTGGGTTGCCTTTGGCTGAAAGGTGTTAAATGACCTTTAACACCTTTCATGAAGAAAATACCTTTTCTTCATGATTACCATCTTCATACTGAACAGAACCCAAACATCTGGGCATATCAGATTAATATTGGTTTTAAATACTTCAAGCATTTTCCAATAGCCCCATATCATATATTTTGACTACAAAAAGCTTTTCAGATTATAGTAACATAAAAAATTATGCAAACAGATCCAGTCTTAGAATCTGTTTTTTCACAAGCAACCTTCAGTCAAAAAGCTCATGAGACTCTTTCATTTATGTGCATGTAATGCTCGTGTTTGTCAAGAATTGTCAAGACAATCTTGACAATCTGTGCCAAGATTCTTCATCTGAATACAGATTAGAGGAGCAATGAGTTACAGGATCTGGAAGCTCAGTGGGAATCAGTCCTGAGGAAATCTTAGCCACCAACCTGATATTCACTGAGCAGGATGACCAAGATGCTGCACTGCATCCTTTTGTAGCCAGTACTTCAGGTAGAAGCAGCCACAGAAACTGTAAGTATGAAAATCTAGGTGAACCAAAAACAGATATAAAATCTACAAATAAAAAGTATACAGAGAAAAATACTACAAAAATAACAAACTCTTTACTGACAGCATTAGTTAACTGTAGAGGGATCAAATGAATATTTGAAGGCACAGCAGTGTCTGTCAGGAAGATGCCGTTGCTCCCTGTGTAACTTTAGTAAGCTGTGTTGACTGCATGTCACTGTATTTCTTCTCCTGATGACTTTTGACTGGAATCCACTCTGAAGGAAGCAGATTTTTGGTAAAGGTTGTGCCAATATGAAAACCTCTCCTCTGCACTGGTCATTTTACATCACTGAACCAGAATGCAATGCAAACCAAAAGCAATTGTGGACACTATTTTTAAAAATTTGAGGACACTATATATATATATATATATATATATATATATATATATATATATATATATATATATATATATATATATATATATATATATATATACAGTACAGACCAAAAGTTTGGACACAACCCTTCTCATAAGGTTGCTTTCTTGCCTTATTACTATAAGGCAAGAAAGCCACTTATTAACCTGACAGGGCACACCTGTGAAGTGAAAACCATTTCAGGTGACGACCTCTTGAAGCTCATCAAGAGAATGCAGAATATGTGCAAACCAGTGATCACAGCAAAAGTTTGCTACTTTGAAGAAACTACAATATAAGGCATATTTTCAGTTGTTTTACACTTTTTTGTTTAGTACATATTTCCATATGTGTTAATTCATAGTTTGATGCCTTCAGTGTGAATCTACAATGTCAATAGTCATAAAAGTAAAGGAAACTCATTGAATGATAAGGTGTGTCCAAACTGTTTGTCTGTACTATATATATATATAAAAAAAAAAAAAAATCCCTTCTCACCCACCGCGGGTGGTTCTTATCCTCTGAGCTCGGGTCCTCTACCAGAAGCCTGGGAGCTTGAGGGTCCTGCAGTATCTTGGCTGTGCAGATATATATATATGTAATGGCGAACCATCCAGACATTGTCGTAGTGGATGAACAACAGAGGAAAGCCGTTGTGGTAGATGTAGCAATACCAAGCGACTGCAACATCAGGAAAAAGGAGCACGAGAAACTGGAGAAATACCAGGGCCTCAGCGAGGAACTGGAGAGGGCCTGGAAGGTGAAGACCACAGTGGTGCCTGTGGTCATCGGGGCCCTCGGGGCAGTCACCCCCAAACTGGATCAATGGCTACAACAGATCCCAGGAACAACATCAGACATCTCAGTCCAGAAATGTACAGTCCTTGGCACAGCCAAGATACTACAGGACCCTCAAGCTCCCAGGCCTCTGGTAGAGGACCCGAGCTCAGAGGATAAGAACCACCCGCATATATATATATATATATATATATATATATATGTATATATATATATATATATATATATATATATATAAAAACCCTTAGTGCTAAATATCTGATCCACTTCCTCAATAAAAATGAATCAAAAGTCCTTCCACTACATTGTGTTCACGTCCTCATTTCACAAGGGGGAATTATAATGTCAGATCGGGCTGGGGTTGGTTTAGATCACTTCGCCCCCATCATTAATGATTAAATAATAATTTTTGAAAACTTTCTTTCGGATTGACCTATATTGACAGAATCTGACAGCAGAATTTATCTGAGGAAAATCAAACCAAAAAGGAGGCATGGGGGGAAGCACTTCTTCACAGTACTGTAAATGATCAATCAGTTTTTTCAGTGAGATTTGAAGCCTGGGTATTGGATCACAGCAGATAGCAGCCACTCCATGTTAGCAGCATCTTGTTGAGACAGCCTGACAAATGAATTCAGTGAGTGCAGCTTGTTTGTTTGGGTCACACCCATGAGGAGAGCTGCTGTTTGAAGGCAGCCAGCAGGACCTGGCCAGAGGGGCAGAGATTCTCCAGCCTCAATAAGAAACTCACCACCACCAGCCTTTATCCTCAGATCTGAAGCCAAATCCAGTTCATAAATGTATGTCTCATGAAACATCAAACACAGTCAAACAAATCTTCACAGAATAAAACACTGCAGCACAGTCTTGTTTCCAGAACTGCCCATATTGATGGACTGAAGCTGTTTTATCGTTAAAAGATGATGTGAATAATATGCGCAGAAATGTTAACAGCAGAGCAGCAGCAGCAGCAGCAGCTACCTGTTCCTTTATAATTTATACTGAATAAGGCTGCAGACATCATGACACCTCACTGTAAAATGAATGCTCCTAATAAGTATGTTTCTGACTGAGGTCTGCGCAGTAATCCGCGCTGCACACAATAAGGATATGGCCATTCTGTGATCTTTTTGGCATATTTCCGGATAATATTATCCTCGCTAAAGATAAATAGGGAGCGGTTGACGGTGAGGCAGTTCTGTTTGACTGGAATGGGGTTGTAAATAGCCATGGTCCTGGCTCTCTGAGCCATGGTCTGTTTGTACATCCTCTGGCCCCCCGGAGGCCCCGGCTGCCGGTTGGCCCCTCTGCTTGGCCCCATGGGGCCGCTGCCTCTGAAGCGGCTGGAAGCATCGTCTTCAAAACGAGCCATTCTGAGACTGCGAAAATCTTGCTGGAGACACCGACACTGACAGAACAGAAATGGAGATGAAGCATCACCGCAGAGACTGCTGCACCGTCCCCCGGCAGGTCCTCACTGACAGAGTCAGGAAGAAGATCCAGCAAAAACAATGAGAGTGGCTCCTCAGGGTCGCTCCGACAGCTCCTGGTCTACGCGGCTCCCCATGCTGCCGGCAGCTCCGAGGTGAATTTGTTGCTCAAAGTTCAGCGGCTGCCCCTCCACGATGCATCATTTTCCTGGGTGTTGCTCCTCCGGCTGCCCGCCCCGCTCCTTAGAGGCGACAGATCCATCCATCCAGTGGAAACAACTTCCCCACTGTTTGACTGCAGAGACGGGCTTCAGTCAGTCTGAGATCCCCAGCCTCAGAAGAACCCCCAGAAACAGCCGCATTTCCTCTTCCGGGAGGCTCCTGTCCGTGCCGAGTTGACTGAGGAGTGCGTGTTTCTCGGAGCTGCCGCTCCCCGCGGAAGCTTAAAAGAACACGCCGCCTTCAGACGATCCGTCGCCCGCAGAGAAATCCCGGGTCGGCCGCTCGATTCCACGAAACCTCCTTTAAGAGTATAGACTCCACTTTCCCCAGCGCCGCTCATCCATACCCCCATGTGGCTGACAGACGCCAGCCAGTGGCTCCACCTGGATCGGCCCTGTTTCCATAGCAACACGGAAGGGAGAGAGCCATATCGTATAAAATCCTAACCCATCATCAACTATCAGAATAGGAGCTGTTCCTTTTTGTTTATTTATATTTTCATACTTGAGTTTCATGAAATAAATAGAATGAATCTAAATAAAAAGAATGTCACACATAGGCTACTGGATTTATGCATTCATAAATCAGAGTCACAAATAAGTCAAGTTTACATCTTTATTTTCCAACAACAAATTAACACATTAGGTAAATAATCCCACATTATATAAAGTGATGCAGGTAAGAACAGCTGGTTCACAGGAGAAACAGCCAAGCAACAGAAAGGTCAAGGACTTGATGTGTTTGTGAAAGGTTTAAGTCACTCGGGGTTCTGCTTTTGGACACATCCGGTTCCTGTGGACAAACTACATTTTAAAACCTCTTATAGTACATGTGGCCATCCTGTTTACTTAGCAACAATCAATTACAATTGAGCAAATCAACTAAAAAAATAGTTAACCCCTTAATGCCTCGATTCATATCCAGTTGTACAAAAAACTGCATTGCAAACTTTTCACTTGAGCAGAGCACCAACCTGTAGTGTCAGTTTAGGATTGGGCTTTAAAGGGACGAAACCAACAGATCAATCTCAGATGTTTAAAACCAACAAGCTGCATGTTCTGGAGCGACCGACTTGAAAAGCCTTCCTGACAGACTGGACAGTTTTACAAGGAACTGTCCAGTGGAGAGAGACCACACAGATGCCATGTTGTGATTGCAGCCAAAGGTGCATATGGACTTAAAGGGGTGAATATTTATGCAATCACATATTTCATGTTACATATTTGTCTTTTTTATATATAGAAATCAGTTTAAAATTTGACCCAAAATAATTAATCACAATCGATTTGTAAAAGTCATAAAGGGTAAATAAAAAAATAAAAAATCAACAAAACATCCAGTGTTTAATATCTTATTCATAATTCATTGGATTAAAGAAATCTAAAAAGCCCCAAAACTGTTTGTGGCAGGAGACATCATCTGTTTACCAGTGCTGGAAATAACTACTGCTTCTCTTATTCTCTGAATTTTATGAAAAGAAAAAAAAAAAGGCAAGTCATTGGGATCAGTAAACAGTAAACGTAGTGGGATCATCAGGATTGTTTTTATTGCAGTCAGAAAATAACAAATATCTGATTTTTTTCCTCATAGTAACAATATTACAACTATTTATAAACATGAAAATGAATTTGATTTAGCTCTTCTCTCCCTGGCTTGAGTTCACCTACATTACGCTTTCACCTCAGACTTCTGCTACATTTCTCACCATTATTCATGTTAAACAGAACAAAATCGCATGAGTAACATCCAGACCTTTGGAAATGACCAGACGCAGAATATCTCCTTGTTAGAAGTTGGTCTACAATGTTTCAGTGCTTTTGCAATTCTAACTTGAACATTAATTATCAAATGTTGAAATCTCCCACAATAAGGATGCAGTTATAATCAAAATAAATTACAGACAGCAGTTTGGGAAAGTTAGCATGACAAATATTTAAAAAACTTCACAAAAGAAAGACCTTGAACAAGTTAAAATTTTCCTGGTACTTTCTTACATACTGATGACTCATTCGACATTGGCACACTTAGCCTGTGGATCCAAATCAAAAGTTCTGAAGCACATGCACATTTAAAAATGTTAAGACAGCAGACACCAAGGACCAAGATTTGATAACTCCTGCTCAGAGACTTTCACAGTGGATGGGAGGTGACAATTTCATTGTTTTAACATTGATGTGTCAAGACAAAAAAAACAATAAATTGTGTTGTACGAAAACTGAAAAAATTATGTTTCACTGCAATTTAAATGAAGCACAAAGCGCAATAAAGTAGAAACACAACCATCACATTTATCAATAAGATAAATGTAAAAGGAAAAAGCAACAGCACAGAACTTTAGTGCAAACCAGAATACAATCACTATAGGAAGAGCACACACTCAGCACAATTGAGTGATTTGTGCTGAGATAGATGTATGGACAGGGAACTAAGACGAATCCTAAAACAACATCAAGTCATTTTCCAAGCCGCACCAAGGATGGTCCATGATTCTGTAGTTCTGACTGCTCCATCATTTGCTGATGGAGGTGAAATAGATCAGCCTCTATCTGCCCGCAGCTGAGTGATGGCATTGGGGAGAACCACACAGGCAGCTGAAGAACTTGCTTTTCACCCTCCAGTAGTTGTCGCCATAGTCAATCCTACAGACAAAAATCATTGTTATCCAAGAATGACGGAGAGAGCCGAGGAAAGGATTTTAGCAGGAACTCACCCGATCTGTTCTCCAGCTTTGATGGGTCTACATGAGAAGAAGGCTATTCTTGGGAAGCGCTGGTCTTGGTGCACAGTGAAAACCCTCACAGCTATCAGGTTGGGCTCACACATGTGGTTGATGAAGCGGCCGATGTTGCCGTAGAGCCTGGCATCAATGCAGTATGGCTCCCCTACCTAAATAAGACCATGACCCAACAGCATCACAGTCACATGATTTTCCTTGTTCTAAATGGAGAATCATTGAGAGTGGTGTTCTCTAGACAAAAAACTGCAAACAATGGACAAACATTATGTTGGTCTGATCTGTCCAAAGGTCAGGTCTAGAGCTGTCATGGTCCTAAAACATGCTGACCTTGTGACCATATTGATGGTCTGCGGAGGATAGGCAGCTTTGCTACATGTTTCTCTACTTCAACCACTTTCCAATCTCAGTTCTGGAATGGGTAGCTGTCCAGAACTACTGTTTCTGGAAAACTAGGGTAGGGTAGGAATTACCTGTTGTAATTCCTCCTTTGCATTAATAGGAAATGTTCAATCACACTTTGATGATCAATCAATCAATGGATCTGGTTAAACTTTTTTGAGCTTTATATCATGTTATGATGTTATTCCCTCATCAAAACATTCCTGGAGTGTTGCCTTGATTCTTTCATATATGTCTGAGAAATCATAATCTCCAGGGCAACCATTCAGCATAGTTACTTGGTTAAGCTACAAAAGCAACACGTGTTATCTAATGTTTTTACTTCAGAAAAAAAGTTACACACACCTCAGTTCTCCTTTGGTTAGAAACAGATTATTCTTTTATGTTCTGAATTATAAAAGCTTATACTAGAGCATGCACATTTGTTCTTTCACTCTAACCCATTATAGTGGAAGGAGCATGGTTCCACTAGAAAATATGCTGTAGACAAAAGACGCATGGAAGCAGGAAATGTTTCCAGGGCTCAGCATCCCTAATGTGTGGACTTCCTAACAACATGTTTGCATGTAGTTCACCTTATTGTCCAAGGTGAAGAGGAAAGAGTCGTTCTCTCTCTTGTCAGCCTCGGAATTACTGATGATCTCGCCAACGTACCTGTTAAAGTATCCAGAAGCAGAGCTTAGCATGCTACAGCTCTTGTGTGTTAGCACTATAGCAATGGATTTAATTATGTCTCTTCTGTCAGCATCTCCTCACTCGCAAATGAATGTTCCTTGTGGGACGTCTTGAACGGTCCTCACTCCCCAGCCCATCTTCTCTGTCTTGTAGAGCTTCAGGCGGACTCTGGAACAAACAATATCAACACACTTCATGTCATCATGTTGGTGAAAGGAGGCGAATATCAGGATTCTAATCTGTTTCCTCACTTGGTCAAAGCTTTCAATCTGGTTATTTTTTTTAAGTAACATACCTGATCTTTGTAAATCATACAAAAATACCATAGCACAAAAATACAGCTGTTCCTGCACACAGCTGATTGTGAACTAAGTTTTCTGTTATTTAAAAGTTTTATCTAAATGAAACAAGAATTTTTGTCTTATTTACGAAAACTTCCCACAAAAGCCCTTTGTTGTCCTGACTTGTTCATTTTGTGGTTTGCAAATTTGAAGAGGGTGAAAAGTGTTAAAATAAATAATTATTTGAATGTGTGATTAATAAAGTTGAAAACAATACAATAGAAAAAAATGTTACACAACGTAATTAATTATACGTGTAACAAATAAAATAGTAATTTCATTTAATTTCACAATAAAATAAATTATTTCACAATCTGATGATTAACTTCATGTTGCTGTGGTGCAGCACATAATAGATTGATTAAATCTGTCAGTGGGAGGAGCTGAGACTGAGCCTGATCCTCTGTTCTGAACAGAGAGGGCGGTGGCACCAGTTATGGAGGATCTGCAGGAAGCTGACTGAAGATATTTTGCACCTGATTGAACAAGCAGGAGTCGCTCATTGGATTATGTGACTGAAAAAACCCCAAATACCTTCTGGAAGTTTTTTCTGCTCCTTAGAAACATTTCAAACATTTCTGAAGAACTCATTCAACATGCATTTGAAACACCAGGATGGAGGCAAACTACACTGAGCTGTTTGGAAAATCTAGATGGAGCAGTTTTTCTGAGGACAGTCCCACCTGAGTCCATTCTGCACCACACGGTTTCGACACGTCCTCCAGCAGGAGCAGGCATGGTTACACTCAAACAGCACAGGAGGCTCCCACTGACAGAAGTCCAGAGGCAGCCGACCCTCCTGTAAAAACACACAATATTTACTACAAGTGACTGAAAGAAAGCTAAATAAATATGTGCATTTTCACGGTGAAGCCACAGATCACGTTCAATTGACTTATAAACCTGAATTATGACTTCTGGATAAAAAACTTGCAATAATATCTCATATGAGAAATGATAATTTTCAGGTTATTCAATTGAATACAAAATATTCCACTGAATTCACTACGTAGCTCAAAGAATGCATAAAATGGGTCTAGTTTAGTCTGAATTATGTGGAAATTCAGACTAAACTGAATTTACTCTAAATTCAGTTTATATTTATCCAGATAAATATTTTCATGCTTTATAGCAGTAACCATTAAAATTCTTATAAATTGGAAAACAAGGACACATCAGACAAATTTACTCACTGAACACATTTCAATGGAAAATTATCTTTATATAATAGATTTTATATGATTTTCACTTCAAAAACATGACTGTCAGGTTAATTGGTTTTTCTAATTTCTCTCTAGGTGTATGGATGTGTGTCCTGTCTGTCTCTGTGTTGCCCTGCGACAGTTTGTTGGAGACGGGCACTAGCACTCCTCCTCATCCACTAGGGACAAGGGTACACAGAAAATGGATGGAAGGATGATTTTCATTTATAACGTTTCCATGGGTATCCTAATGTTTTTTCTGAATCTTTATTACATGATGAAACTTTTAAAAACACTTCATTATTATTATTCTGTTTTCAGAAATAGAACAAGTTTGTCAAGTTCTGAGCTGCATTAAAATGGAAATTACTTTTGAAGGGAAAATTAAACAAATCTTTTTTTTCCTAGGATTATATAAATATTTGACATTTATAGATAAAAGACCCTTTTTGTGGTCTTTCTACATTGTAGGCTGAGAATAGATGTAGTGAGACAAACTGCCCTCACAAATTCCATCAGCTAACATGTTAAAACAAAAAGAAAATACAGAAATTGTTTTTCCTCATTTGCAAATGGTAGAAAACAGCAACACTTTTGATATGGGATATCTGGTGTGTGTGTTTGGACTTACACTGTCATACCAACATCGCAGACTGAGCTGGCCACACATGCAGGATGGATGAGCAGTCATCTGTGCAGCTGCAGTGCTTAGTGACAAAATACATTCATAGCCATGAGGACCTCCACAAGCAGTCAGCCATAAGCTTAAGACTTCACAGGTAGAGATCTAGACTCACCTGGAGATGGGTGATGTCCTTGTCTATGTTCAGTGATGAGCTGAGGCAGCTGTCTGGTATATATTTAAAGTTATCAGGACATGGTTCACTGTCAACACCATTAACACAGCTGATAGGGACTGCCTCATATCCCCGGGATATGTCCCTACAAGAAGAAATGTTGGATCTTGTTGACATCAGAGGAAACGGATTCACAAAGGTTCCCTATTCTCAAAAACTACAGACATTCTCCTAAGCTGCATGGACAGCTAAGGCACACAGCATAAAGAGATATCTAATTAGCTAAGTAGGGACAAATCAATAAACAGTCAATAGCGCTCTCATGCTGGTAACCTAGCTCAGCAAAAAGGAAGGAAGTAGAAACCTGGTTGTGCAAAGAGGAAGTTCTACTATCATCTTTCAAGCTCAAATAATATGCTGAAGAAAAACTACTGAACAAAAAACAAAAGAATAAGGCTTGGAAATCTTCAATGTTGAGAAATATATTAACCTCATTGTCAAGACTTTCCGGCCTTAGAAATTCAAGCCAATTTAGGTCTTGTTATGGATTCAGTTTTGGTGTCTACCTGCTGAGTTGCCTCTCTCCTTGACAGTCCCGTTCTCTCCTGGCATCAGTAAGTCTTTTGCTGGTGTTGAGAGCCGTCCACACCTTAGAGCCGCTCACACTCAGGGCCAACGCTGTGTCACCTTCCTTGTTCTTCTGAGAAACATCCGCCCCATGACACAAAAACAACCTGCAGTCCGTATAATAAAAGTCATGTTGTAACTCTGGTGGCTCTTCTAACAATATAGACTGTAAATGTTGCAGCACTTACTTTATTTTCTTTTCAACAAAATTAACCGTTCTATGTCTCTGTTATACACATATACACACATGAAGTTGTGTTCACATTTTATAATTATGATTATAAAATGTTTCACTGAGAAGTAGCTCGTATAATGAGCTCAGCAGATCTGCAATTCCACCAGGTATTTGCTAATTGCTGCTGGCTAGTCTGAAGGAGCTGAGTAGGGAAGGATGCTCTATGAAGCAAAAGCTTGGCGGCTCCAAGGAAGAGCTGTATCTCGAAGCTAGATCTACTGAGGCGTTCTCCACAGTTGAATGGTTTTCATGGAGATTATAGGATTTCTCAAATATGCGTGAAAGAATCAAGGCAACACTCCAGGCATGTTTCTGAGGAGGGAATAACTTCATAATATCATGTAAAACACTAAATAGTCGATTTTACATAATACTGACCCATTAAGAAGTGCAACATAAAGCTTACAGGAGACTTCCCAATTAATGAAGCCATAAACTTGAAGTTCTCAGTATTTCCCCCTTCAGTCCACAAAACAAACTAAAAAACTAGACTAGATCCTCTTGATGAAGTTAAATTGTTTACTTCAAAGATAAAAACGATAGATGTAACTTGTCCACCAATACAATAAAGAGCAAACGAGTAAAAACTGTGACTCCACTCCAACTGTCCAGGGTTTCCCCCAAAAAACTTTCTAAGCCCAGCGCCCGGGGTGCTAGGGCAGTCATCCAGCCAGCAGCAATGTTTTTGACTTAAAAAATGTTTAAAGTTGCCAGAAAATTTGAAATTATCACTTGATAGTGATGCGTTATTGGACAACTGGAAGATTAATGCCTAAACAACAACTATAAGGTCTTAAAAAAGGGAATGATTAAAAAAATGTAAATAAATAAACAATGCTAAGCCTGGTGAGGACACAAGTAAAGCCTGGTGGCCTGCCAGTCTTATAATACACTCCCATTCACTCAAAGTCTAGCCACACCCTAAACTCTTTTTAACAAATTCTTATGCATGAGAGTCTTTTTTACTGGTAAATAATCATTTGATCCAAATAAACTTAAATTATCATAAGAGATATAAACCAAATTTATTCTAAAGGTCTGAATGAACTAAAACTGAATTTAGGCTTCTCCAGTATTATAAAATAAGTAAAATATAAGTAAAGCATATCAATTTAATACAAAATACCTTTTTGTGTTTCAAATGCAAGATAATTTGATATTTTATGTGACATTTGGTAACCATAGGAGCATTTCTATATTTACCTAATTATATAATTTCCTTTAAAGTGAGAGAGAGCTCCTCAAACATGATCCAGACACAGACTGTGTCCATAACAACCTCATTACTGATCCTTTCACCCTATGAAGAACTAAAGAATCTAGCAGACATTTCACTGTAGGCTACGCACTTACATAACACACTGTAGGTGATTCTCTCTGGCAGCGATGTGAAGTGGTGTGTCACCGTGAATGCTCGTGGCGTTCAGGTCGCAGCCTGCCTCCAGCAGTGCCTGGGCGACATCGTCGCAGCCCGACAGAGCTGCCCAGTGCAGACAGACGTTTTCCTCCTGCACAAAGCCCAAGCTAGACGTCAGCATGGCAAAGTTCATAAATGTAACACTGCCACTAACCAGTACACTAGACCAGGGATCCTCAAATCCAGGCCTTGTCCAAAAGGTTTAAGATGCATCTCTGCTCCAAAACATCTGAGTCAAATAAGGTGGTCATTAGCAGGACTCTGGAGAGCTTGACTGCACTGAGAAAATAATTCAGATATTTGATTGAAGTGTGTGTAAGCAGGGACACATCTAAAAGTTGCAGGACACTGGCCCTCGAGGCTTGGATTTGAGAACCACTGCACCAGCTGAACTCTGCAGACAAACTTTCACTCTCAACCAAAAGTGGTTTTAAATGACTCCATGTGTCCCAAAAAGACAGTGAGTGTCACTGCTGTTCTTATGGCAGGTGACACTGATTAACCTTCTATCTGTTCCAGGATGAATATAGTCAAGGTTTGTACCACAACTGCTGTACCACAAGTGCTTTGATACCATCTAGTGGTCACACTGTGAACAACACCTCCTTCACATAAGCGCAATTGTACACCAGGTTGACTTCATTAAAACTAGCTGAAAAACTCAGTAAATTCTCAGATTCTTAGCTTTGTTGTGCAATTGTTGAACTATATAAAGACTTACTAATGTCTTCCGCAACTGATATATAAGAATAGACGATGTGTGATTATAATTCTAAGCAATTTGTTCTGATTTGGGGTCTAAAGTTTTCAGCAACATTATTCAACTAAGGAATGGACAGGCTTTATATCATTAATTAGTAATACATATAATTAAGGGACAATTGTAAAAATAGTAAATTATGTGCATTTATTTGCATTATATGGATTGAGTAAAGAAATAATTTCAGCTTATGAAAAAAAAAAAAAAAAAGATTTCAGCATTACTTTGGATGGTAAAGGTTGCTGACCCCTGGCCCCCTAGCATACTCAGGTCATCATTAGCAGTACTTGTAAATTGCTTTATGTTATCATTAACTGACCTAAATGCATAATACACAATAAGTAATTACATTTACATTAATTAAATGTAGTTAAATTACATTTACTCCAAAACACCTGTGTACCAGTGTTGTAGTACCTAATTTGAACATTAAATGCCAGTTTGTAACATCTCTCTACGAGGACCCCTGCAGAGAGATGTTGCAAGGGACTCTGCTAACACTAACACAGTAGTGTTTAGTTTTAGTGACTCACCTTGTCTCTGATGTTCACATCAGCTCCTTTCCTCAGAAACAGATGCACCAGTTCTTTGTGCTTGTGTTCGATTGCCCAGGTGATGGCCGTCCACCCCCCATTATCCTGAACAGACAGAAGCTAATAAACTCATGCCAAGATTTTTCACACACACACACACACACGTGTATGTGATCCCAGTGCTTAGCATATGAAAATTATATGCGTTTTTACCTGACAGTTGATGTATTTGGATGCCTTGTTAAGCAGATGATCAACAACATCATAATGTCCCAGTTTAGCAGCCAGATGCAGGCAGGTGAAACCCCTGATATCCTGGGATAGCATTATGATTCACATTGAACAAAACAACATGGACACCATCATGGTATGAAAGACTGTTGTATTTGTTTCTACCCTTCCTCACTTATAACTATGTTACATCAGACAGGAACTAATGAAATATAAAAATCTGTTTGAAAATGTTTGCTGTCTAATCTTGTCTTTTACAAATGGCATTTCAAAAAATGGTAAATGGACTGAACTTATATAGTCCATTTATAAGTGTAAAGAACTTTGATTTTGTCCACTCAAAGTGCTTTACACTAGAGTCACATTCACCCATTCGCACTCACAAACGCACACACATTCATACACCGATACGCAGATCGGTAAGCAATTCGGGGTTAAGTGCCTTGCCCAGAGGCACGTTGACATGTGGCAGGAGAACGCTGGAATCACACCTACAACCCTCCGATCGCTACCACACAGCCACAGTCGCCCTCATTATCAACTCACTAAAGTATTAAATACTTTTAGACTCATTTAAAAGTATCAGTTTTGAGCCAGATCATTTATAGTGTGTTTAATCACTGATAAACACACATGCGCACACAGCTTTTCCATATTCCTTTTGCATGCTTACCTCAGTTTAACTGCACTTTTGCTCAAACAAAGCAAAAAATACAACACTAACATTAGAACGTAAGTCAGTTCTTCTGCAGGAGTTGGTGGAGTTAAGAGAAGAAGCATGTAAACTGGAGCAGACATATTAAGAACACTAAGCTAAAACATAGATGGAGCAAGAAATGTGAATTATGGAAGAGGACTGTGAACACTGGGGTTCTCATGGCTCATAAAGATGTAGTAATCAGAGTTTAGTGGTCAGAACACCTTCAGTGAAGCCTTTGATAGGCAGTCTGCAGCTCTAGGTGATGATCCTTTAAAAGAAACTCATCTTAACTGTCCCCAGTGGTTGGGACTTTCTGACTTTAGCATTGAGTTAAAAAAGAATATTTTTGAAAAACTAAACACCCTTTTGCTTTACTGAGTTAAATTGTAAAAATGAGGTTTTAGCCTCTTAGTATCTTTTTCTGGGAATATTGGGAAACAACAAAAATGAAAATTACAAACACAACACAACAGATGAAGATTGCAGGCAGGCAGTAAGTGGGTGCCCAATGTCCCACCTTGTGGCCAACTGTAGCTCCGGCTCTGACCAGGTACTTCACTGTGTCCAGATGGTTGTTTTCGCAGGCCGCCATGAGAGCTGTTCTGTGCTCCTCATCAAACATCTCTAGGTTGGCCCCAGCCTTTAACCAGACAGGAACATGGAATCAATCATCATCTCTCCCCAAGAGGCAACAGCTCTGGGTTCTCAGCCCTCAACAGCTATGGACTCAGGAAAATTTTATGCGACATAAAACTCCCAACATGATCTGGGAATAGTTTAAAAAGCTTTAAAAACTTTACAAGATATGATTCTAAGCATTTTGCGATATAATTAGGCAGTGGTTAGGAAAGAGATTCTATGATAAATTTGAATAGAAATATCTGTTTAATGTCAGCCATAAAGGATCTAAAATAAATAGTTTTCAGAATACAGGATCCTCTGTATTTGGAAACCTGCTGCTCAACATCACTCTCTGGTGGTAGGATCTGCTATAACATCATCAGTGAGGGAATAATGAGACTAAGTGGGTCACTTTGACCTCAGTCGGAAAGCCTGGAGAAAACTCTGAACTTTCTCCAGTATCTAATTAAATTAACTTCAAACCACAGTAGCTCTGTTGTGAAGTGTTTAACTAGATCTGTAAACAGAACTTACTAAATCTGGATTACAGAAAAACTAGTGTCAAAATACAACAGAGGAGTTGTCCTGATTGGTAAGACATAATTTTAAGACTTCCCATATTTCCTCCTTTAGAGTTCCAACAGTTTGGTTCTGCATTGAGGCCTGTTTTATTTTACCTGGACCAGCATGTGGCAGATCTCCTGGTGACCCTCAGCAGCTGCTGCATGAAGAGCGGTGCGCTTATGGTGTCCCTCCATCAAGAAGTTCGGGTCCTTTCCATCAACTACAGAAAACTATCTTTAGGCTTACATGAACGTTCATCCATGTAAACCTAAAGTCCATGTAAGTGCTAAAGTCAGAAACCACTTGTACAAAGTAACACCTAGGATCTGTGCAGACAGCCTGGCTTATTGGGAAAGTGTGAATGTGAACTTATAATACCACTTGCTCATAAGTTATCAAAAAATATCCTAAGCCACGCAGGAAGTTGAACTGTTCCATAAAAGAACTGTTCCACTCCTGCATCCTAATATTTCTAAAGATTTAGGGAATGTAAGGTGCCAAAGTGGATGTGTAGCAAACTGGAGTTACCGAGAAGCTGAATGACCATCTGTAGGTCTCCTTGCTTTGCAGAGACATACAGCTGCCTGGCAGGACCCTTCGCTTTCTTCCGTTTTAAGCTAAAAGAAAAACAAAGTCTTGAACAGTCATTCATGCAAAGGCAGAACCTGTAAGGTCTTCATTTTAGCATTTCTTTGCAATCTTACTTCTCGTCATCCAGTGACATGAGGATGGTCTCCAGTGACTCTTTACAATGTACAGCTTCTCCCTTGAACCTTGAACAACAAACATTAGCTCTGGGTCTGTGTTGTAAAAGAGTGGAACAGCCCTTTAAATGACTCAATCTGTATATCACAGACACATAAGGACAGCGTTACCTCATCTGGCTCTCCTCCCTACTCTTCTGTGGCTGGCTGCTCTTCTTCGCCCTGAGGATCTGAGGGACAGCAGGGGAAGTTGGGACAGAAGGCAAAGTGGCGACAGCAGGAAGTAAAGGTCCAGGGTTTGATCTGGGTATGGAGGGTGACAGATCTGGCTTTGGGAACATGACCTCTGTCGCCCCACTGGCGTCTTCTCCGCAGTGGGGGCAAAACCTACGCTCGTTCAGGATGGAGGCACAGTCCCGGTGGAAGCGGTGGGAAATGCTGCTGTACGGACGGCACTCCATGAAGGAGCCCTGAAAAGTGAGCAGAAACCAGGGAAACGTGGTCAAGTTTTAATCTCTAATTACTTCAGGTTTTCATACTTATGCCACATTTTATACTTGTTGGGGCACTAGTCACTAGACACAAGACATTTCATTAACTTCTAATCCTGGGTTAGTTGTGTCTACTTCATGAACATGTCTGATAGGAATGTATGCTACTGAGGCTTTGATGGCAGAGAAAAATTATAGCAGGTCTTCAGGTCATCAGCCAACTATCAGAAGATTTATTTGCAATATGGTCTGCTACTTTCATAAAATAATGAGAAACATTTATTTATAAACTAGCAAGTTTTATTTCTTCCTACCAGCCTGCAGAACAGCCCACAGCCAGGGCAGCACTGATGCTTGACCATTCCGGCTCGGTGGTCCTCGCACAAAACCAGCAGGTGGACGGTGTTGGAGGGTCGCATTAACTCTGGCTTCACCACCGGCCTCTGGCAGCGACTCACCTGGGAAGAAACAATTAAACAACAGATCTGCAGCACCCCAAAGACAATAGCGTCATGTGACTTCCAGCAAGCCGTAACCTTTACATGGCACCTCACAAGTGCAATTACCAGGAATGCACCTGTGAGGAGAGGAATGACTAGTTCAGATGAACAGGTTCTCTCCAGATTCTGGGATGTGGTATTTTTGTAAAGAAACAATTAATTCACAAAGCTGACTTTTCTGTTTGAGAATTCTAATACATATTTTTACCTGCAGGGTGCAATTCTGTAAATATGACAAATATTCTACATGTACCACATTTTCCTCCATGAAACGACTCACTATAGCTTTTAATTAAACACTCTGACTTCAGTTGATCCTATATTACTCACTTAAATCAAATCAACTGCAAAGAAACATGGAGCTCTCTCACACACTGATGACAACTGATCTGCAGATTTAAACCAAATGAAAGTTCTTTGCAGCAACAAATCTAAACTCCCTGAGCCACAGAGGATCAGTGAGAACCACTTAGAACATGATATGTAAAACCCTCCGTCTGTCAGCCAGCCGTCCGAACTTAAAGGAGCAGTATTATGTGTTTTCCAGGCCATTTCATGGCTCAGTCCAGTAACTATGTTACCTTCAGTTGTTAAATGCTGCATATATTAAACATGACTTAAACAAAATTGGATTTTAACCATTTGAAATTGGGATTCTGCTCTTTCCAACATTCCCACTTTCTGCATCACAATGTTTCTCTATTAAGAAGTTTACAACTGTTCTTGGGAATGTTGGACAGAGCAGAAGCTCTTATGAGTTTAGCAGACTCACAGTTCCACCAGGTGTTTGCTAATTGCTGTTACTGCTAGTCTGAAGGTGCTGAGAGGGAGCGTTGTGGGGTAATGGTGATCTGTGGGCAGAAGCTTAGCTTGGAGCCTGGAGCTCGGGGGAGGAGCTGTGCTCTGTGACAGCAGGTGCTCAGGCGCACCTAAATGGTTGCCACGGGAAATTAAAGGATTCCTCAAAAAATGTATGAAAGGATCAAAGCCACACTCCAGGTATATTTTTGATGAAGAAATACCAGCTAGAAAAGCAAAGTATAGATTAAAAAAGCTCTTGTTATATTAAAGTTAAATTGTTCTGAGCTTTATAATTTGATAAAAGATTTAATTGAACCCATCTGTAGCCATCCATTTCCCAGAAGTATTGTATATACATGACAAGTTTCTTTAAAGCACTGGCAACCAGCTTTGACTAGGACCGGAACTCATATGAAAAATAAAACTGAGGCCCGCAGCATAAAGTGGCTTTGTAGGGTCACCAAGTCTCCATAAAAAACATTAAATCAGGGACTTTTTCTGTATGCGAGTTACTTATAAAAACACCCAAGTCAAAATGACTTACATATTACAAAAATGCAAAACATATATTTATTCATAAATATATGAGACTTCTTTATATATGAAAGTGATAAGTTTATGCCTTCTTATTTGGTCCAGGTCCCCCACTCGTTTTTATTCTCTTTCTAAAGAGAACTAACTGAAGGCTAAAAACTGTAGGTAACTCAGTTTGCTCTGGACAGTTTGCTCCACTTAACACTGTTATTTGTGCATTCATGGGGACCAAGGTGTCAGAACAAGTTCCTTCTTTTTTATTATAATCACGGTAAGCAAACAATTAAAGGAAACATTACCACCACCAACTAGTAAGGGTTCTCTGTATATCAATCAAGTGACAGGATGATGTCTATTTTTCTTCAATGTCATGCAATGTACCCACACCACCTTTGCGATCAACTGGTAGATTGCAATTGACGTATTGAGTATCCCTGCATTAGATTATCTGTTAGTTTGAGAGTCAGATAATTTGTGATGGTGGGAGTTATGAATCCCACCACCACAAATGAAAACAGATGGAACCATATGTTTGATTCCCATGAGCCCAAGATTGGACTTTCCAGCAACAGATGGGATTTTAGTGAAACAAACAACGAATGGCCATTTAGAATTATAGGATTTTAGTTTAGGTATTTTATTGTTACCATTCCATCTGAGCTCTCCGTGGCCATGCAGGTCTGACTGCGTGTAGAAAAGCTCCCTCCGCTGCTGGGCGTCTCCATACGACAACAGCACAGTGGTAGCTCCTCTGCCAGGTCTGTTTCCTTCTCCTCAGTCTCTCCTACAGCACCACAGGATATTATCAACTCACTAAAGTTCAGGGCGTGAGGCTCATTCCAGAAAATCATTCAGTATCTACCTGAAAGAAAAGGGGAGAGTAGCTCTTCCTGAGCTTTCAGGTCCAGGCAGTCCAGAGCCAGCTCCGTGTATTCAACATGGCCGTCTTCTAAAGATATTTGCCTCTTCTCTGTAGCTGTCTGTTCTCCAGCATTTACAGACTTGGGCTGTGTTACTGACTTGTCAACTGTTGCAGGCAAATACTTCTTCACACCTGCTTTTGGTTTTTCTTTCTATGGAAAAACAGAAATGAAACTCATTCATTTAATCACCGTCCGATCAAACATTTCATAATAAAACACTGCATCTTGAAAGACAAAGACCCGCATCCACTTTATATCAGCACACAAGCAACTCCCCACATATTTAGACATTTAACTCTGATTTCTAACATTTAATTTAGGCCCAATTAACTGTCCACCAATGATTATTAGGTAACATCCCCATCAATAATGAAACAAAATAATTTTCTCCTGTCTATCTAAATGAGCCACTATATTCCTTCAGATCTCAGGACATCAAATACTATATAGTTTTGATTCTATGGGCTTCAGCACACATCAGCAGCATCCATCCGACTATGTTAGATAAACACACCCATGTTATTTTCTATCCAACAGCTCTCTCTGGCCCAGTCTGTTGAGTTGTATGTGTTTTAAGGTCCTATGCAGTCCTATTCAGAAGCATTAACACTTCAGATAAAGCTGCCCAAGCCTGGAGCATCAGGGGCCTCAGCATGTTAAAGGAGGCAAGTAAGGTGTGTTAATCGACACAGGGGTGCTGCATATGTCCCCTAAGTTAGCAACAAGTGAACCTGCCTTCTCCAAACGTTTAACTTTCTTCTTTGGGACAAGGCTGTATGTTCCCATCCTCCTCTTCTTCTTCTTCACAGCTAGAAGAACAAATATAAGGTCTGGCATTATTATTAAACGACAACTGCAACAGTTTCATTTTATTTTGTAACGAAGATGAGATGACAGCTTTACACATTACTGGTTTGCAAGTCTTACTAATGTCATTCATTATGACTGCAGTAATAAGAAAATCAGATCATCACAGACAAAAAGCTATTCATATAAATTTTCAAAGTCCAAACAGAAATGGCACAGAGGATGTGAACAGCTGCTCATTATAAACGGTGTGCACCCAGCTCCCCTTTGAATAATAAATTATCTACATAATGGAATTGTAGTTTATAGTTTATAGAATAATTATAGTTTGGTATTATGTCAAATATATTTCGGATATCTTCTGGTGAACTTAATATATGAAGAAAAGTTTGCAATGTAAAATGTGTTTTCATCGTTTGAATCAGTAAAAAGTCACTGACCTTTTTCACTGCAGGAGAAATTCTACAAACAAGCTTCACTACAGACCAGAAGTTTTATGTTTTTAAAAATTCATACAAAAATTAAACAACATAATGTTTGGATACTGTCTATATGTATGTACTCAAAACATTACAGAGCAAATTCTGTTGTAATGAGATCAAAATGTGTAACACACTGCAGCAGTTTCCAACACTTTTTGGTTGGGATACAGAACCAAAATATTCAATTCATAAAGAGACCCATCTTTTTTAATATTTACACAATTGCTTGTTGTTATAACCCTTGATGTTTTAGATCTTTTTATTGTTCAGTGTCTTGAAAAGCACTTCATAAATATAATCTATTTATCACTAAAAGAACTGGTGACCTGTCCAGGGTGACCCTGCCTCTTACCCAGGATGGACGGACACTATAGCATTCATTCATTCATTCATCCATTCATCCATCCACGGGTGGATGGATCCATAGCATCGGTATCACGTTTGTACCAATGCTAATTTCTTTTCACTCAATGATCACTGTAAAATGATTTTTCCCTAAACTTATTGAAAGTTAAAAAAAATACTGAAATCAAAGTGTGTGTTTGTGGACTGCAGGAATTCATTTACCCCTTGTTGCTCACCACCTCTCACTATGAAGTGAATTCTGAAACAAAATTTCAATCAGCAGTCCCTATTTATATTTATCAAGAGCTACCTAAGAACATACTCTGTATGCAGCAGTCTGAAATCAATCAAGATTCTTGTGAAAAAAAAAAACCTGCAAACTTTCTAAGTCACAGACAAACAGATCAACTAACCCATCTGAGCTTTGACCGCAGTGGACACACCCCTCCCTTTGGCTGTGTGGTTTTGCTCAGCAGTAGATGCTGGTTGAGATGACATGGAGTCCTTAGCAACAGGCTTTGGTGTCTTTTGGCCAGAAGTCTTTGGAGGCTAAGAGAAAACAGGCATGACCTTCCATTAACAGAAGGAGATAAATAACACAAAAACAAATGGACTTACAGTCATTTTCTATACCACCGTGAAGTGGTGTATATATTTATATAGATATATACATATACACAAAGAGACACACACACACTAATTCACAGCTGCATACTTTTGAACATCGCAGTAACAATGTCTTGCCTTGCTAAGAGAACCTGACTGCTGTGCCTTTTCCACATCCTGAGCCTGTGCAGAACATGCAGATGGAATCAGTTGCTCTGAGTTTTCAGCAGTAGCAGCTGGAGGAAACCCTTCTCCAACAGTTTCAGCAGTCAGTCGTCCAGCTGTGGCCAGAAACAGGCTGCTACGAGGTGGAGGCGCTTTCCCCACTGCTGAGCCCACAGGTTTTCTCTGCAAAGCAGCATCATTACTGATTATGGGTGACATGTGGAAAGGAGTCACTGCGAAACCAGTCCTTTGATTGCTTTTAGCTTCTTGTACTTTAGTAGCTTTGGTTGTTCTAGAAGCAGTACTAGAGGATCCCACTGGTCCAGGGGACACATGTTTTCTGTCTAGCTCCATTGCTGTGAAGACAAAACACAGTTATTCTATTCAACAGTGTAGTTGGTGTCGGACATGACAGGTGACAGACAATAATCTATTTCAAGGAGAAAGAAATGAATCAATCCAAATAAAAATGATCACATCTAGATGATCATTTTTATTCTTTCTTAGATTTACAGCAAACAAACATTCGCGGATTTTAGTGGCTCAGCACTGTAAAATAAGACCATTAAATAAACCAACTTCAAGAACCTGCAGCATGTTTAAAGCACAGAATTAACTTTATTAATTTCTTTGGGAGTCACAGCAATCTGATCGGAATCATTTTCTGTGGGATCGAAAATTACAACGTAATTTTTTAATATCAATAAAGAGAAACTTTATTGATATTAAAATTTAAATTATTGCTCTTTTTGAGCAATAATTATCGCTCGGGAAATTCTAGCGGTACCAGTACAGACCCTGTTTTCACCAGTTTATCTTGTTTGTACCTGATAAACTGTACAAACACTCGCCTTGTTAGTTGCACATTATTCCCATTCAACCCCGCGTTAATTTAACCAGTCCCACATATGACTGCGACCCCTGTTTCACAAAAGTCTAGTTAATGCAAAGGATGAGATGCAGCGGTCACAAGTTTGAAAGAGGCAAACAAACAATGGCTGCCATCTTTGTTTTGATTCAGTAGGAAGCAGGGGAGAAACTTCGGGAAGCAGTTTTAACAAATAACCTTGTTATATTGAACGAGTTGGTTTTCCATCCGTACAGCGAGAGGACGAGAACGGTCTCCGTTGATCCTTTGAAAACTGTGTTTTTAAACCGCTTCGTTCTAAAACACTAAATAATGTGCGCTTCGCTCCGTAAAGGCATGCAGAGAGGAACCAGACGAAACTCTCGCTGAAGGGGCTCTACGCTAAACAGAAGTCCCCGGTAGAAAATTACAAAAAAAGTACATAAAACATATCAGCAGCTGTTTCACATGAAAAGTTCAAGCAGCAAAAGTTCCAACTTACAGTGCGAAGAGAGAAGCAGCGCTGGGCCCACACCAGGTATGGAATGCCTGAAGGGTCATAATTCGCGCAATTTCCCCAGAAAATCTTGGACAGAATGTTTACACATGTTTACACTTGAAATTGGCAAATGGTTTAACTCTAAAACCATATTATGGGTGTTTTTTGTTTTTGTTTTTTCGTTGGAAAACTCCAAGTAAGTGTTCCAACAGTCTTTGTGAAGATGTTATTACCAATAGCCAAATTGCTTACCCACAGCTATAAATTTTCCAAGCTAGAACCCAGGTTTATTGCTTTCTTGACCATGCAACTTTGTATTTGTCTTCTTTATAGTGCTTTACCAATGCAAAAACTTCAAAGTTTATAACACTTTGTGTAATCTTTTACACCAAAAGTTACAGAAGAAGGCCTCAACAATCGCTTGGACCTGTGACTACTTCACAAACATTCCATATTTTGTGAGACTGAAGAACTGTGTGTCTAACCAGGTGGTCAACAACACATGAGCTACACGGGGAACTGTACTCTCACCATTTCTTTTCACTTTCTGCACTTCAAACTTCCAGCACATGTCCGACTTCTGTCATCTACAGATATACTCAGATGACTCTGTAGTTGTCAGGTGTATCAGAAATGGACAAGAGGCTGAGTATGGAGAGCTGGTGGACCGTTTTGTGGCATGGTGTGGAAATAGTCATTTCATTTTGAATGCAAACAAAACAAAAAAGATGTTTGTTGATTTCAGGAGAAACAGGGTTAGATCAAACCTTATTTCCAACACAGAAGAAGTGGAGGTGGTTGAGGAATATAAATACCTGTGTTCGTGTGGTCAACAAACTGGACTGCAGATGCAACTGTGTTTATTAGAAGCACATAAGCAGAATGTACTTCTTGAGGAAGCTGAAGCTTTTTCAAAGTTTGCAGAAAAATGCTGCAGAATATCTATAAGTCTGTTAAGAGCTCTTCTGCTGTCATTTGTTGGGGAAGCAGCATCAGAACCAGGGACCTAAAAAGGCTCAACAGCCTGATAAAGAAGGCTGGATCTGCTCTGGGGAGAACTGTGGAACCTCTGGAGATTATTAAACAAAGAAGGATTCTTCATAAAAATAAAGAAGATGATTGGACAATCCTGACCATCCTCTTCATGGGACTGTTTTGGGAAAACTGTGTATCTTCAGTTTGAATCTTCTTCAAATTTTCTGTAATACAGCTACCAAAGGTTTTCCCCGCCAACAAAATCCCTATCTACAATAACTGAAGATTAACATTTAATTTCCTTTTGGGATCAATAAAATATTTTTTTAACTTGACATCTACACCAATATGAGCTGCATTCTACTTAAAGACAATGTAATGGATTGGAGTTACAATGTAGTCTTCATTGTTACACCTGAAGTAGCCTTAATGCTTCAAGTCAAAATGGTTTGAACCAAGGCGAATGACAAAGCAGAGCTTGCTGAGGATCAGCAGCTGATTAACACATAAGCAAAATCCCTCTTGTTTTAATTCAATTTATTAAAAACTGCAGCAAGAAGACATTCAACAAAATAAATAAACATAAAATCCTGCTTGATTTTACAGTCTAGGCTATACATCTCCACTACTCTACATGACTGAACATTAAACACATAATAAATGTCCAAATAAAAGCTGGAATCACAGTGATACTGAATTTTAACAGCAACATAAGAGGTACAAGCAAAATCAGTACACATCACTGATGTGAAGATTTCAATGACAAGGAAATTGGACATGAAAAGAGCAAAGGCACAAAAACTAGCATTGACCACTTATATCCTTACAGCTGTCAAAACACTCAAAATTAATCTTGTTGATTCAGTTTATGTATTAAACCATTTAGTAGTACGTTACTGAGGCTGGAAAAGGAAATAAAACCACCAACAACTAAAAATCTATTTCAAACACATGAAAATGAAATTATTTTCCATTTGTATTAATAAAATCAAGACATTAAACAGACTTTTAAAAGAGTTTCAAAACAGCAGAAAATCCAGGTAGAGTCCAAACGGAACCCAATTTGCTCCAGGTTTCCTCCTGGCCTGCTCTCTGTATTCTGGGTTTATTAAAAAAAGAAAAAAAGTAATCCTGGAAATATGCCCACATTGTCCACGTTTAATAATTCCCACGTTGTTTCTGTCCTGGTATTGTTTTTTTGATGAACTTCATGTGTTCCAACTCTCACTGTAGGAAGGTGGAGCTTCTGGAAAACACAAACACCATCACACAAGAACACAATGTTATTGAATTATGAAGAGTGAAGAGTGCCAAATTGCATCAAATAAATAACTCAGGAAATGTGTCCATTTTTTAAAACTGGAAAAAAGAAAATTAAATATAGAGTTAGTGATATGTACCTCAATCAGATTTATCGGTTTTATTTTAAAAACTAGATGCAATTTTTTAAATTATATAATAATTTGTTTCATGTTCCTGTGCTGAAGTATATTACGAAATAATTTTAACAAAACTTATATTGAATTTCTAATGACTGAACAATATTCTGACATAATTAGATGAAATCAATGTTTTTAAACACAACAAGTTTGTACAGCAATGATGGGTCATAGGTGGACCCATCATACCTGCTCAGACATTCATGTCCACCTGTTGTCTCAGAAAACACCACCATCTGAAGAAGAAACTACAAATAGCAATAACTGCTGCAAGTTAGACTATTAGTTTATGAAAAAATGCCAAAAGCTTTCAAATGTTCTGGCCCTTAAAAAAAAATTTAACACAAATGAAAAAAGCTTTTTTAAAAGCTCTTGACCAAAAGTAATTACTAATGTATATGATTATATGCTAACTCATGAATGAAATCAGTGAATCTTTGCATTGCAGTGACAGATGTTATATGTGGGGATCTTACTGATATACGTCAAACATTTTCAGTTTGAAAGCTGTTCCACGTCTCTGTTCTCTAAACTTGTAATATTTGTGCTTACATTTTCAGTTTGAATGCAGGAATTCATCCATTTGTTCTCAAAACTTGTAATGCTTCACTCAAAACCTCTGCTCTCTTTCAAATATTCTTCGTGCTCTCTCACATCTGGTCAGATTTACTCCTCACTCGAAAACTTCTCTCTGCACGGATTAAATCTTCACTCACAAACCTTTCTGCTCGCTTGCAAATAGTTTTCTACTCTCTCGCAAATAGTTTTCTGCTGTCATGGAACAAGCAGAACCATTGCCTGGCAACCAGTCTAGCCAGGCTATAAATAAAGTTTTATTGAGCCTTTGCAGGTGATGTCACACTCTCCAGAACTCCACCCACTCTGCCATGATAGGGTCAAAACAACCAATGCGCTTCCACATCTGTCTCAAAACAGACATCTGTAACCTAATGTTGCTTTTATTTAGTTTATTTCACTTTAAAAATGGTCCTAGGGTGCTGCACGGTTGGCTGCCGAAACAGACAAGGATTCAAAACAAACTTGTCATTTTAATGTAACTTTTAATGAAAGATTTGGTGGTGATGGACAGCAGCTGTCATTCATTGTGTCTGTCAGCCCTCTGTGTAATTGCTGATTTGCAGTGAACACTTTTTAAAAAGCAAGAAAATTAACGTTCATATACTTTATGAGTGCAAGTATGATTTGAAAGATATCAAATATTGCTTTATTGAAAAGGTCCGCATCAGAAGGAATGAGGAATGGGTGGGTGTCTAAGCTAGCCATTTCCAACTTTTGAAAATCCACCCACTACAAGCCCCAACCAGGTGTGTAACGTTCACAGACAAGTTAGCTTGACTCGAAAAGTGGAAACCATGAATAAACTGACAAAAACAACTTTGGAAAATTATTTCAGTTGCTCTGTTTAATACTCCCATCCCTCACTTCCAACATACATCATGGCACCTTGAATGATTAAGTGACATATGGTAGTTGCAAAGGTTCAATCATGGGCAGTGGGAGCCTCCTCTAGGGTGCGTTTGTGTTCTTCTACTGGGGTTCCTCTGTTGCTACAATCAATTGAAACACCTGGTCTTTCTACGCTGCCCACTGGATGTAGGAAAAAGCAACTTCAGCTTTTTGCTCCTTGCTACAACTTTCAGAGTCATGACGTTCTTTCAAAAGAAGAGCAACAGCAAGTTCAAATCGTCACAGTGGCAAGTAGTAACGACACTTGATGTGCCGTTACTGCCACTACTAAGCTGACTCAGGTTAGTAGTGGCAGGTTCCATCAGCTGCCACTAGGGTACCAGAGCCAGATACTGTATATAATCTGTGCAGGAGGACAAAATCTGAGCAGGAACATAAAGATTTGAAAAAATATTTGAAAGATATCATAAGTTTTGAGTGCAAGCATTGCAAGTTTTGTGAGCGAAGAGATGACATCCTGCATTCAAACTGAAAATGTAAGCTTCACCCTTTATGGCAGTAGAATTCTCCCATAAAGCTGGCATACATAAAAACTCACCTTGTGGGTAGGCTGAGGTGCCATAGTCTGGAAGAGGGTGACTGAGTGGTGCTGTTATTGGATGGGCACCAATACCAGAGGGGTAAGGGGCCGTGGCCCCTGTCGACCCTCTAGATGAAGGTCCACTTGGAGCAGGGGCAGACGCATTGGGTAGTGGGTTCTGGGGAAAGAAGAGGCCTGGAGCATAGCTGAAGGCATTGGGGGATACTGCCTGAGACTGGCGCTTGTTGGGAAAGTCGCCAGTCATCAAGTTCCCATCTTCTGCTCCATGGTGGTACTCAGCAGGAGGGGCACTGGGGGAGCTGTGTGAGGACATCCTGGAGCGGGGTGTGGGACGGGGAGCAGGTCTAGGACCAGGTTTAGCTGGTGGTGTGTTCATTGAGGAAGATGTAGGGGGCTCTGCTTCCAATTCAGGGGCTATTATCTCTTTCTTGAAAGGAGGACTTTCTTTTTTGGAATGACAGCGTTTTTTGTCAAGTGAGACATTTCCAATATGGATCGGTAATGTCAGCGAGACATCGGGAGACTTCAGGCTAACCTGAAAACAGAATAAACTGATTCACTAAGTCAATCATTCTCTAATAACAACATAATAAACTTTAAAAGACATGGAGTGTCTTATATTACCTTGACATAATACTCAATCTTTATAAGTTCACAGCCATTCAGTGAGGACTGAGGGAGGGCAGGAACAATGATCTGCTCCTCCCACTTCATCTCTCTACCACTCTTTACCCCACCGCCTTCTGCCTCAACTATGGACTTCAGATCAAGGGTGGGCTTCTTCGTCTCATAGGTCACCCTCTGAAAACAGTAACGATACGGGAATTACTAAAGCAAAGTTGAATGTGAAATGGTGTTAAAAGGTAGGTTTTCAAAGAAAAGCACAAAGAACAAAAAAACACAAGGGCAAAGCTAGGTGTTGTGAATTATTAAATATTTAAAATAGGAGAAGAGCAGTTGATTTAGAATCTTTGCCTATTCATCACCCATTTTGACTTTAAGATCCCTATCTTTTTGTTTCTCTGAGCATTCTTTAGCTTTGGTCGTTTTTCTATGAACATTTCAACTGTGGGTCCAAAACAAGGGTCAAATGCTGATTGAAGAATATTATGATTATTGTAATTGTGCTTTCAATTTGCTGAAGTGGTTTGCACCTCAGGGCCACCGTAAAAACCTTACAATATTGCTTTGGATGAAGGGTATTCTCTTTGTTCTAGTGGTGAGCCTGCACCAATTGTAATAGTTAATTTCAGGGTCTATAATTCACTAATTGAAATTAATTGAGTTCAAATAGAAAACCATATCTGAGCAAAATACTAATTTTCAATTCAAAAATTATTTTTGATGCCACCTCACCAACAAAGATATGAAATGTTTATAGTCTATTACTCAACCATCAAATTTGTAGAAATGCTATTATACCCATTCAGCTTATAAGTGCCTTGGGAAGACCTGATCATTAGGATAGAGATGACTGATCCATATATCTATATTGTCCAAATCTGTATGGACAATATCTACAGTCCATATATCTATAGAAATGTGGACTATAGAAGCTGGAAATGAGCCCATTTTAAATAAAGTTTTGTCCCCTCAGATATTATTGCTTTTAAATAAATAAATAAACCTCCTGAGAATAATCCATTGTCAGGAGCCGTGGTGGAGCCATGCCTAAACTCCACTAGTCCAAGCAAAGCTTGATCTTTGACATCTTGAAGGGATGCATCAGTGAAGCTAGTTTCTGGAGTGAAGGAATTCCTGCTTGGGAGCCAGAGTCACTGTTTTGTTTCTTTTTTATTCTGTTCGGGAACAAGGGTTGTAGGGACAGTAGCACAGAGATACCATACAGTGCTCCTGCTTCTTTATAACAGACTTTTTTTTAAAAAAGCAACTCAATCTGCATGTCACCCCTCCTGCTGTATTCTCAAATCAATCCTGATGCACCTCACAAAGAAAGAGCTGCAGTGAATGCCTTCTCAAGGTAAGGCCTCTAACTATGTATATAGCAATAGGTAACATGAAACTTTCTTTAAGACATATTTTTAGTGCATTGAAAAGCTTTTACCTGCATGAGGGTGGCAGCTATGTGGCCTGTGGGCTTTGAGGACTGGTTATGGATGTAGGCCGACACCTTGATGATCTGGCCTGGTGTGTAACCCTTCATATCTGTTTTGGCCTTCAGAACAATTGTCCCCGTTTTTAGAAGCATATAGGTGAACTGTTGAGTTACTTCAGAAGTGGATGGTCCCTGTAGAGAATAACAAGGGCAAAATGATCAGTTGGTTTGTAAATAAGTTCCATTGAATCTTTCATTGGTCTTTTCTTTTCTCTTAAAGTCTGACACAGAAAAAAAAAAAAAAAAAAACTACCCACAATTAAACATGCACATTGTGTCTTTTTCTCTTATTTCCGTATTTTGTGATCTTCTAAAGACTTTGGCTAAAACCTCTTTTGATTGATGAATTGAAAAAATGTATCCGAATATGTTTTTCTGAACTACTTCAGAGAGTAGCATTAATGTGTTGCTAATGCCAGTGAAAGTCTTCTCTTCAATATGTTTCCTGTGTGTTTTTACCGGTATTTAGCATTGTTCCAGTGTGACTAAATCAAGATGAATGTTAAAACCAGGCCTGAAAGTGTTTGGGAGATACACAAGTCTCATCATTTATACTTTAATCTGGCACTCTGGAGTGTAAAGATCCCTTGCTCAATAAATTCAACATCCTCTCTACACAACGACCTCCAAACAGCTTAGCTTGTCCATCTCTGTTCTACATTTATGCATATCCAGTTTATTTTCTTCCCTACGAAAGAATATCTGAACCTGTTCCATTTTACCACCTGGATCTTTAATTAAACACTCACATCCACCACCAGCCTGATGTGCCAGGACTAATCTGTAGAAAAATCCAGAACAGCTCACCCATATGTCTGGCAGTTCATTCAGGTTCAGAAGACTCAGCAGGTAGAAAGGCTTCTCTGTGCTGTAGTCCTTGGCAAATCGAGGAGTTTCGATAAAAGCCCTCACTCTGTAAATGATTTTGCCATAACTGCCTTCAAAAGAGGTTGGGGAAGAGGCTGTGGGAGATGAGCATAACAGAACCATCATGTCTTCTTTTATGAAATGCTCAAAATCTGATCAATTTCACTCTAAAACACAGTTCATCGTGACATGGTTTTTACTTTAAAATTCAGATTCAATTTGATCATTTATTTAACATAATATAAAAAGAGTTCTTTTTACTTCCAAATCTTGAAACATTATCAGATCACATCAACAACCTGAAAACAAAATGAAAAAGATAAGAACAAGCGCACATTTGTCTATCCAGTTATATTAGGATTTATTTTAATAACTCTGTGTCTACCCCTGACCTCGGCAGTCTGTCACCTTAGGGTTAGGTTTTTACTGGCCCTAATATGGCCCTTTTACCAAAAAGGGTCTTAAATAGATAAACAGGCACACACACACCCATACACACACCCACACTTCAAACCACACACAGTGTTGTGTAACAATGTAAAAGACTGGTTGGGCTGGTTTATTGTTTTTACATCTTGCAATGCAGTGGCAGCTTTACCTAGAAAGAACAATAATCTCAAAAAGGAAAGCGGTTTATCCAAGACTAAAATACAAAGATATAGCGCTGTGTTGCGTCAGAGTTAATGAAATCAAAGCGTGGCAGGAAGTAAATGACTACAACGTCCACGTCAACAAATAAGTCCTCTCAGTCAAGATGTTTATCCAGAAATATCTTCATATTCTCCGTTCAGTCTCATGTCAGAAACTGCCATGTGTCACCATGGAGTGACCCAGTTTAAAAGGAGAAACCGCTTACTGCGTCAGAACCCACATAAAAACACACCTTGAGTCTGAATACCTCTGACCAGGACTGAGATAAATGTTCCAATTGGTCATTCTCTTTGGAGTTAAACAAAACATTCTTTGATAATTCAAAATTTGTTTGTAACAATTTCCTGGAGACATTTCTTTGCTGATGACTCAGAATGAAGGTGAGAAGGCTCGTCATCACAGTGCTCTACAAGTGCTCTGTAGGAACTCTATGTCCTCAATGGGAACTGAGGACATGAAGCTCAACAACTTGAAAACAAAGTGATAGGTGTTTCACAAAAGTAAAGTTCAAAAGTAAACTCCTTTAATATTGCTTGCCTTCAGCTTGACTTCAGATTTTTGATAATCCAAGTTGTCCATCTGAGAAACTTTGCCTCGTCCTCTAAATGTTCTTTAAGGAAGGGACTCTGTCAGAACAGAGTTAATGCCCGACTCTGGCACCAGAAAACTGGTACCAAGTACTGAGAGTCAAACATTTCTATAGGAAGGAGACCTATAGGAGACTTGACTGACTGTCAAGTATTTGACAGTCACTTACTGACTGTATTTGACAGTCAGTAAGTGACTGACTGTCAAATACTTGACTGACTGTTCCAGTGTTGAAATCATCCAAATGAACCCTGCACAAGCCTTTTATGACCTGTTTTTATTGTTTACATGGGTCGCACTACAACACCATAACAAGCTTTGTCATCAAACTAAATTAAACCAAAGTTTATGAGTCAGCGAGTTTCACTTAATTACAGTCTTTGAAATCAGATAAGTAATCAACACTACTAATATACTTTCTCAGCAGAAGAATGTTTTGTTTGAACCTGTTCTGGCTAATATGCCAACAGCTTACAGGCATCGCTGTCAAATGACTATAGACAATAACAGTCTGAAAATGAGTGTGGAGTGAAAAACAACAGTAACTTGCCAACCACATCATTTGGAATTCAAAATGGAATGCAAAAATTATTCATATCTCTCAATAAGAAAATACTGTATAATGGCATACATAAAAACAGTGCAGGATAACAGGCAACCAATTCCAACAATCCGGCTTTACTTTTCTGCCCGATTAATTCAATTCCAATTCTGTATCTGCATATTTGACCACTTTACAGGGAGACAGCTATGAATTTCTACTGTTATTTTCTGAGATATGGTCCTTTAGGAAGGAACAGTTAAAGTTGGCCCTTGCCTTTTTGGCTTATTGTGTCATTCAAAAAATTAATGGAACTAATAAGTATATTTTGAATGTTGTATTTAGTATAACATTAAATCTATGTGTAAATCCCCATTATTTGCTGTATCATATTGATCTATAAGTGGACTGAATTTACATGAGACCTTTTTAGCCATGCTAACCACATACCCATGCAACCAGCAAATCTTCTCATAGCAAGATAAATATTTCCCAATGAGTCTTAGCAGCCCGACAGCTGCTGAAAGGCATAAAAACAAACACTTATTTTCACCAAATTCTGAATAAAAAGGCAAAGTTTATGCAGAAATAACATAAAAATTCTGTTATTTTTAACATAATTTTTATGTTAAAAATTCTGTTAAAGTTTTTACATTTAATTAAGGAGTTAGTTGTAACTCCTTACTTGTAAATGAGTGTTTTCAATAAATTTCTACGGCAAGTGATTTGAAACAAAACTCCAGAGCCCCAAATTTAACATGGAAAAGAATCATCTGGCCCTCCTTGGAAAATGTTTTATCCTCCTTTTGTTGGATTATGAATTTCTGAAAAGATACACTGATTTTTTTTCTTTATGAAATCACATAATTTGTCAAGTGATCCTTAAAATTATGAATCCAATTTCCAAATATGGTTTTACTCTGATTTTGAACACAAATGCTAACAGTGTTTTCAACCATCAGTCAGTATTTATGAAGTCCTCTGCAGACGCATTGGGCTCATTTCGTCACTGTCACTCAGAAAAAAGGCCCAGATGGCAGTAGTGACAAAGCTGGGACTGGCAGTTTTCTCTCTGATCGCTGACAGTATAGTGCAGTAATGATGAACTATAAGCAACTATAGATAATCTCTTCACGATGCACAACCTGAAGTGTATCAGCTTTCCTGTTTCAACAACCCCCTTTCATTATTAAAGACAAAAGTTTGTGTAACCCACATAAAGTGGGGATAGCCCTTTGGGAAATAGGGCTATCCCTATTGGGTAGGCAGGGTGGTCTGCCTGGCCAATGGGAAGTTTGGTTCCCATGAATGTTTTGACCAATCAGAGAGCGGAATGCCACAGAGGCTCCACCTTCTTTCCCGTGTTGGCAGTTAATTGTGAGCGGGAGATCCGACCCTGATCAGACAGCTGAGCCAGAAACCGCTAAGATCAGTTGGAACTGTTTGCACTTTCTGGCAGTTGATTGGCAGTTGTTTTCAGTTCAACTGAAGTGCCCTCCGTGTCTGGAATGAGAGTCCCTGTCTAGTTGTTTTGAACGTGCCGCACTGAGATCGATCAAGTTTTTTTTTTTTGGTTTTTGTTTTTTTGTTTTTCTCTCTTCTCCTGGATTGTTCCTGATGTGGATCCCCAATATAACTTTCCTGGAGTGAATTTCTCTACTGACCTTGATGGCGAGCCTTCCCACCTGGACTTAGAAAGATCTGGATTTCCTCCCATGTTGAGTGAGACCTGAATCAGGATTAAATTTGATTCATCTGTCATTTAAAAGAGACTAGAGCGCAAACTACCCGGGTGCACCCAACAGATTTGAATTTGATATTTAGCACTTGGCCAAGTATTGTTGTTTCTATTTTATGTATTTTATTGTGTGTAATTTTATTTTCTTAATTGTATGTCTTGTCCAATTGTGAGTTTATAGTTCATGTTACTAAAGCTAATTGTTCTTTAAATTCACTCAACTGTGTTTGTGTGTCATTTAAACACCCATCGTGCTCCGACAGCTGAACCTATTGGCCCATCTACCTAAAACATATTGTACCCTTCTCAACTGTGTTACATTTGCACTAGAACCAAGCCAACCAACATTTAGAACATTACAAGTGATATTGAAACAGCTAACATGTAACTTATTCCACGATGAGTCAAGCTTTATGCAAGATTATTCATAGTAATGTGGAAGCATAATTAGTCCATCTTAAGAAATTAAAAATACCCAGAAGGCTCCAAATTCAAGGTTATATCTGACTAATAGAACCATCTGCTTGAACACCATAAGAATTCATTAATCCACATTGTGATACCAAGAAGAAAAAGAGCTAGGAAAGATGTGCCGAGTTCTCCAGCTGCCATAACAGCCCGAGGACCCTGGCTCAAGGATAAGCTTTTTAGAAGAATTCCTAAAAGAAGTCTTGATTGGTCTATGGTCCAAAATGAAAATCTAGGAAGATTTTCTCTCACTAAAAAGAAAAATCAGTGTCCTGAGTCTCAGGTAACTGTTGCCAGTCCAGTCTACAATGACGGCATAAATTCACATGCAAAACATTGCAGCCTGACTGAAATTGCGAGGGAAAAAACCCACTATCATGGGAAAGAATGCAAAGCGGCATGCGTTCATCCCGTCACTCATCAATCCTACCTGGTATGAGAAACTTGAAGGGAAACTGGTGGTCGCCCTGCTTCAGGGTTCCTGAACGGGACACAAAGAGAGCACAGAAACAATCAGCCTCCTGTTTTTCACCCAGGGCTGCAGTGGTGAGCATATGCAGCTTTCATTTGTGCAGCCTTTACACTTCAGTTACACACATCTTACTATTATTTGGATGATAAATAAGTCACACCAATATTTACTTACGAAACATGTCAAAAATAATCCTGACAAGCCCACTTGCTAAAGGGAACAGTGCCATCATTGCTGGACTGTACCTTTGTCGGCAACAGAGATGGTGTTGTTAAAGTACTGCTCCTCTGTTGTCCAGGCAGTGTCATTTATCTTACTGGTGATGCCACAGAAACCATTGCAGATCACTTTGATGGCTGGGGATGAAATAAAAAACACACACAGGAAATAGATTTAAAAATTAAGCAGGGTCTGAGTGCTAATAGCTTAAGCAGCTTTCAGTAAATGTTAAGTTATCAAAGAAAAAAAATACTCTGGAATCTCTACTGTTGAAATGAAAACCATGTGCATAAGCATCTGTGAATCTAGACAAAAAACAAAAACAAAAAAACAGGAAGAACTGTGTTCCACTTCATTGCTTTGCTGGGCCTTAAAGCCTATATTTATTCATTTAGATGTTGTACAATAAAGCAAAACTGTGTTACTGAACAATGACTAAATAGTCATTGTTCTAAATATGAGAAGTGTTTGATGTTAGCTTATTCTGCACACTCCATCACACTGATGTAATAGGAGACAGGATGTTTACAGCAAGACATATACAGCTTTATACTGTATAACCACTTCTGTAATGGTAGTAACAACAACAACTGTGTTAAGAATAATAATAAATATTTTTATATGGATCCTCAGTTTGTCAGACTGAAGTGTCATGCGTCAGACTGAAGCGCAGTGATGAGTACAGACAGGGAGAAATGTCATAATGTGGCAGAACTGTTGATCACAGTTATGAAAATACTGTTAAAATACATGCTGGAGCACCTGGATACAATCCACACATGTATGAGGAGAATATGTAAACTCCATTATAATATACTCAAGACCATTTTTTGAGCCTGGAACCTTTTTGCAGCAACTATCAGTGCTAACAGAACTAAGTCTATTACAACAGAAACTCTCTCTCTCTTTGTAGTCAGTAAAGATGTTACTTTAATTTTTCATGAGAATTTTGGAAATTGGAGTTTCCTGTTGGATCAGAAGTCTGGATATCAGGTCATTTCTGAGACCAAAGACTAAAATCACTAACAGGAGTTTTCAATATGACTCCTGTCCTTTATTATCACTAAAAAATGTTATCACTAATTTCTTTTTAGTGATTAAATTTTATTTTATGATAATTAAAGAAAGGTGAGTTATGTGGATACATGAATATGATACATGAATACTAGTGATCTTGTAAGAGATTCAAAATTACTTTTACAGTTTCAGAAACTATTGCATTCTTTTTTAATTTCATGGTCAATGATTTCTACATTTCTATTTATCTAGTCATGTTATGTAGTTATAGAAGAAAACCCTGGGTAGAGCAGTGCACCATGTGCACAGGCTGCAGTCCTGGCAGAGGTCTGGGTTTGATACCCAGTCTTGGCTCATTAGCTGCATTCCTTCACCCCCTTCTCTCTCCACCCAATAAAGTTCAATAAAAGCCACTAGAGCCAAAACATTTTTTTTTAAATCTGGATTTGGCATGGCCAGACCTCGGTATGTGCCTGATCAGCCTCATCAGTGCATCTGCAGAGAAAATGATTAAATGACTACAACAAAATTAAATGCAAGAAAAATAGAGTCAGTCACTGTACTCATATAATGGCATATCAATTTAATACAAGTCTTCTAATAGTTGCAGAATCTTCTATAGAAACTTAATATGGTCCAATAGAATCATCCCAGGTTCTGGTATGGTGTCAGTGTGCAGCAGAATGCCTCAGGGGTGGTAGGATAACAAAGGCAGAAATAACTTCCAAAAAGTTTAGAAAATGATGCTCATATTTCTACAATTATTCCTGACAAGTTAAAAAACAAAAAACTTTGAAAAATTCTGTAAATTCTTAACTGTCCTGACGACATCGGTGACCGATAGATCCACCGACTTATCTAAAAGTATTTTGAGAGTGACAGTTAAGGAGCTAAACAATTCTTCAATGACCTGAGAAGATCCTTCGAGTGAAAATTGAACACCTACAGACCAAATCCGTTGGTCTCAAACCCTGTATGAGAACGTCCAAATGATTGAGCCTGCAGCAGGTTAGAGGACAAACAGAACGGCATAGTCTGCCTGAACAGGAATGTCAACTAACTGGAAGGGCCATAAACACAGCGCCACTCCCAACATGGGAACCAGCTCTCAGTGGGAAGGTAGCAGAATTTCAGCCAGCTTCTGAGAATCAGCTCAGAAACATGACTGTCTGAAGGTTTTGGTCCGGTCTCAGTGAAGAGGTCTGTGGGCTGTAGAAAAACCAAAGATTTAAAAGTATCTGTGTGACCCTTTTCCCTTCTCCTGATGAAACAAGAGTTTAGAAGAGTGAATTCTCATCATCCAAAGGTTTTACGCTTTTATAAGAAGAATTCCCAGTGCAGTCAACCAAAAGTTAAACAATTTAGTTTTTTTCTATTTGGTATTTAATGCTCAGTCAAGAAAACTATAAAAGCTTAACTAATTCACTGAAACGCTGCCAATCAAGTCTGCTCATGTTTTTCCTTGTTTGAATCCTTTCCAGTGCCTCATATGATAAATGATGCAACTCAACCTGACTGCATAAATAAATAAACAGTATAAAACATATTATCAGAAGTTAATTACAAATATAAAAGATGCAACTTTGACTTTAAACAACAGTTATTCTTCAATATTTTGGCTTCTAAAAACATTTCAACCTCCACTTTACCCCTTCATCCTCCTCGAACCGCCCAGCTCCACCCGATCATACAGGTGGTCCAAAACGTCCCACAGACTACAAGGTGTTTTCCTAAATCCAGCAGGTCTCGAAGTGAAATGGAACTGCGTGACTCTCCTTGATCCTGAATCATTCCCCCACTTCCTTGTTCAGCGACACGAGCATTTCCCACCAGGACGGGGACGGAGACGTTCAGCCGAGGTTTCCTACCTTTGCATTGAATCGGCTGGTTCAGTTTGACTGTCACCTTCCCAGAAATGGACTCTCCTGGAGTGTACACAACTTTGTTCTCGTTAAACTCGACCTCGAAGGCCTCCAGTTTTCCCATGTTATCCGCACCGAAACCAACAATCACCTGAGCAGCGCACGAGAGCTGGGCTCAGTACCTGGCTCTCTACCTCCGCCCCTTTTTGACGTCAGCAGCGGCTCCAAGGTAATCTTTTTATTGCAAAATAGAGCATGCAAGAACATAGAACACTTATAATTACAAACAAATACAACAACAAAGAGCTTTACATAACATAGAACAATTATTTTACAGTGTCAAAATCAAATCGGTGCTCGAGGGTTGCAGTTTTGTGAGGGCAGTTATGATTTGAATGGCTTTGGTATTTGAGCTATTGTTTAAGGATTTCACATAGATGTTAACACAAGATAATAAAATCTGAAAATTTGGTTTTTCTTGTAAAAAAAACAAAAAAACAAATTGTGAATATGATATTTATCATAACTAATAAAACAATTAACAACATATAAAAATTCTGTTTTGACAAGTTTACATTTCTCCATTCCAAACAAAACATCCTTAAATGTTAAAGTGATATTGAAATTTCTTTGATGAAAATAATTTGACATATCTCTCCAGAATATTTTGGTGTAATTACAATTCCAAAAGAGATGAACAAGCTTTTCTTCATTATTTTTACAGAACATACACATAGGGTCCAAATCCCATTTATATCTTTTTATCAAAAATGTTTTAACAGGATGAACATTATGGACAATTTGATAAGAAACTTCTCTTACTTTATTGTTTACTAAGTATTTTTTGTAGCAACCAAGTCCACTTCCAATTTATATTTTCAAAAATGTTGGACAAATAAAATATACAAGCTGGTGAAAAAAACAACATGTCTTAATAGAATATTTCTTAACATTTTGTTGTTTGTTTTCTGACTGTAATCACATTTATAATCAATATAAATGGAATTTGGATCAAAATTTGGCATTGAGTGAATTTGACCTGGAGGTAAAGATGATAAAAGCTTTAATGACCCACTGGGGATTGCGTCAAACACAACAGCATATTCTTTAGGAGTAACAGGAAATTGGAAAAGTAACATAAAGTCAGAATGAGACAATAAATGACTATTTGGATTTAGTAACTGGCTTACAAGTAATATTCCTCTATCAAACATTTTCTACAAAAGATTGTCTTATTTTTGTATTTAATGTCTTCATTATTCCAGATATAATATTTACAAAAGTGACCAGCTTAACAGCATTTGTTTATAAAATGTAGGTAATTTTAAGGGTATTTTGGGTATACTGTAATTGCATCTAAGAAGAAAGGGTAATCCTCCAATTTTGTCAAAGTTGTTCCATATAGAGTTTGCGTATTTTTTTTTTAGATTTTTTTAATATTTAATTTTGAATGAATTGTTTAAAGATGTGAAGTCAAGGGCTTAAATTCCACCTTTTTCAACTTTATTGATTAGAATATTTTTCTTGATGAGATGGCATTTCTTTTTCCATATAAAGTTAAAGTTTATTTTATTAATGTCAGTACTGATTTGTTTGGGAACATCAAGAGCAAGGGTCAGATAAACAAGGCTAGATAAGCTTTCAGTTTTGACTAATAATGAATGTCCTAAAAGAGAGAGATCTCGCTGGAGCTATAGATTAAGTCTTTGTTCAACTATTTTAATTATAGGCTTAAAATTTTCTATTGATCTTATATTTTGATCTTTAATTATTGTGATTCCAAGATATTTAACTTTGTCTTTTGTAGGAATGTTGAGGAATGTACCTTTTAAATGAGATTTAATGGAAAGTATTTCACATTTGTTTAGATTTAGAGTCAAACCAGAAGCTTTGGAGAAGGTGTTGATGATTTCAAGAGAGTTTTTTTATTTCACATGTATTCTTTGAAAAAAGAGCAGTGTCATCATCGAGTTGGGAAATTACAATATTTCTGTTTGCAACATTAGTCCCTATTATTTTTTCCTTGATTTTAACTAAAAGAATTCACATGGCCAGAATAAATAAATATGGGGAGACTGGACACCCTTGTCTGAGATCTTTTTTCAAATAAAATCTTTTAGAGCAGCCATGTGACAATTTTACAGATGCATTAGATTTGGCAACTTTTAATTAAGTTTTGTCCGTATCCGAATACTTCTGATGCTTTAAACAAAAATGTATGTTCAACTGTGTCAAAGGCTTTAAAAAAATCTCGAAAGACCATACCCCTTTATTAAAACTGAGTAATATAGCAAATCCAATATAAGCTTAATATTATTAGTTATATGTCTACCTGATATAAATCCAGACTGAGTTTCATCAAACACTTCTTCAAGAGTATTCATAATTTCTGTAGCAATACAACCTGCAATAATTTTACAATCATTTTGTAGAAATCTAATTGGTCGCCAATTATCCAGAAGAAGCTTGTCTTTTTGTGGTCTAGGGATCAATGCAATCAGACCTTGGGTCATTGTTGGTGGAAGTGATCCAGAATCCAAACTTTCAAGATATACTTGATGTAAAAATGGCAATAGCTGTTCTGAACATTTTTCATAAAATTCTGCATTGAGGCCATCAGTTCCCGGTGATTTATTTTGTTTTAATTTATTGATGGACTTTTAGTTGTCTTCCAGTGTAATCAAGGAATCACATAGTTCTTTATTATTTTTACTAATTTGTAGCATTTTATTCAGAGAGTTAATAAATTGTGCAATAGTTTCATCAGAACATCTTGACTGATAAAGTTCTTGGAAAATAGTTTCACTGTAAGAAAAGACTTGAGTAGGGTCTTCACAGATATTATTATTGATTTAAAGTTTCATAATACTGTTAGATTTTTGGTGTTTTTTTCTAATCTAAAAAAATAAGATTAAAAAAATTTTTCTCCTTCTTCTAACTATTTCTGTCTGGATCTGATGTACACTCTTTTAGCTTTAGAAATGTAAATATTATCCAGATTCAGTTGTAAATGGTTTAATCTAACCTTTTGTTCTTCAGATATATTTTCTGGCAGAACATTTTTAAAATAAATAATTTATTTTATTACTTCTGATTCCATTTTCCTTTTTCTTTTAGCAATTTCAGCTCCAGTTTTCATAAACATTTTTCGAAGTTCATATTTTAAGAGTTCCCAATTTTTACTAAATTCCTTCTGACTGCAAGCTGTATTCCAATACTTTATAATTATTTGTTTAATGTTTCCTTCTACTTTCTTATTTTCTAACAGTGAAGAGTTGAGTTTCCAGTAAGCTGTAATTTTATTTTTTCCATACTGGTTTAATTGAGTTTTTTCAATTAAAATAAGCT